>JAQMYM010000013.1:9078722-9088771 GCA_030014255.1 Parauchenoglanis ngamensis
CTCTCTCTCTCTCTCTCTCTCTCTCTCTCTCTCTCTCTGTCTCTCTCTCTCTCTCTCTCTCTCTCTCTCTCTCTCTCACTCTTGTTTTAGTATTTGCACCAAGACATCAGTACAAATGTTTAAAGATGTGCTGTGTGGATTTCACTGTGCTTCTATACCCATAATCATGTGATTTCAGTAATCATGAAAAAATTGTTATAAACCACATATTTTCATTAGTTGGATGTTTCATTTGTTTTCAGTCATTTGGTTACATTTTCCTGACCTTAGTTTTGGAACCAATCACAGCTGCTCTTCTCCATTCGCCCTGATGTTTAGCACCAACTATTGGTTTTCATTTTTAATTTAACTTTATCTTCTGTGGTGATATTCACTGTTATGTGGGAGATTTGTATGTATGTAACACTAGTATGAGCTTAAAGATTAAAGAGAATTGCAAAGCTACATTTTTTGTTCAGACGGTATGTTCTGAAGGGACAACTTCAATTGCAAAATGTATGTTAAAATAATGCAATGTGTGTTAAATACTTTGTACTTTTCATTGATAGCAATGTATAATCTAACACAGTCAATTTTTCTCTACCTCCAATTTGAGGATGCAGCTCTCCACTTCTCCTGCTGTTTCTGTTTGTATTATGCAATAGATATGTTTTTTTGTTTTTTTTGCATTTTTAAATGCAAAAAAAAAATGTTGGAAAGAAAAGGTCTAATTGTGTGCATTTAGACTTTTGAATATGGCTCAAGTGTATTCAAGTATGCTTGAGCAAATATGCTTGGTGGAACTGATTTCTGTAGTTTTATCGACTATAATTTGGTTGACTTATGGACAGCTTGAAATATCTCTGCTGTATAATAATAACAATAATAATAATAATAATTTAAAACAAATATCTCATGGGAGTGACTATCATGGTCAAATAATCCAATTCATTTAGAAGTTACTGTAGTTTTTGTCTTTTAAGTTATTAGTACATTTAAATCATAACAAGCCACAAAGAAACAAAGAAAAGATATATTAGTTTGGCAGCTAATGTGTCTTGCATTCTAATTCTTAACTCCATAAAATTATATCATATGATATTAATACTTCTGTTTAACACCCCTGCCAAATCACTACCTGCTATAAGTTAATACATAATAAAAATCAATGTGTGCCCATAAATCCCATTGTTCATGGAGCAACATGCAACACCTGAGGTGTTCATAATGACGTTCCTCAGTGAAAGAAGCCTGAAATGATAGACCAAATCCTGGAGTAGGAATGAAACCTGCATGGGAGCTGGTTGGATCCGCAAGCTGACGTTATCCACACTGACATGGTCATAGGAACCTGCCAGCGGCCATTACAATCTCCTCTAGTGAATAGTTTCCTTTGCATCTTCCCACTCTTTCCCCCAGCTTCTCACCTATGCATCTCTGGAGCAATCACTATACAAGATAAATAAACAGGCAAAATGAACACCTGAGACAGAACCTGCTGCTCCAGTTTCACTTCATGCCTGAGTGAGGTTTGAACTTTGTCTTTACACAGATATCATGATGATGAGTGTTGCCTTGGATAAATCATACAGTTTTATATGTGCCACTGTAGCTCAAAATGGCACAGATCTAATCTGAAACAGCAGGCAACCATGATCTATTTTTTGAAGATTTTTGAATCTGTTGAAATGTTGTGTTATGAAACAGATGTATGTACTTGTGATAGCTAAGGCTGTCCATTTGCTGGAGATAAGTTACTTTTCAACTATATAGCATCTGAAGTTTGAAGAGTTGAAGGCCTGATATGAACCCATGGTAACAGTCTATATAGGCCTTTGTGGAGAAATGAATCTTATCTGATCATGGGTCCAGTTCCTGGTTCTTGTCAGTTAGAGGAGGAATGAATCTTGTTATGTTGGTATTGAGAAGTGAATTAATGGTTGCAGGAGATGGGGCCACTACTACATATTATAGTCAATGACTCAAGGCAGATGTGAACATCTAGTACAGTGGATACTTTAGATGTTGGGCTATTAATATTCAGATTGGCCACTGACATACTGACATTCAAACATAGGGAAAGTTTTCAATTTCAATTTTATAATCAATTGTGTAATGCTTTTAACAATGGGTATTGTAATAAAGCAGTTTTACAGCAATCTGGATATTTAATCTTCATTTGCATTTATCCCTAATGAGCAAGCCAGAAACAATGGTTAGATGGAAATACTCCATGAGGCATCAAGAAGAAGAAACTTTGAGGGGAACTAGACACAAAAAAGAACCCTTTCTCATTTGGGTGATTGAGGGAAACATGATTATAAATCATTCAACTTTTAGAAATGTACAGATGTGTTTGAAAGTTTGTGAAACCTTTACCATTTTCTATATTTCTGCATAAATATGACCTAAAACATCATCAGATTTTCAATTACTCTAATTTCACCTTCAAACTAACTGCTAATCCTAGATGTTCACATACTTTTGCCACTCACAAATATGTAATATTCGATCATTTTCCTCAATAAATAAATGACCAAGTATAATATTTTCATCTCATTTGTTTGACTGGGTTCTCTTTATCTACTTTTAGGACTTGTGTGAAAATTTGATGTTTTAGGTCATATTTATGCAGAAATATAGAAAATTCTAAAGGGTTCACAAACTTTTAAGCACAACTGTAGTGGTAGACCCCAGTATAGTTTTTAACTGTCACTTTAACCATCCACCTTCTGACTAATTTGATATTCCATTACATCTCCATTACAACGAGGAACTAAAAGCTTTATAAATCCATAATATCTGTGCTCATACACTCTGCTAACTGCTTTTTCATATGCATCTGAATTCACATCTTGGCTCAGGATACTATTAGGATTCTGAACACATCCTGCCAAAGTGCTTTGTGTCCCTTTTATTTTATCTTTTGCCTTGAAAGAGCTTCGCATCTCTTTCCGTATCAGTGACCGCGCTCTCCTCATACGCTGGATCCAGTATGGCTCATCACTGGAAAAGCAGTTGCATCCCATAATGCAACACACGTCCCTTTTTGTGATGGAAGAGTCCATCAGTGAACACTACAGTCCGAAACTCCACACACACATCTGAGATCATCGAACGCTGACTCCTCTGAACCCTCGTTTACACGAGGAGGAAAAGTTATTGTGCTCCCCGACTGGTTTCTATAGCAACCCTTTTATTCTCCGTCCCCACCCCCAACTCTCGTTCTCTCCACAATATATTCTGTGGATAAAAGGTACATAAATAGTGTGCTACCGACATGGCTGGAATTTTTCAAAATTATTGGCACCCTTCATGAAAATTGGCTAAAAAACATTTATAAACCTTGAGCAATTATTTACAGTGTATGTAGGTGAAATGGAGCCATTTCTTTAGTGACGGTGGCAACCTTTTTTGGACAATTCCTAGGACCAATGCTAGGGCACATGTGGTCTGATGTTTCTTCAGTTCACTGCTCAAATCTTTATTTCCAGCCTGCAGTTAGTAATCATTTTTAATTTGATACCAGCAACACATTTCAATAAAGGTGGGACATGGCAATGATGTCGTATTTAAAAAATACCTTATGGAACATCTCAACTAATTAGGTTAATTGGCAACAGGTCAGTAACATGACTGGGTATAAAAAGAGCATCCCAGAGAGGCAGAGTTTACAGGATTTGCTAATCATCACGTTCCGTACTTTACATCGTATCGCAACTTTTTGTAGATCTGTATGTGTGATTTTATAAAGCATGGTAGATTTCAGCAACCTTCATTTATTTGAATTATAAAGAACACAGTTCAATTTCAGAAATAATAAAAAAAAAAACATTATTCCCTAAGATCTTATATAGACTATATACATATTAGTATGTTCTTAAATATTAGGAGACAATACTGCTGTGTGTGTCAAAGGTTAGTCCGATATCTAGCCTTTGAAAAACAAATCGCACAAGATTGGGCCCTTTAACAGACTTGCTATTGCAGCCATATTTCCAACTTCTGCTAACATTAGCCTTATGCTAAGGTTTAATCTTTCACCGTGCTGCGTGCAGGCATGCATACACCCCGATTTATTTACCCACAAACCACTTAAGCAGCACATTAGCGAGGGCTGGGTGCAGGGTGCTAAAGGGTTAGCAACTGTGGAACTAATTTGATCTGGCTGAGTGGAGCAACAACAAGCAGCAGTTCATCCTGTGATTGCTTGTTAGTGCTCCTCTGCTGCTGCAGGGTGAAAATATTAATTATCGTTTGTCTGAGTTAATTTTGTCAGAGCGGCCACAGAACCACTGAACTCGATCCCAAACCAGGCATTTTTGTCCTGCTGGAGCGGCTAATTAAATCTCAAAGAGGAAAGATTTCAAATGTAAGTAAGAAAAAAAGTGTGAGTGACTGAGGCGTGTATAGGATGAGAAAAAAAGGAGCAGGTCCTTTGGGGGACTGTTTAATTTGTACAATTTGTCAAATAATGATCCTATAATCCTGTAGCACTGAATGAGTTGACCAGCTGTTTTATATTTGTGAGTAATCTGCAGGTTCAGAGACCACTACACGCTGTACTACTCCTTGGGTAAAAATAAGCCAATGCACTAAATGATATTTATTAAGAAAGTGATTGTTTCCTAATCCAAAAGGTGACGTTAGAAGAGCACAATTCCATGCTTGACTTTTGTACTCAATTTACAAGGCTAATGTAGCTAAGAAGTGAAGGAAAATTGTTAGCTTCCTAAAGCCTATCATCCAAATTACTTCTAAAACGTATGACTCCACCTTCAAACTTTAGGCCACGCCTCCTGCTGCTGGTGTGGAGTTACATGAACCGGTGTTAGAAAGCACCGTGTTGAGAAAGAATGAGACTTGGATTCATCTCTGTTTTTAGTAATGTGTCGTTTGCAAACGAGACGACTTTTGTTGTAGTCTTTTGTCAAACCTGATCACACTGTCCTACCAAAGTGTGCATTTATAAACCTTGTAAAAAAAAAAAAAATACTGCAAATATTTAGCTATTTTATTTGCCTTATTACTGTAAAAATGTTTCTAGCATAAAATTATCAGTAAACTATTTTGATAAATTATTTATTTCGGCAAAAGAAGCAAATTTCAGACATGAAACCTGTCTTGACTGACTTATATTTGTGGTACGGGAATGCGCTGTATACATCTAAACTTTTGGTTGAACTTTGCTTTAAGTATAAATATTAGAGCAGTATTGATGTACAATCTAAAAAAAAAATGGATGCCCAGAAGCGAGAATATAAAATGAGAGAGGGTATATCTAAAGATAAGTATCCCATCTGAAACAGATGTCCGTCTAACCAAGGAGAGACGTTTCAATAGTTTATTAAAAAGAATGATTTAGAATCTCCATAAATTAACATATAAACCTCTGTAAGACAAGACATTTTAAAATAACTTGTGATTGATAAACGGCAGTAAAATTAAACAGTTTCTAACACTGTCAGTAATATTATAACTTACAAATCAAATCAAAATCAAAATTCTTAATCTTAATATACCCGCATTGCTTAATTGATGTTAATCCGTATTAGAACTAATCAGGTTACTAAAAAGCCGATTAGTGTTTTATGATAAAGAGTTTATTCTGTTTCATATCCTCTGTTTTGTTTTAGGTTTTTGGTTTCTGTCTTGGTTTTTATGTTGCTAAAAGCCTGCAGTTGCATCGCTAGGCTAATCCCAAGTCCTTAGACAATATCAGAATAATCCTGTACTAGCGCCCTCAAAAAAGAAAAAACCCCTCAAACAAATCCCTCAGAAATAAATAAATGAATAAACAAACGGAGCAGGAGCATTGAGGCTGGGAGGATGTGATTATTTGTCAGTGTCAGTCTCATTTCTACCTCATGTCAAGGTTTTTAAAGCATTCGACAGTAAAAGTTGATTTAAGGTTTGCTAATATGCTCAATCTGATTTATCTTTTCGGTGTTAACATGTGGCTTGATTAGCCTTCCGCTCTGAACACGGTTCTCTAAGTCTTCCTGTGCGTGTGTGTGTTTGTGAGGATAAAAAGGCCGCCTCTAATGGCACTTGAGCCACAACACCCTTGACAACCTGAAAACGAGCCCATTAAGCAAAAACACTTAAACATGCAATTATGTACTTAGTCCATGTGAGCCACCGGCAACCAACACACTCGGAGAAACAGAAATAATGTTAATGTGTGTGAGTAAATGTTGGTGTTTGGTGGTAAATGCTTGGTATTTAAATGTAAATGTAAATGTGGGGTTCTGAAAGTGAATGTTGGGGCTTAAAGGCTGGTGTTGAAAGGGGAATGTTGGTGTTTGCTGGTTGATGCTGAGAGTTGATGTTTTAATAGAAAGCAAGGGTTTAATAGAGAATGTTTGGTAAATGTGGGTGTTTGATGGTGAATCTTGGTGTTTGAATGTGACAGTTGATGGTGTTTGATGAGAGAGCTGGATGGAAAACTACAAAGCGGGGTCACTGCCTTGTCCAGGTAACCTCATGAGTAACTGTGACGTCAGGTGCAACTTCCTGATTAACGGTACTTCGGAAGGTGAGCAGGTTTCCTGATATGCTGCCACGGCAATTTACGCTGCGTCTTTAAACTTCTGCAAGCAGTTGATGTTCTTGGTTAACTCAATGTTACCCAGAACCCTAAGTGTGTGTAAGCATGACTTGTACCTTTTTCATCGGCATCATACATTCTGTGACACTATATATACAGAGACGTGTCATCCCGTCTCCTTCGCCTGAGCTTTTTATACTCTGCCGCTATTCATTTCAGGGTCAGATTTCACTTTGCTGTTAGATTCTGTGCTTATGAGTAGTGTTTACAAGATTTACATTACTCAAGTGGACTTCTTTTAATGCGGCTAAATGCATGGCTTTATGTTGAGAGCGTCTTAAAAGAATGCTACAATGACTGTTTAACTCCCTGTATGAGTACTGATTTTATGAGCTTGCTGCTCTTTTGTTAGTGGGAAGAGTGGTCCAGTCAACAAATGCTCGCCACACACATGCACATGATGCGACAGATGGCCCTGTCACTGTTCTGGCTCTTCAGGGCCGCCCTTTGTGACCTCCGACCTTTAGGGCGAAGGTCACATGATTTCCCCTGAGTCCCAAGTCTGACAGCAATATGCGTGTCCTTTCCGTCAGATCTCCATTGATTGCTTTAAATTGCCACGTTGGCACGTTCGTGTCTGTATTTTGTCTGAAGGGAACGTTCACATTAGCATTCTCTACCTTTACTATTAGCTTCGAAAACTAGCCTGTTCCCTTTTACCTACCAATAACTTACCTATAACAAACGCTCTCTTTTCTTGGTGTCTTTCCTCTAAGCTAATATGCTCCTTATGTTTTTTAACATAGCATATTCCTAATGCTAGCACACTTTTCTTTCCATGTTCTCTCTAAACTGCTGTTAGTATGCTTCCTCTAAAACTAGCATAACTTGTACTGATGCTATGTTCGATCTCTACAGTTAGTGTTCCCCCTAAAATACTCTGCTAGCATCTTTCCTCTAAATCTAGCATGTTCCCAATGCTGCCAACATTTCCCTCTAACACTACTATGCACTGTATACACTTCCAGTCAGTCTAGCATATTCCTAAAATGTATAATAAAGAATCGATTGCATTCTTTATCAGCCAAAAATTATCTTTCTAATGCACGCTTAATCGGCCTTCCCTCTAAAACGGTCTCTCTGCTGTTTCCTCTAAAGCTAGCATGGCCCCCTCTTACACTTGGCGCATAATCTTTCTAAGACTAGCATACAACCTAATACTTGCAATTTACATATAAAAATATGCTTCATCTGCAAAGTTTTGTTTTCCTAATGCTTTCTCTAGCACACTATGCCTGTTTCCTCTAAAACGCTCTCTACTGCTAGCATGATCCTTGTGATACTAATAATTCCCCCTCACACTAGCATGCACTTTCTTTAGTGCAAGCGTTCTCTCCCCAACACGGTTATGTTCTTTCTAATGCTAGCATGTTTTTCCTAAAATGGTCCCTCTCCTTCAAACATCTATCTGTCTACCAAAAGCATTTATTCTGGTCCCCTATTACTACAATCCTTCTAATATTTCCCATTCTCTTTCCGCAGCATCACTAGCATTAGCTATTACAATGCTTTCTTCTAATTCTAGCATGTTCCCTGTACCACTAGCTCAAGCCAAGTCCTTAACAGCAGCCATTAATATTTCAAATGGCAAACCTCACTGTAGGGCTAGTGGACGTCGTCCAAAGAGCACTCTGAGCTGTGCTTGTTTGCGTGTTTTACAGAAACAGCAAAGCCGCAGTCCAAAAAAGAACTGAGTACAAAAATAATCTCATCACCCAGCAAACTACATTTACCCATGTGTTGTTTTCAAAGGATTTTATTCTTAGTTTAGGAAACAAATTCAGTTGTTCTCTAGTGACGATCCGTGGAATGGAATGGCATTAAAATCAATCAATCCTTATGGAAACCTTTGCAATGTTGCAATAAGACCTCATTTATACCTGACTGCTTCACACATGTTGAGTATCCTGTATCATTATTCGCACAAATGTGTGAATAAATGTAAAAACTTTATATCATTAAAACCACCGACACTGAGATTTTTCCAGATATTAAACTGTGAAATTTATCAGTATTGTCTAGCCACAAGCCTCCCAATAAATTATATCATGACCAACAGCCTTCATAAGATAATTACCAATTATCATTACCAAACCCCCATCACATACATCAGGAATCATAACTCCTCCAAAACCGTAAACTCGTAACCAACATCCCTCGCAGTACATTTGCCATAATCACTAAACAAAAATTGACCAGATTGCATCATTAAACCTTTTTCTTAATACATCACAGCATCTACTCCTCTTAATACATCGTCACAGCCAAAATTCTACCTAATGTTACATCATAACCAAAATTCTTCTTTATACATTACGTGTTGACCAAACCTCTTTTTAATGCCTCACATTATAATCAGAGCTCTTTGTACTACATCATAACCAAAATTCTTTCCAATGCATTACATGATAACCAAACCTGTTCTTTATACATTATAATGACCAGGCCTCCTCTTAGGTCATACCCAAACCTCTTCTGAATACACTGGCTCAAAAACAAACCTTTTCTCATTACATCATGACCACAATCCCTCCCAATACACTTTAACACATCACAGTGAAAACATTTCTTAATATCTAACTACAATTCCTCCCACACCCTGCCCATGATATCATAATACATGGCATCGCAACCAAAATTTACACCGACTTCCTAATACATTGTCCAAAAGTTCTATTGATGACGACATAAACAGAAGTCCTCGCAATTCAAAGTCGTGTATTATGTTATAACCGCAAACTCCCGCCAATATACTGTAATACAGATGTTGTATCAGAACTCCTCCTTATACACCTCACAACTCGTCCCAAGGCATTGTCATAACCGAAACCGCTTCCCCATTCCTTTATCAAAAAAACCAAAACAAAAATCATGTTAGTATTATAACACTTAATTATAACATTATCTTACAACAGGTCATTTTTACTTCAGGGTTTGAAAAGTAGTGTGTGTTGATTAAAAGCTTGCAGGCCCAATATCACAAAAAGGACCTGAGTAAGCTAAAGCATGATGCTTATTCACAGCTTTCACACTGCTGTCTTTAGAATCCTGCTTAGCTAGGACTGCTGTGAGGTTCAATCTATCAGTATTGACACACTCATTTTCTGTGCATGTGTGTTTGCATTTGCCAGTACTCTCGTACAGTGTATTCTCCAGAGATATCTGCCAGCAGAAAATAAGAAAATACACATTTATTTGTCACACCTTCCAACAGTCTCCTTTTCAGCAGATGCTGTTTCCATAGGTTAGCGGTTTGTGTGTGTGCAGCAAGAAAGCAAGACGAAGACTGACATCTGCATTACAAATAAATTCAGGATATATATATATATATACACACATACACATATACATACATTTTATATATATACGTATATTATGTGTGTATATATATATATATGTATGTATGTGTGTATATATGTGTGTGTGTGTGTGTGTGTGTGTGTGTATATGTATGTATATA
>JAQMYM010000013.1:9106294-9116674 GCA_030014255.1 Parauchenoglanis ngamensis
TCTCTCTCTCTCTCTCTCTCTCACACACACACACACACACACACACACACACACACACACACACACACACACACACTATTCCCTGCACTGGTGCCACGCTGGCGAAGAATCAATCACCAAGGATCCCGTTGCCCTGGCAACGGTGTGTTCCATCGCCGTGGAGTAAGTGGTGAATGATTGCGTGTGTAAGTCATCGGAACGAACGAGTGCAAGAAAACGAGGGAGCTGGGAGGGGTTTTTATTCCCTTCGTCCCTTCCCTCCTCGCTCTCCCTGCCTGAGAGTTAATTAAACCAACCGGCACAAAATACATCTGAATACGGAAAGACAGAAAACACACACAGAGACTAATCAAATTCCCACACCGAAGGAGGAGGAATTGGGGGTGGGGGTGGGGGTGTGGAAGATGGACAGCAGAGAAAAAGGAGGGGAAAAAGAGAGAAGGTGAGAAAAGAGAGAGGAGCAAGAAGGTATAGAGTAAAAATAAGAGATATGATTATGAGAGAAAGAAAGAAAGAAAGAAAAAAGAAAGAAAAAGAAATGCAAAGCAAAAAAAATTAAAGTGAGCTCTCTTTTCTAAAGAGAGAAAAGAATGAGGGGTAAAGGGACTGGCAATGATGGAGATGAGTAAAACAATAAAGAGAAACAAGCAAAGGGAGAGAGTAAAAGAAACGAAGAGACAGGAAGGGAGAGGAAAAAAGAGGAAGGAATGCAAGAGGGGAAGGGTGGAGAGAAAGCAAGATCAATAAAGAGAAAAAACTAATAAATGAAGAGAGAAGGAATTAATAAAAGAGAAGGAGGAAAGAAAAGGGGAAATCCAGGAAACAAGGATAAAGGGATATAAAAGAATTGGATGTATAAAAGGAGAAAGAGAAGAGAGAGAGAGAGTTATCTGTTGAAATAAGCCTTAATAACTGATAAGTGGAGAGGAAAGAAAGAAGGAAAGAAGGAAAGAATTAAAGAAAGAAGGAAAGAAAGAAAGAAAGAAAGAAAGAAAGAAAGAAAGAAAGGAGGTGGTAGACAAAGACAGAAGCAGGAAAGATGGAAAGGGAGAGAGAAATAAAACAAGACATGAAGCAAAAAAAATGTAGGCGAGAGAAAGAGAAAAAGCAAGGTGTGAAACAGAATAGTCAAAAACGTGTGTGTGTGTGTGTGTGTGTGTGTGCGCGCGTGCGTGCGTGTGGAGATAAGCCTCTCACCCAATTCTCCAAAACAATATCCATTACTAACACGAGCTCTGTATTTATGTCATGTTGGCATCTCACTCTCTTGTACGTTTACAGAATAACTAAATGTACGTTTATGGAATAATTGAACAGCGGCTCGGTGTTTAATATTTCATGTCTCATCGTCGAGCCTGATTTGGGATTCAGGGTGTCTCGATGCGATCCCGTACGTCCGGGCCGCGTTCCAAATCAACATCTCTTTCTCTGTGCCCTGGAGTGCGCGCTCACATCTGTCAAGCGCACGGGAGCCAATTTCAGTCAGATTCGTGTTGAGCACATCGAGCTAACTGGCCTTGGCGTGGGGAAGCGAGGGGGGAAACACAGAAACATGCTGTTGAATAATCTGTCTGCAGGGGACTGGGGCTCCATCAAAAGAGCTGTGATGTCTCGACTGACGCTGCGGAGGAAGAAGATCACTTCAGGCAAAGAGTATTTTTATTCCAACACGTGCGGGGAAGCGTCCGCGAGAGTCAGACTCTGTTCTCTCAGTTCTGCACGTCTCATGTAGAGGACATGGAGGTTTAGAATAATCATGTGGAGAATGCCAGGGAGAACGAGGATGTGCATTTACACTGCTTCAGTAGTCATACACAGCAATATTACTGGAATTAGGGAACGACTTGAAGAAGGAAACAAGGGAGCAAGGGCATACTGGGACTAGGAAACAAGGAAAGTAGAAAGAAAGTAAGCGTAGGAAGAAGAAAAGGGAAAATGAATGATAGAAGGACATGAAAAAAACGTAGCAATATAAGCCCTTGAGATTAAACTATGTTTATGGCATGTCCACTTCATGTTGGGTGGGAGGGACGGCGTTACTCTCTCCCCTGTCGATCACAGTGACGCCAGCCAATCATGGGCTCATGTATGTGGAAGAGGGTAGATAGCACTTTTCTCTGAAGCTTGGAAGAACAACATTGCTAACACATCTAATCTAACACAACTCAACTACCTCATTAAGCCACAGGGGCAAATGACAGCGAAGCTCCAACGCTATTATTTTTAATTCTGAGACAGTCGGGAGTGTTCAGGTTTTATTTGTTTTGGTTTTAAAATCAAGGGCACTGCATTAATCTTTACTGTGAAGTTAGTCTCAGCTTCAGAAGCTCTAACTATAACCCATGGTTAGAGTAGATGTTGAGTTTCTGGCCACAGGCTTCAGGATCTTGAGGGTTACAACCTAATTAGCTCCTTGCCTGTGATGGGAAATGAGAATTTCAGAGGGATAGCTAGTCACTGGGTTGAAAAAGGTTCCCGTTTTTAAGGTATGCTAGCTTTTTGTTTTGAAGTGGCAGCAAATAGATGACAGTCTTGCATGTCAAACTTGTACTGCAAGTTAAATGGCCCTCATCCTGTGAAAAATAAAAAGCAACTAAAATGTCCCTTGTTGACAAAAAAAAAGAAAAGGAAAAAAACTAAGGGATAAGGAAACTAGGGAAAATAAAGTGCCAGCCAACTGAGAAGCTGTGGAACAAGATGGCCTGGAAACTACACTGAAAAAAAAAAGACTTCTTGGCCCTGTAATTACTACTGAAATTATTTGTATAAATTCTACAATAAATGATCATTTAAGTGCTTTTATTTTAAAATGTCACCTTCTATTTAATCTGTTACTTAGTAATTATGTATCCTCATTTTGATACGTAAATTTGACAAGTCACACCAAGTAATATCAACTAAACTACTGGACTGACTGTAGGACTTGAAACAAGAAAGTAAATGTTACTTGGGTAATGGGGGTGAACCTGACAACCACTTCACTCAATAAGTGACATCACGGGAGTTTGCGCAGTTTCTGAGCAGAGACACACCTCAAGGCAAACCTTGGGTAGCGAATCCATAGATGAGAAGCGACAAAGGTAAGTTTTTCGCTTAATTAACTTTATACATTCCTGTCGTCTCGTCGACAAAAGTAAGTGTTTGATTACTGAAAACTTAGTGTTAGCGTTAGCCTGCTAACTAGTTATGCTGCTCTGTGCCACACCGCTAATTTTTGCTAACCTGCCTCACTTGACTTGGCATCTTATTTAGCTGACTAGTCAACATGAGTGTTCCTGCCTCATGGTTCTCCTCAGTGGCTCGACTATTTGCACAGAAATGTGATTGGCCTGAGTCTTCTAAGTCGTGTTAGTGTTATGAGCGGGAGGCTTAAACTAAAGTGCTGGGCCGTTTTCAGTTCGAAAATAAACAATGTATGTCTGTGGAAAGTACTGCATATTTTGATGTGTCTGTCGTAGGTACCACAGGTCCAAATTTCAACATGCACAAATTACAATAGAAATAGGCTCAAATTAAGACATCACACTGAATTCAGGAGCGTTTGAATTATTTAAATACATATGGTCCCCGAGTTACGATGGTTCGACTTAGGAATTTCGATCTTACGATGACCATAGCGATGCCATAAAATTGTAAAATATTGTAAGCTTTGCGCGGCAGGCAGCGGTAGGAGTGCGCGCGGGATGTGCGCATCGTCTCGCGCCTTGTGAGACTCCTCACTCTGGCCAGCGATAACACAGTGCAGGTGTCTCGCTGTCAGAGCGCGTGTTTGTTTCTGTTACAATGCGGGCATCGGAACGCAACTCCATCGTAAGTGCCTGTATCTTATTCTGAACCCAAGATATGTGAAATTTTGTGTTATTCTAAACAGCCTTATGTTTTAAAAGTATCTTCATTGCCGCATAGCAAGAATACTATATGTATATTATGTTTTATACGTACATTTAGCCTCAAGGGACTCTATATGCAATATTTATAAATAAAACCTACTTTATTAATATTGACGTTTGTTCACACTTTGGCTTTGTGACGTGTCAGCTCAATAATGCTACTTTCAGAGTGTACTTCAGAGAATAGGCTTTTTTCATTTGGATGTTTCAGGTTAATGTGAGAATTCACATGTAGAACTGATTAGATTTTGTCTTTTGTCTTTCTAAGACAGCCCATGACCGGGTAATGAGGTTCTGATTATGGTCAGGTGTGTAGTATTATGCATTTATTATAATCATGTTCTCCCAAATTGGATTTTATGTCAGGTGTTAATATTTAATAAAGTTTTTCTCTGTGATTCAGAAAGACACTGATTCAGCAATTTTGTCTCAGCATCTTATCCAAGGTAAGATCAAATCTGTACCTTTATAGGTTTAACTTGACATCGCCACGTCTTGTGCAATGACGTAAGATTTTGAGATTTTTACACATTGAATTTATTTTCCAGGTACCACAACGTGAGATGGAAATGTAAAATGTGTAGCTTTGAATCAGATAAAAGGTTAGGATTGTTAAAACACTACAGACTACAACATGGACATGGTGGCCACAGCCAGTCAATCCCCTGTCTTCACACTGATTGCCCTTGTTCTGTCATTTAGTTGTTTACTCTGCCATTCAAGTTGTTTCACTTCAGAGAGGCAAGATTTTGAGCATCTTGGTGGACATCTAAGAAGGTTTGAAGTGTCTTCAAAAACTGTAACTTCCGTACAAACATTTATTCGACTTTTGCTACTCACAGACACAGGAAGCACACGTCACATTCCCCTGAGGACTTTAAAACTGAAGTTTTAAAAAAATACCCTGAGCCCCCTGCTGGTCAGGATGATGTGCATGATGACCCAGAGCCTTTAGATGAAGAAACACAGCTGTTATCTCAAGACGTTAAGCTGAAGTTTGGCCAGCTCTTTTTGAAGTTGGAAAGCATTTTCAATGTGCCAAACAAATGTATTGATGAAATAGTTGATGAGCTTCAGTTCATATCATGCTGTTTTAAAAAAGTGTGATTGAGCCCATTTTGAAAAGCCACAATTGTTATCTGGATTCAGCTGTTATCTCAGAGTTGGTGAAACATCTTTGTGAGTCACATGCAATAAGTACAGCTTTGGGCACAGATTTGCCTTTCACTACAGTACTTCACACAGGAGACGAGAATACATGAAGAAACAATTTTCCATTGTTGAACCTAAAGAGTACATACTTGATAAAAACGAGGGTAAAACATTCCAGTATGTCCCAATATTGCAGGTCTTAAACAACAAGACTATTCAACAAAAGGCATTGAGATGTCAATGTCAAAGAAATTCTGGAAATGCTTCACAATACAAGACATTTCATGATGGATCTAACTAGCGGAACAATGATTTTTTCTCTGCAGAGAATGACAAAATTAGTCTTATTCTGTATATTGATGACTTTGAGGTGTGAAATCCTCTTGGTACATCATGCAAAAAGCACAAAGTAACAGCTGTGTATTGGGTGTTGGGAAACATTCCAGTTCAGTTAAGATCAGAATTGACATCCATTTATCTAGCTGTTCTGTGTAAGGCAGAGGACACTAAACAGTTCGGATTCCAGAGAGTTTTAGAGCCACTGTTAATAGATCTTAGAAGCTTCGAGAAAGATGGCATTTTTGTTCCAGGTTTTGGAGTCATCAGAGGCACTGTCGTCAGTGTAGTGGCTGATAATTTAGGGGCCCATTCTGTAGCAGGATTTGTCGAAACGTCACTGGATTGTATATTTTGTCTCAGGCAGAGGTCTGCGTTCCAGTCTAAAGAAGTAAGATGTGGGTTCTTCCCACGGAGAACTAAAGAACAGCATACACTGCATGTTCAGACAGCTGTGTCTAGTCCAGATCATGCTCACTACTATGGTGTGAAAAAACATTGTGCATTGTCTGAAAAACTTGAACATTTTCATGTAACATCTGGATACCCTCCAGATGTTTCACATGACCTTCTTGAGGACATTGTTCCAGTGGAGTTGGCTTTATCATTTGAGGTGTTTATCAAAAAGAAATATTTTTCTCTAACGGAACTCAATAGTGCCATTCGTCAGTTCCCCTGTAAGTGGAGCGATAAAACAAATTGCCCTCATCTTGTCCCTGGTAACTTTGCTACATGAAGATCAGTGGGAGGCGATGCACATGAAAATTGGTGCTTATTACTATTTGGCCCTGTGGCTGCATTGTGGACAATGAGGTTTGAGGCCAAACACAGCTTCTTCAAGAGAATTGTCAGGCATACAGGCTGTTTCAGGAACATCTTGCTGTCCCTTGCAAAGAGGCACCAGCTTATGATTGCATACCACCAGTCACATGCTGTGAAACCATCACTCTCAGTCACAAAAACAACACAAGTCTCCTTAGATGTACTTAGGCATGACCTAAAAGACTTGGTAAAGTGCAAATTTCCAGCTGTCACAGCTGTTCATATTGCTAATAAAGCTTGCTTTCTAGGCACCAGCTATGCAGCTGGAATGATGGTGTGTTGTGGTTCCACTGCAGGATTGCCTGACTTTGCAGAGGTGTTGCAGATGTTAATAATTTGTGACAAACTGCTCTTTTTTGTCAGACTGCAAAATGCCTGGTACAATGAACACCTTAGGAGCTATGAGTTGGAGAATGCACGCAATGTGCAGTTACTTGAGCAAAGATATCTTCCAGATTTTTGTCCTTTGGCTCCTTACACTCTAGGAAGAAGGCGATTTGCAGCCTTGAAACACCATATTTGCCCACCCTTTTAGGTATCACATGAGGACAAATGTCGTCCCTCTCATTTATGTATAAAATTTATTTCATGCTGATTCATTACTCTCTGTACTTTAATTTCTGTATTTGCAAGGCAGATATTTCCTTTTGAGATGGGTACCCCTGCAAAGCTTCGGATTTTTTTGGGAGATGATGATATTCGCAAACTTGTCCTACCTGAGGGTATCCCCACTACACTTCAGGACCTTATTGATGTTATTCAAGAGACATTCCATATTCCAGGAACATTTTCTTTGTTGTATGAAGACATGGATTTTGATGGCCAGTTTTTTACTTTGAGCTCCACTGTTGAAGTAAAAGACAAGGCTACACTAAAGCTTGTAATGACTCAACCTCTTGTCCTAACTGTCAGCCCTGTGGAAATGTCAGACGTTGAATCTCCAGTACCAGAGCAACCTTCTGATACAAGCTCTTGCCACTCATCTGGATCTCAAGACACAATCCTGTTCTCCTCCCTTGATGAAAGTGAAACATCTTACAGGTCTCAGCCATGGCCAGCCAAGTTTCACATGCCTTCCTTTTCATATGACGTTGATCTTATGCTGGACGCAGGAAACCAAGCCTATGAAAAGGATGGCACATTGTTGAACAATCCAAAACTGACAAGTAGCATACTTGAAAGGCTAGCAGAGGCAATATTTTGCTACACAGCATACCCAACTGGCGTACAAGTTTTAGCTGTGGTGGAAGCCTTGGTAGAAAAGTACCCATGCCTCAAAGAGCCAGGGTCTTTTAGTGGCTTATATGGTTGGCAGCAGAGGATCAAATATAAAATGGGCAATTACAGGGCAAAACTAAGAAGCCGTCAACTATCCATTCCAGAGCTGGAGGTTAATTCACTAAAAAGAAGATTGCCTAATGAAGAGTGTTCACCCAAAACCATCAGAAGGCCAAAGAAAGCTGAAGTGAACTACCTGCCACCATTGCCATTTGGTGAGACTGAGAACACTTTAGAGAAGGAGAGAGTAGATTTGCTAGTGGAAGTAAAGAAGAAAAACAACCTGAGGATCATTGGTGAGGAAATGGAGAAGTCTTTTTCATACCGAAGAGTAGAAGTTGTGAAGAAATGCCCTGCGGTGCAAGACCTCTTGGACCGATGGCCTGCCCTTTTCTGTGAAAATCAGGCAAGTCCATTTTTTGTTTCTTTATCTGGTGCTTGAATTGTTTTGCATGTGCAGCCTGCAAGATTATTAAGTTATGCTTTGCTTGAGTTTGAAGACTTGCTTGCTGAAATTGTTGTAACAAATAATGGACATTTTTCCTGATGTGTCCTAACAATGCAATATGTGTTTCAGATCAAAGAGGAGTTCAGAAGGATAACGACAATTCATCTGGAGCGAGCCTTTTTGTCAAAGCTGGACACTTATACTACCAAACTCCTGGAGATATTTCGAGCAAAGGGGGGGGGGTTGCAGGCACGAAAATAAGACCCATGCTGGACAAATTCAGCCAGGTAATGTTTAAAATTATATTCTTATTCTTATCTTGTTTTGGGATGTATTATTTAAAAATAGATAACTGGTGTCATTTTGTCTGTACATCCACATGGAAGTTAAAACATTGATTGTATTATACTATTACATATTGCTTTTTGCAATAACTTCATTTTTGTCAAACAGCAAAATGTTGAAGGCAGAAGAGATGTCATCATCCGCTGCTTGATGGAGTTCCTTGGAGAATCTGGGGAGGAACTCATTAAAGACTACCAGGTAAATTTTTTTTTTTATTTTGGGTTTCTGAAAATTATTCAAACCGTAATAAACTTGTTTTATTCCAACCAAATAATCTAACTTTCATCTTTTCTAATCTTTCTAATATTTTATAGGTAAACAATAATTACTTGTAACACTTGTATGGAGTATTTTTTTTCTTCTGGAGTGTGTAAGGATCCTGAACATACTTTAAAATGTTTAAACAACCATCTGGCTTTTTTCAAACAATGTTTATCTTTGAGAAAAAATAATATTCAATATACAATAACTTATCTTTAGTCTTTATGTATGTAAATTACTTGGAATCATTAGTTACCTAATCTAACCTAGTTACGAGCATTTAACCAATGTCTTGCTCTTTGTGTCTTACTTTGATTGTATTATTCATGTGTAGATTGTATTAATTGGCCACGATAAACCAGTAACTCGCCTATTGCATATGCAGGAACTTTCAGAAAACGTTTTAAGTACAGTGACTTCTGAGCACTGACTTGTGTTTTTGACAGGATGTCAGCAAAGAAGCTATCAAAGAGGACTGTGCTCATGAAGTCTTGAAGATCTTTGTTGTGCATGGAAATGAAACACAGGAAGGCCATACCCTTGCTCATGTGTCGATCATCATCGAGGGAAAAGAGGTTCTTGGTGACTGTAAAAGTGTGGCAAAGGCTTGCCTTCTGCTCATGGGCTTTATTTATGCAGTGAACTTGAGTTACCCATTAAAGTTGAAATACACATTTGAGGTGTTTCAAATGCTGTTTCTTGAGCTTGATGTACTGAAGATGTCCCCTAAAGTCCAGTCTGTGCACAACAAACTTGTAGCATGAATGTGTCCACATACGTGTCTGAACCAAGTACATACTTGTACTTATTATTGGAAAAAATATTGGAGAGGAATTAGCTTAAAATTTTGAGTGAGGGTCTTTTAAAAACACATTGTGAATTGTTACATCCATCTACTGATGGAGTTCTCTTTTGAAAGGCCCAAAAGAGGACACTTTGTTCTGGTTTCACTTGGTTACCTTTCTGACAAAGTTATTGCACTTTGACATTTCTGAGTATTTTGTTGGACATTTTCGGTCTCTAGCTCTCTATTTTGGGTGTTTTAGCTCCACAAGGCCTTTGGAGAAAAAATAAAAATAAGAAAGAAATGTCCTTTTTGAAACTGTTTGTGTTTTTAAAAAAAGTTAACATTTTCTAAGAGCTCTGTTGGCAGCAAAGATTTTAAAAAGTGTAATACCAACCATGTGGCGCTGTATATGTTGTGTTTAAGAATATGTTGTACTTAAAGCAGCTACCTCATGCACCTGAACAAAATAAAGGTGTTGTCTAAAAACCTGTTATTGCATACTATGTTGTCTGAGTAAGAGGATCTTATTGACCAAAAAGTAGCCAATGCAAATACACTACATGCATATAATAGAGCTGGTACATAGATAAAATGTTGTGTAAATATTACTTAAAAATGTGCTGAAATGATGTAAAGAAAAAACGTGTTAAATAACCTAATACCCAACATTTTTACAAGAGTTTTGTAATTGGATGCGAAGGTAGTCTTGAGTGAAATTTACTTGCAAGGGCTTAGTATATTTTGTTTTTAAGAAAGAAAATTGGTAGTAAAATCTACTTCGGTATTGTTGACTTAACAATTCATACAAGTAAGTAAATTTTACTTGAGGATTTCCTTAGTCAATATTACAAAGAATTTCTGTGTGGAAATTGTTACCGAGGTTTTTTTAAGTAAATGTCAGCCAGAATTTTTTTCAGTGCACTCTTAACGCAGTTCTCAAAACAGTTGGGGCATTTCTCATGACACTAACTCACCTGTGCAAATCCAATAAAACAATCAATAATGTCACCAATGAATAAAACTCTTTCACCAGTGCTTTAAGACTTAAGATGCCAAATGTT
>JAQMYM010000013.1:9141678-9156461 GCA_030014255.1 Parauchenoglanis ngamensis
TTATCTGTAATTGGATGCATCTGCATCCAATCCACGAACAATCAGCCAGTGTTTTAAAAGGGACTCAGTTGCGCTTCTGGTTTAGCAAAGCATTAGTTTAGCCGACGGACGCTATTGCCGAGCCTTATACCTGTGATTGCTTTGCTGTGTTTTGGACTCTGCCCTCTGTTTCTGTTTTCTGCTTTTTTAACTATCTTTGATATACTGTTTGCCAATCGACTGACCCTGTGCATGTTTTTGGATTACTCTTAGCCTGCCGATTTTGCACCTTTGCCTCGTGTGTTTTAAATAAACACCATGAGTTTCACTAAGCCGTCTCCTCACCTGCACATGTGTCCCACCAAACTCCGCAGATGTGACAGCCAAATAATTCCTAATTTATAAAAAATAAAATACAAAATTTGGAGAGTGCACCTTCAGAGTGCTTAGGGCTAGGAGAAATGACTATATAATATCAATATCATTATCATGCTTTTCTGAGACTATGTTATGACAAAAACGGTTAAAATATTTACAGAATTTGTATTTTATGAATATTTTTTATTTTTAATTTTTGTTGTGATATAATTATGTTATAATACAAGGTCACAGATGGAAATATAGAATTTCTTTTCAGTTATAATACATATTGTACATCATCAGGTACAAGAAAATAAAACCTTTGTTTTAATGTACACACATGCATTTTCACATATTTTCAAATATAGGTGATCTGACAGGTTTTCAGAGAAGATGTCTGAGACTTATTATCATAAAACACACATTTCTAAGTTCATATACATGCTCAAAAGTTGGCCCATTCATCCTCTCACAATGAACCATCAATACACAGAAAGTACATTTTATGCATAATTATGTATAATGTTGGTTGCTTTACATCTTCTCTCCAACACATGCAATGGAACAATATCCTTTACCTAGCAAATTAAAATATTTTGTATTTTTCAATATAGAAGATATTCTATATCTCCTATATGGTTTATTTTATATCAAGAATAACCTTCAAGGAAAAACTGTACCTTCTGTGAGGATGTAAACTAGCTATTAATATCCAAACTGCATTTTGAAAATGTGTATCAGAACCTTTTGTAAAAGAGAAAATCTAAAAGCTCGTTTTTGGAATATTTTTAGAAATATAAAAGCCTGTGGGATCAGACTGTGCAAGAGCATGCAAGTGTGTGTGTGTGTGTGTGTGTGTGTGTGTGTGTGTGTGTGTTCCCAGCTGACCTGTGTCAGTGTTTCCCCATATTTCATCGCTGACATATCGGTAATAGGTTTGGGTCACCAAAAGCCCTGTGCTACTGAGGAGAGAAACCAAAGCACACCAGCTAGAATATAGAACCTTTCTGGCTTTTTCTTTGTTTTTAAATTTCAGTTTACCTAATATGACCCAGATCTCTTGGTTTTCACCTGGCTTTCCTCCGACCTCTCAAAAACGAGGCAAAAGGTGAACGCTCATATAAAAATGCCAAATATATGGCACAGATATTCAGGACCTAGTTCAAGATTCTTGTCGGATGGCAAGACCAAGACACTCTGAGTGTCCGAGGTGTTTATAATTATAGTTGATACATTATCAGAGAGCGTAAACCTCCGCTGAGGACAATAGTTGACTAATCCTGGATATGCAAATATGCAGCCGTGACCATTTTTTATGTCTGGATACATTTTAAATGGAGTTGTCATATTTCTACACTGGCTATGTTTTGTCACTAGTTACTGTGTCTACTGGCTTTTAAGACATATGGCATAGTTCAGCGCAGACTCCCAAGCCCAAATGTCTCGCAATGTTAGCCAAGCTGAAACTAAACCTACATCATAATCTAGATTATGACCTTATGATTATAATCTAGCTCCAAAATGTAACGGGTTCTTCCTTGGCCTGTGCTACAACCTGCCACCAAGTTTTGCGGAAATTGGTAGGGTTTGCATAATCCTGCTTACAAACAAACTGCAACGAAAATATAACCTCCTTGGTGGAGGTTATTACTGTGTTTAGGTATTTCAGCCACACCCACTGCTAATGGTTGCAAAAAATCAAGCACATAGTCACGCAAACAAAATCTGACAGTAGACAAACATTGGCAGTAGAATGGATTGTACTAAAGAGTTCACTGAATTTAAACACTTGTGGCACTGTAATAGGCCACCTATACCACAAGTTATTTCATAAAATTTCTGGCGTGCTAAATCTGGCCTGGTCAACTCCAAGTATTGTGAAATGGAAGCATCTGGGAGCAAAAACAGCTCAGCAATTAAACGGTAGACGATGCAAACTCTCAGAATCGACATCAGCACAAGAACTGTGTTGGGCGCTTCATAAAATGGGTATTCATGACCGTGTAGCTG
Source organism: Parauchenoglanis ngamensis (assembly GCA_030014255.1). Classification (NCBI taxonomy): domain Eukaryota; kingdom Metazoa; phylum Chordata; class Actinopteri; order Siluriformes; family Auchenoglanididae; genus Parauchenoglanis; species Parauchenoglanis ngamensis. The sequence continues at coordinate 9,144,028 of JAQMYM010000013.1, forward strand.
GACACAAGCCTAAGATCACTATGTGCAATACAAAGTGTTGGCCGGAGTAAGGTAAAGCACACCACCACTGTTCTCTGGAACGGTGAAAACTCCAGATGTCCTCTGGAGTGATTAATCACAGTCCGCTACCTAGAAGTCTGATGGATGGAAGGAAAATGCTAGCTACCAGAATGCATAGTGCCACCAGTGAAGTTTGGTAAAAGAGGGATAATGGTCAGTTCTTCCAGTGAAGGGTAATGTTAATGCTATAGCATACAAAGACAATTTTATGCTTGACACTTTGAGGCAAAAGCTCGTGAAAGGCCCTTTCCTGTTCCAGCATGAATGTGAACAATGCCCTGTGTACAAAGCAATGTGGTTTAATGAGCATGGTTTGGAGCAACTCCAGTGGCCTGCACTGAGCCCTGACCTCAACCCCACTGAATACCTTTGGGATGAACTGGAACATCAATTGCAAACCAGGTTGCAAATTCCCAAAGATACACTCAAAAATCTTGTAGAAAGATTTCCCAAAAGAGTGGAGGATGTTATAGTCATAAAGGGGGCAACTCCATATTAATGCCCGTGGTCTTGGAAAGGGATATCCAACAAGTTCATATAGATGTCCACAAACTTTTGGCTGTATAGTGTATATTATTACACCATTTCTGAACGTGAACGAGACTCATTCGATGAGGGACTCTAGGTCATGAGCGAAAGGAATGAAAAGATTTATTGACTAAACCAGTTATCCACCGAATGAGCGAGAAGAGACACTAGTTACAACGACACACATATTTAGGTTTTTTAAAAACATGTACAGACAGTTTTTGAAATGGCTTGGAATTGAATGATGCCGAATCCTTCACCTTAGTGACTCGTTAAAAAATATTGACTCATTTGTGAACAAATCATGGAAACAAAATTAGTTTAAGGGACCGCAAGGACAGTCCTGCCTTACAAGGATATTTTGGGGGAACAGAGAGAGAGTGTGAGTGCGCATATGCGACTGAGAGAAAGAGCGAGCGAGAGCGAAAGAGAGAGAGAGAGAGAGAGAGAGAGTTTACAGTGACATTTTGACAGTGACATCTTTGTGCTACTAAAATGGCAGAACTGGGTCGCATCTGTTAACAAACAAAGAAGGATAAAGCAGGAAACACTGAGAAAAAGTCAAAGGGAGAGAGAGAGAGAGAGAGAATTTGGATTCCTGAACAGACAGTGTGGTTCTGCAGCCTGACTCTAGAGAGAGAAACTGAGTCACTCAGCTGATAGATTTAGGGTGAATCGTTTTATTCTGTTCATATTAAAGATATATTTTTTTCCATTTTGAGTGTGACAGTGAGAATGAGAAGCCCAGATTTGGGGATAAAAAGTTATATTTAAACGGCAGTGTGTATTCCTGACTCGTGAGACTAAAACCGAGTAGTTCTCCAAACTGTTGATTTATTTAGGGAATCAAACTGGGGCGAATCTTTTTCATTTCTGTTCGTATTAACTGTCATTTTTCAGCTTTATTAATTCTGAAGCATCCACAAAGAGCTCTGAATTCACTGCTTTAGAGAGAAGGAGAGAAAGAGAGAGAGAGAGAGAGAAAGAAGCCCAGATCCCTGAATAGAAAGAGCAGTTAAATGGCCGTGTGTCTCACGCTAGAGACTGAAACTGAGGTAATGCATTTCATAAAATATTAAATAAACCCCCCTCAGCTTTGAATAAAAGCACTGCCAGGTCTAGCTAAACGATCCTGACATCCCAGTACACAAAGTCAGCAAAGCACACATTTTAAACCCTACAGCCTGATGCATGCATTCATGCACCCATAGACACAACACACACGCATGCACACTAAATCAGTGAAATACACACAGTCACACGGCCAGACTAGACACTCAGTACGTCTCTAAGGTGTGTCCTTAGTCTTTGAAGCTATTGCATCATTCTGACCCAGATTTCCTGACTATATTATCCAGCTCTTGGTTTACTGGCCATTTTATTCAATTCAAAGCACCTCATGGATCAAACCCACTCTAGGACAGAGATTCGACATAAGGGGAAGCAATAGTAGGTAATTATTATGGTAATTTTGGAGTTTCTAACATAAATAAACATTTACGTCTTCATCAAACTAATTTTTTGTTAAGAATATATATGCAAAAAGCAGTCATAAACTGTAATTTCAACAGACTACTCCTCGTACAGCTACAGCTAACCGGCTTACAGTGGAGCAGTAGATCGTACGTTCGACTCTTTAACTGCATTTCGTTGGCTTTGGACTCGTACTCAGTCAAGCCGAATGTAATCTAATGTAATCTAGTCTACAGGGAAATACAGTACACATTCTGATACGTCAATTTCCCGATGTTGATGAACCTATGCTTTAACCTTGTGTGCAACAGAACCATTGTTCTCAACAAGGATTTGAAGAGGCTCTTTTTTACTGTTAAATTTTATAATCTCTTGCTGAAAAAAGTTTGAGAACCCATAGTAGTGAGAAGGACCAGGGCCAGGATAGTAAGAGGAAAGAGGACATGGGGCTGTTTACAATTTGGATATCATGGATATTAAAGATTCAGTGCTTTATTTGTCACATGCTCATTCGTAGCTTGTACAAAAGCTGCAGTGAAATGAGATGCGGAAACACCAAAGACTATGCGTAACAAAGTAATAAACAGACCATACAGATAATATGCAATTGGTAAAATATAAAATAGATAAACATTTCATGATGAATATTCATGATTTGTTGCATTTTTATTCAGAGCCAAGGTGCAGAAAAATTCCACTATAATTTTCTTGGACATTAAAAAACTACACATTTACCAGTACCGTATTCATTTAGTACCAGTAGAAGGTTAATGGTTATGCCACCGGGATGCTAATTTGAAGCTTCCGGGTTCAAATCCCAGCATCACAAGCTAGCTACTCGGTTCTGCTATATTGTAAGCATCTTTGGATAAATAAATCAGCTGAATACATGGATGTAAAAATTTCTCATAAACCAGAGACTGCTATAAGTTATAATCAGTTATCACACTAGAAGTGGCTCATTCCGGCCTTATTTTACAGTCGCGTGTATATGATCTATCACGGAACAGATCATTAACCTGACCAGACAACAGCGGCAGGCAGCTAATAGTAGGCTGGTCATGTATTATAAAATGATATGATAATAAAAAAAAAACTTTAAAAAAGAAATATTTATTTATAGTATGTTTACTTCTCTTTCTAATATGCACTCTGTTTTCAGCTATGCCTCCTGATCACTTCTACACTTCCGTTTACTTCTTATCTTTATCAAGTGCATTTATGGTGACATTCAAGTCTAAAGCACAGACACACACAGAGACACACACAGAGACACACACACACAGAGACACACACAGAGACACACACAGACATAGACACACACACACAGAGACACACACACACAGAGACACACACACACAGAGACACACACACACACACACACCCAGACACTGCAGGTCTAGGCACCACCCAGCTGTGGTGTGTCTCTTACCTATTTCTTTGGTGTTTGCTGGAATTCAGGTCACTATGATGCAATATAATTTCAATGTGCCTTTATAAAGCCAAACGTCTATTCACATTAGCCATTAAAAGTTCAAAATGCACAATATTGCTTTTGGGGTCACTTTAAAAGATCACCATCATCCCTGCTTTGAATTCTAAGCTTTTTTTAAGTTATCATTGATACAAAAAAGAAAAAGAAAAATCCACAAACCCAGCGTAAAATATGGTGGTCAGTCTCTGCTCAAAATGCTCCAAGTCTGAAGATTTCTGCTACGTTCCATGGTATTTAATCCCCCAAATTGGATTGCCTCTGCCAGGTGGTTAAGACTTGGCCATAGATGGAAGCTCAACAAGAAAAAAACCTGAAAGAACATCCAAAACAACACAAATATCTGTAGGACAAATAATGTCTCTGGATTTAACCTTGCTAAAAACCTGTGGTCTGACTTCTGAATGCTCCTACTACAAACAGCATAATACTTAATGCTGGTGTTTATTATGTAGTTTACATGAATTATAACAACAAGCATCAATTAATAATTAAGTGTTAATGACTTTTTAACATTGCTTGATGTTTTAACGTTGAAGTTTGTTGTTTGTTCACAAACCTGGCACTTTGTGTCTCGACCCAAATTGTGGCTCCTGGGCATGTTCGCTATTCCTCACACCAACATGATGAAAATAACACGCTAACACTATCATGAGCAGACGTAACACTTGCCTGCTGTGCCAGAGGAAACTTTTAATAATTCATACTGCCTATTTAACTTGCAAATCTTCTATTAATAACCTTTGATGGTGGGCTTGTTGCTGTGTGAGAGAGAGAGAGAGAGCGTGCATGCGTGTGTGTGTGTGTGTGTGTGTGTGTGTGTGTGTGTGTGTGTGAGAGAGAGAGAGAGAGAGAGAGAGCGTGCCTGCGTGCGCGCGTGTGTGAGAGAGAGAGAGAGAGAGAGAGAAATAAGCAAAAATCTGCTGATGAGATACATACAACAGAACTAAAGGCGTAGAGATAATGTCTGCATCATTCTGAACAAAACACAACAACAAGAGGCGACAGATTTACGAGTGTAGACGTGACTGGGGGTGTTGGGGAGTGAAAACTTTCTCTCACTGAACAGAAGAGAGCTCTGACGAAGTAATGTTTGCGATGTTGACTTTCTCCCAAACCTTATTTATTTTATAACCCCGTTTAAATTAAATGAACTGTATAACAATACAAAGGGCAGCGCCCACAAAGCACCTGGACGGCCGAGAAAAGGTCATTCCTGATAGCGTTATCGACATCATCAGAGAGAGAGAGAGAGAGAAGGGGCGATTCAGACACAAATAAGGAAATAAGGAGGAAAAGAGAAGAAAAGGCAGAGAGATACTGAGTCAGTAATCAGACAGAGAGAGACACTCAGACAGAGAAAAAGAAAAACAGAAAGCTTTAGACAGAAACAGAAAGTGTTAGACAATGAGTCAGAAACCAAAAATGAGGAAAAAAGGCAGAAGGAAAAAGATGCAGAAGAGCATAAAGAGGCAGAGATATACTCAGCTAGACAGAAAAACCTAGGAGAGAAAGTAAGACTGAAAAACACAGAGACAAAGAGAGACAGAGAGAGAGAGAGAGAGAGAGAGAGAGAGAGAGAGAGAGAGAGAGAGAGAAAGAAAGAGAGACAAGGACATGAAAAATGAGCGAGGCAGAGACGAGAAGGCTGAAACAGAGACAAGGAGAGAGAGACAAGGACAGAGTAAGAGACAGAGACATGCAGAGAGAGACAGAGCGAGAAAGAAAGATTCAGACAGAGAGAGAGCGAGAGAGAGAGCGTGAGAGAGAGAGAGAGAGAGAGAGAGCGAGAGAGAGAGAGAGAGAGAGCGAGAGAGATGTGTGCCAAGTTGCTGATTTTAAATTATCAAATGTTCTAAAAATATCCAGGCTGAGTCATCACACTCAACGCACCGCCTCCTGATGGTGGGGTGGTGTTCGGGTGTGACACACACACACACACACACACACACACACACACACACACACACAGTCATGGTAAATTTGGAACAGTCATAATAAAATTAACAATAACAAGGTTTTGTTCCCCAAACATCAGAGCTACATGCTTTGTTATATTTTTTCTTGTTTATAGATATATTCAAATGTTTTTAGAATATTTGTGAAAGAAGAAAATTCTGTTTACTCTAGAGTAACAAAATGCAGTTTCAGCACAGTGCTACAGAATGTGAGGAAAAGGTCAGTGAACGCAGAAAGGTAATTAGCATCACAGTGAAACGGCTGGAATGTTTGCACAACAAAAATATAATAAGGTTTCTATTCCAGCTGTTTATGTGCATGAGATAATGGAAGAGAAACAAGCAAGGAAAAAAAATCCTGCTAGCATAACCAAAGCTAGCATGTGGATAAAGAGTAGGTATAATACATATAGCAAATGATCAAAATTAGCCATTCGGCTTGCATCATGGGCTTTTGCTAGCTTTGGTAGTTAAAAATGGTGGGATGGTGGGATGTCAATCACGTCGACACCAGCCAATCGTGTGTATCTTTAAGCTCATGTATGTGGAAGAGGGTAGATAGCACTTTCCTCCATGTGTGTTAGACCGCCCTGTGATTATCATGTGTCACGGAGGAAGCACGTGTTAGGAATTCAAACTGATCTCCAGAACCATTCACAGTACCACTGTAGCACCGAACAGCTTATGAAGTCGTGCTTGGACCCCAGTGATCGCTGCTTCGAGCTATACGATGATGATGATTAGTAGTAGTATTATTATAATTATACCAAACATTACTTTGATAAATAGTTATATTAAATTCAGCACATGCCTAATGTCTAACCCTGAGGCTATGAACCGAAGACATTCATATCTTATTGTTTGCAGAAGCAGAAATATTGAATGCCTACCTCACAGATAATTATATTTCAGCTCTGATGCCTAGATTACAGCTCTCAAGCTCATTTGGCTTGTAAGGGCTTGTATAAGTGTCACACACACACACACACACACACACACACACCCCGAGGGGGTGACATTTATTAATTAAATATGGTGTTGTGCTGCAGGACATCATCTCTTCTGACTGTCTCCAGACTCTGATAATTACATTGGCATTTAGCTTCAAGATAAGCTGACCTTACCGCCCCAGTATGAAAATCTCAGAGAGAGAGAGAGAGAGAGAGAGAGAGAGAGAGAGAGAGAGAGAGAGAGAGAGAAATACAGAGACATGAGAAAGGAAAAGATGTGCAGTGTGTACGGTATACAGCATTGGTGTGGTCCGAAAGTGACATTAATGAAGGTAAGAGGACGAAAAACACACACTGTATGGTTTTTTTATCTGCTTATTACACATATAGGGTAGGAGTGTGGAACCCTAACATCATACCACCACACACTCACACACTCACACACTCACACACTCACACACTCACACACTCACACACTCACACACTCACACCCCTCATGCTATTGATGGGCACTGATGTGAAAATAGGTGTAACATTAGCAACAAGTTAGCTGGCTAAAGTTAGTTATCGGGTAATTGCAACAGGCACAACAGAAATAAACAAGTGTTTGTTTGTTTTTTAATCATTTTATTGTATAGCTACCTATACTTCACACTCACTTTTAAAGGTCCACTGTGTAGGATTTCGGGGGCTCCATTAGCATAAATGGAATATAATATTCATAAGTATGTGTTCATTAGTGTATAATTACCTGTAACTACGAATCGTTGTGTTTTCGTAAGCTTAGAATGAGCCCTTTATATCTACATAGGTAGCGGGTCCACCTCTACGGAGCGGCCATGTTGCACCGCTACAGTAGCCCAGAACGGACAAACCTCTAGAGAGCGCCTTCTGCATTTTTACAAGCGGCTGTGTGAATCTGGAAGGAAGCAGGTTGAAGCAGGTTCCACTGGTTGAATGAGTTATAGTGGACCTTTAAGTATGAATGAAAATACTATGTATGCACACTTATTTTGATAACTGCACTATTTCGCAAGTGAAATGATTTTATTAGTAGTAACCTTCCTTTGAGCATGGAGCTCTTTATTGTGCGTACTTACTCACAAATGCTTAAGAGTTTAATTTTCAGAGAACAAAGACAGAACTAGGAGAAGCAATAATAACCTTAGTTCTAAGTAGGAATAGAGAAGGAGCATGTTTTTTTGTTTGTTTGGTGGTGTTTTAGGAGGTGTTTTAGGATCCAGGTGGCAAGTGGTTTGTTTAAGTTCGCAACCAAACTCCTCCAGAATGTGTTGATCGTGTGGTAAACTATAGATGAATATGAAGCAGGCTTATATGTATAAAATGTCTATTCTTGTCAGTATAAAAATCTGGAAATGTATAGCAAGATTCTAACAAAGGAGTCTGAGGAAAGCTAACAACAATTTACTGAGAATGGAACAAAAGGATCCATGGTAGCCTCTGAGCATACCAGACGAGTAAAGGTTTGTGAGACGCTGAGAAGTTCAGGGATGTTTCTTCTTAGTGGGGTTTTATTTTGTGATGGATTGTTGGTCCATGCATGACCTATATGGGTACCTAATGTACTTGTGTACTCCTGTGCAGCTATTGTGATTAATCTGTCAGACACTGAGCAAAAGATATGATGCCACTTCTAGGCAATGCCATCAAAAACTGAAATTTAACTCCAAGTTTTCATTTTGCCTTATCTCCCAGCACTGCTATGAATTTAAAATACAGCTATGTTTGAGCTTGAAAGGTCCAGAATGCATTTTCACTGTGGTATTTTCTCCTCAGGAAAGGTATTGTGGGATAAGGTCATGTATGAGATTGTGGTTCGCTATTTACTATACAAAACACAGTGGCACAAAAACTCCACTAATGAAAAGGTAAAGGTCAGTGGAGAAAGCGTGTTTGCCTACAGTACACACACACACACACGCTTAGAAACATAACTCTAAATAATAACTCCCTGACCATTTTTTGATGACAGTGGTGTAGGAGTCAGGAGTGTAGGACAGAATGAGGTCCATTTGATCAGCGACAGCACGGAGCAGTGTAACGACAGGAATAAAATAACAGAAAAAATAAAAAGTACAAAAAGAATTCTAATAGGAACCCCAAAAGAGTGAAGCGTTTCATTCTTTCGGTTTATTACTAGACAATTAAGTACATTTGGTAAACCAGAGAGTTGGTAAAGCGGTCTAAACTAAAATGTGACAGAAACTGAGATATCCCCAAGGCTCTGGATTGTGCCTCAAGGCATTGTGGGACACTGGAGCTGCTTTGCGTCAGGCTCGATGATTTCTATGACATCTGATGGGTGGAAATTTTTGCTTTCGCTCACTCTACTGCTCACAAACACAATCCGTATATAAATCTAACTTCATTTCGTGACATTTTCCCTTTTTTTAGTTTTGGGTTATAATGCTAGTGTTGCTTCTGATTGAAAAGGGGATACATATTTTCAGATGGGTAAAGCTTGTAGGCTTCAAAACTATATAGTAGAAAATGTCAAGAATTCATGTCGTCGAGCGTTTCCCAAGGTCACCACTCATATAACGTGTACAACCCGTGAGCGTCGCACGTACCCATTTCAGCGAAGTCAGTGAGCAAAAATGGCACAAAAAATTTGATTCTTTCTGATAAATTGTAGAAAAGTACAGTAGAAACAGATTTCATTCCCCGTTATTACCCAGTCCTGCTTTGAATCTAAAACAGAGTTGTGGTTAAGTTTTAAAAAGTCCGCAAGGCTCACAGGCTGTTTTCAGCTCCACCGTGTTATTTTCTCCTCAGGAAAAACATTGTGGGAAAAGGTCATTTATGAGATTGTGGTTCGCTATTTACTACACAAAACACAGTGGCACAAAAACTCATTGCTAATGAAAAGGTAAAGGTCAGCAGAGAAAAATGTGTTTGCCTACAGTACACATACAAAAAAAAGAAAAAAACACCTAAGCGTAGCTGTACCTAGAAGATTGGTTAGATAACAGAAAGTCTGAAAGACCATGTACCTGTCCCCATCAACACACACACACACACAGCTGATACTTTTTGCCTCAGCACAGTGTCCCTGGACTTTCATTTTAACACTCACACTAAGTTACAATACACTACACAGTATAATAATCAGAAGTTTGAGAAATTTGGCAATAAAACTCAGGCCAGTAATTCTGTACACAAACTTCTATATTGTAATTTTATATGATAACTTAATAATCATTATATTTAAGACAAACGTATCAAGTATATACACTACTGAAAACAATGATGCGAAACAATACAATGTGCTGGATCAAGTACTGTTTTATAAGCTGCTGAACAACAAGACATTGCTGCATTAAAACCACAGTCATGAATCAGCATATTGCCGATGCTCTAAATGCCTATTATATTTTTATTTCAATGCTTACCATCTTTTCATTCATAGAGTAGTGAGCTTGTGATTAAAAACGGTGATGAAGACGCTGTTAAATCCCTGTCTCGGATGCGTCTGCTTAAGGAAAATCTGGCAACCTTTGAGGCGTTTACTACATGCAAGTAATCTGCATTTATAAAATTGATTTATGCCACTGCGCCTGTTTTTAAACTGTGCTTAAGTTGCTGGTTATCACAACAACACAACAAACAAATAAAATCACTGGTCAAAAGTGTTTACTGCAACACTGTTAGAGTAAACCCTGTCAATCCTAGTAAAACATCATACATCATCAGTCCATCATCTCTTTTTAAATATTTTTGCATAACATGCCTGAGATACACACTAACAGAAATGAACAGCTTTCTGTCGGCCATTTTGTCACATGCTTGTATGGGACATCACAAGCAAAGAAGTCTAATTAAATAAAGTATGTTTTAATAGTAGCTAGTAGTAGTAGTAGTAGTAGTAGTAATTTTCACCCTGTTCTGTTGCTGAATTCTGGAGCCATGGTCAAGGCGTCTAACCTGAAATGTGACAGTAGTAACTGGATAATCCCAAGGGCTTTGCATTCTGCCTCAAGGCATCGTGAGATGCCAAAGCAATTCTGAGTCAGTCTCCATCATTTATATAACAACTGCATATGGGTGGTGTTTTGCTGTCTCTCACCCTCACTCAGTTATTTCTTGATGTAGGATGTTTCAGTGCAATTTAGTTCCAGTGAAAGATATTTAATGTCGACCACCGTGTCAGACCACCTTAGTTAAAGGTGTAACAGTAGATTATTTTATTTCTTACTTGTACAAACAGTCTGTGAAAACCCATTTGGAAAATTGACTTCTAGTCTGGAATGATCGTGTTTGGCTACACATTCTGTCAGTCATTTATAGACACTCTACAAGCCACTTTATATCCTGGAGGTGGAACTTCATGAACATGGGCGGAATTTAATCAAATGTTGAATCTACTTAACCATTAGGGACCTAATCTAAAAAAACAAAACAAACAAAAGAACTAAGTTACCTAACGTGCCTTTAAGATATTTTGATGCCAGGTTGATGTTTGAGAAATTCCTGATGGACTGAACGGAACGCACTAGAAGTAAACCAAACGGAGTGTATGTAATCGCAATCTGCTCTGTAACGCTGTACAAACATGCCTTAAATGTTTACACAGGTGTCTGTACAAACACTCAAGCACAAAACAAATGTCAAAACAATGCTACTGCTTAATTAACGCAACCCATCCTCTCATTCCTCGGGTTGTTGTTTCCATGGTGCTAAAAAAAAAAAAAAGCACAATGTGCCAGAGACATCTGTTTATAAATACGCAACCATCAAAAATATTCGTTTCACCAGTCAAAACCTCAGCTCTCATTGGCAGTTTCGTTGTCACCGATGATGAGTCATTGTGGTTACGGTGACATTTTGACAGTAATTACATTTTTACGGCGCTAAAATGAGCTGTATCTCTTAACAAACAGGTAAAAAAAAAGTTAAAGCAGGAAACAGCAACAGAAAACAGTCTCCATTTTGAGAAGTTGGTGTTGCCTCTGCGACAATCAGTCCCAATATAAGAGGCGTGGCCTCTGTGCCGATCAATAACTATGAAGTAAGGGAGGCCTTTGTGGCGGTCAGTTCCCATGAAAGAGGTGTGGCCTCTGTGTCTGTCAGTACCAGTGAAGTAGGTGTGGCATATGCTGCTGTTACTCCCAGTGAACTCTTTGCTTGTCAGTCTCAGTGAAAGATGAGTGGTCCGTGCAGCAACAACTAACTTCAACGAAGGTACGTTAAACATTTATAATGGCAAACATTCAGCTTGTTCAGTATGTGGAGTGCAGAAAGTTTAGTCATTCTTCCTCCGTATTTAGCATATATTAGTTAGCTCACTTACAGAGAAGATTGCAGCATTAGAGGTGTGCATCCAGTCTCTAGAGAGGGATAGCGAGAGTGAGAGCAGTGTAGTGTCTGTAGGGGAAAGTCTGGATGCCTTCGGTGGAGTTAGTAATCCCCCAGCTCTGGCATTAGAGACCTCACAACGGGGGAAAATGGGTGATGACTGGGCATAATCGCAGAGCCAAAACTAACACTACAGCTCACCCATGGGAGCACCACTCCTCTCCGCGTCACATGTCCAACAGGTTTGCTCTCCTCAGTGAGGCTGTGTAACTAAATCCTTTAAATTAGCAGTTATCAAACCCCTGATTAAAAAACCTGATCTAGACCCCAGTTAGGTGTCCAACTATAGGCCAATATCGAACCCTTTTATTTCCAAGATCCTAGAAAAGGCTATAGCACAACAATAATACTCATACCTTCATAGGATTAGCATTCATGAAATGTATCACTCAGGATTTAGACCTCACCATTGCACAGAAACAGCACTAGTTAAAGTAGTAAATGGCCCAATACTGGCCTCTGATCAGGGTTGTGTCTCACTGCTTGTGTTACTTGACCTTAACGCAGCTTTTGGTACCACTGATCATACTATTCTCCTTGATAGATTAGAAAAGGTTGTGGGAGTTAAGGGAACGGCCCTCTCCTGGTTCAGGTCTT
>JAQMYM010000013.1:9202714-9214839 GCA_030014255.1 Parauchenoglanis ngamensis
ATTTCTCAGAGTTCCTATGTGATGCAGTAAAACCAAAACTATATTTGTGCATACCCAGTAGGTACCTGTCACAATAAGCAACAACTTTTTCAGGAAGCAAGACTTTTTGTTGTGCAGTGTTATTTTTGTTATTGATTTTATATCGATTTTGTTGATTAGTTGGTGCAACTGTTTAATAAAATTGTAATCCTGTAAATAATCCCCGTTTTTACTAAATGTATCTGTAATCTGATTACAGCTTTTTTTTCTGTAACTATAACAGAATACAGTTACCTTTTTTTTATCCTATGCCATCCTGTGTATTCCGTTACTCAACTGCCGCTGGACAATATTTCATGAATCTACTTTAGTACAAGTGTCTATACTTCATCTATTTTTAGGTTACCTGAGTGTTGTTGAAATCAAATACTTGTACTCAATTACATTTCTAATACAATACTTTTTACTTACATTTTTCACCTTAGCATCCAATCATTTCAGCTTAGTATCCAATAATTATTGGGTTGCAGTGAGGTACTGGCCCCTGCTGAAATCTGATTGGCCCCCTGAAGGGTCCCTGTCCTGTCACTAGTGTCACCAGGTGCTTAGAATGATGATAAGATTAAAAACGCAGCACACAGGAGACATGCATGCTTCTCAGTTTACTGCTCACATCTGAAACAGTTCAAAGTTAGTTACAGTATAAAGAAATCAAGACAAAACATAAGTAACGTTAACTGTAATTTAAAACAAGAAACTGAGAAGTACGCAGGAAACAGTGAATGGAGTGCAGGGCTGCATCTTATTTCCAGTGTGCTGCGTTTCAAAGATGCAGTGTTTTTCCTGTGTGTTTTTTTTCTCTTTACTATTGTGGATTATTTTGGGTGCAGTGACACATGGCCCTCTCACATGCAGTACAGACTCATTGTGAAACATGGTGACTTTCAGTAAATTGCATTTCATGCATAAGAAGATTTATACAGAAGCAGCTGACACTGCAGGAGGAATTTGAAGCTTTATTCGCCGACTACAATCCGCATTCATCAATAAGGTGTGAGACAGACCAGTTATTAACCCTAATATACTCCAATATATTGAAAAGTGCACGTGAGAGTATTTGAGTTCGTAGCCTGAGTGTGGTTAGCAATCACCCTGTGGATAAGCCCAACTGATTCAGTACAGAGCAATCGCGCTGGTCAATCAATCCTGTCTTTAGGTGTCAAACACTCCCTGGAGCGGTTCGAATCGCCTAGTGTGAGCACAAAAAAAAGCCACTTGCTAAATATAATGTAAAATACCAGTTCATTTCCTCTGCATTTCCTCTCTTTCTGCTGTGTGTGAGAAAAAGAGAGGGAGGGAGAGTGATGTATTCATTTCAAACTGACAATGGTTTCAAAAAGTTAAAAGCACTTAAACTTCTCGATTTAATATTTAATGATCCAATATGCTGTAGTAAGCAAAGCTTCCTACAACATGAAGCGTCTGGTTCACCACCCTAGAAGACATGAATTATATCTCATTTGTAAGAGCATATTGAGAAGTTTTGCTAACTTGCTAACATTAACTGGTTATATGTATTTAAGGTGGTCAATTTTCTATGCTAATGCTAGGTTAGACTATCTTCAGTTCCAGTAGCTAGCATAACCTGCCTAGGCAGCAGCTTCTGTAACATGGATTGCCCATGATAATGGTTGTTTAGAATTTAAATTTGTTGCATCATGTATATAGTCAGCCTCATGCAGTTTTGTGTGTGTGTGTATGTGTGTGTGTGTGTTTCCTTGAGCCTGGGCTCAGCAGCAGCACTCATTGTCATCATTAAGCCATTATGTCATTCTGTAGCATAATGAACCCATCTGCCCCTCTCACCGTCCTCTATTGTTCCTCTCCAAGTGGCTCACATTTTCTTTTCTTCCGAACAATTTGACTCCCATCAGGTGTCATCTGTGCGCACATACACACGCACACACACACACACACACACACACCTGCTGAACACCTCCAAACACACACTCCTTGTGTCGTCTTTGTCAAAAGCTACAAACTGCGGTTGGAGAATAAAGAAACAAAAGACACTGCTTCAGGACTCCTTACAAGAATGACAGCAAATGTTTAGAACAATGGAAAAGGAGTATAGAGGTATGGAAGTGAAAACTTGACAGTGTTTTCTTTTTTTTTTAACTAAATGAGGTTATTGCTACCTCGTACCACAGTGCTTCTGGATTCTCAAATCTGATTGGTCAGAAGAGGGCTTGCGTTCGTTCTAATTATTATAGTTTCTGTAGAAAGAACTTACTTGTATGGCGGACACCCGACATAACCAAATTTAAGAATATCATTGGTATGGTGGAGTTTTCAGTGAGGAGATGTTTATTTACTACGAGTCTCCAGTGTTAGCTGTTTGAGGTGAAGTCGTCTCTTCAAGTTTTCCACCCCGTAAAAGTCTTGGCATTATGCTGTGTGGATTCTCCGTAACATGACAAGCTTTGTAAATATTCCACAGCATTGAATGTAACTTTAAATGGATAAAAAGTGTAATTCGTTGTTGTTTAATTACTAGAAATAAAAGTAATTTCTGGCAAATTGCTGTGGTGTAAGAGGCACCACCCTGTCACTGATTATTTTCCTATAATGACACACCATGTTGTGTTTTATTCCTTATCAGTTTCACTGTAAAATGTGTTTACTATATTTCTATTCATACATTCAGATTACTGGACACACTTGAAATGTACAAATGTAGAAATAAATCCTGGCCATTTTCTATAATATCACGATGCAAAGGCTTTTTATGAATTTGGCATTTAAAAAAACATGATTATGATCTTGCCTGATGATGGACAGCCTCTATTATTCCCTGCTGTGATATGAAACACATCTTACATAGGAGGAATTTCATAATTACAGCAATAGCATTTAGCGACACTGCCAAAGCATGCAAATCAGACAAGACTAAGAGTTTAAACCCATCGAAACAGCAGAACCGTATGAGGATTAGTGAGATCGTGCAGAGATGCAGCTATCAGCGCGCGTGTGTGTGTGTGTGTGTGTGTGTGTGTGTGTGTGTGTGTGAGGGAAGGAGAGAGAACTAGTGAGTGTTATCTGTTCATCCCCCACCTGCTTTCTGAAGGATTTGTAAAAAGCTCATCCAGATATGCAGCGATCAACATGCCTGTGTAGCTGTGTGTGTGTGTGTGTGTGTGTGTGTGTGTGTGTGTGTGTATACACATGTGTGAGAGTGTTATCTGCCCATCCCTCACCTGCTTTCTTATCACACACTGCTCAGGCTCATATCTGGATTCCTTTTGTTTAATTGCACAAGCCTGGTAAAGAAGTACCACTATAACAGGCAAATCCTGTGTGTATGTGTGTATGTTTTCTTTAAAAGATCATAATCTCATTTGTGGGTTTGAGAAAACACACACACACTCACACATGGCTGAGGTGGCCAGCATCCCTCAGATGTGGGAAATCTTGGTGTAGATGCACCAGTTTATCATCATCCAAACTACATTTTGAAGCACATAAGGTAAACTCATACTTTGGAGAAAAATCTTGAGAGGGTTGTTGCTAGGCAACTGTTCAATTATAAGCACTCAGTATAAACTTATAACGAAGACTAATAACTTACCTAGCCAACGCATACACACTCGCTGTCCAATCAGGTGGCAGCAGTTTGATGCATAACATCATGCAGAAACAGGTCAAGAGCTTCAAGTAACGTTCACATTGAACATCAGAATGAAGAAAATGAACGATCTCTGTGACTCTGTGACCCTGACACGGTTGACATGGCATGGTTGTCGGTGCCAGATTGCTGATCTCCTGGGATTTTCACTCACAACGCTCTGAATGGTGTTATAGAAAGATACAAAAATGCCTTGTTGATGAGAGGGAGCATACGGGAAAGGCTATGGTCACTCATATAATCACTCTTTACAACCGTGGTGAGCAGAAAAGCATCTCAGAATGCACAATATGTCCAACCTTAAGGCAGATGAGCTACAACAGCAGAAGATTCCACTCCTGTTAGCCAAGAACAGGATTCTGAGGGCACAGGCTCATCAAAACTGGACAAAGTTGGGGGGAAAAAAATTCCAGGAGATCTGCAAGTGTCCAATTTCAGAATATCATTTCGTTAACAGCGTTTAGTTGTTAAATTAACATGACATGAGTCTCCCAGACGTTCCACAACATTACATGGAGTTATAACAGGTAAAAAGCTTGATGTCATTCCTTAAATACCATGTTTTACTCACTTACTTAATCAACACCTTCTGACCAATCAGATTCAAGAATTCAACATCGCTGCTTTGTCATTGAAGTTTCCACTGATGCTGAATTTCTTTTTCCAAATAAAAATGAATATCATTAATTTAAGATAAACAAATTAGTCTAAACCACTTTAATTGAACGTTATTTGGAGTTAAGTTTAGCCAAATGTAATTTATAATGTAAGTTGGAACATAATACAAGTTATAATGTAATATAAGTAT
Source organism: Parauchenoglanis ngamensis (assembly GCA_030014255.1). Lineage (NCBI taxonomy): Eukaryota > Metazoa > Chordata > Actinopteri > Siluriformes > Auchenoglanididae > Parauchenoglanis > Parauchenoglanis ngamensis. The sequence continues at coordinate 9,207,187 of JAQMYM010000013.1, forward strand.
ATCTGCTAGCCAGGCTATAATGAATTTTATTATATTTATTATAATATGCTACACCTGATAAAACAAGTTTATAATCTCCAGAAGTTTGCTCCATTCTCAGTGTGTGTGTCACAGTGTGTGTTGTTTGTCGTGCTGTGATTGGATCAGTGTCAAATTAGTGTGTAGTGAAATAGTGTGTGAGAGATAACATGCCCTATCAGGACAGGATGGCTTATGTCTTATCTCTCTCTCTCTCTCTCTCTCTCTCACTCTCTCTCTCTCTCTCACTCTCTCTCTCTCTCTCTCTCACACACACACACACACTACTTCTGACCATGTACAGTCTTGTCAACCCTTTTAATGCATGAAGGCAATAAAACAACCACCATGTGTGTGCTTGAGAGACAGAGACTTGCTACTTCTATGAGGAAGAGAGAGAAAGAGAGAGGAGACACACACATACACTCAGTTGGTGAAATGTGTGTGCGCGTGTGTTCGTGTGCAGTCAGCGAGGCAGAGTGAGGGGCCCTGATGGAGGTCTATCTGTCCAATGGACCACCAGAAAAGTGCTGAAAGAAGGTGAAAAAAATGGAAAGAGGCATCGATGTGTCAGAACGCATGCTTCATCAGAGAGTGAGGGTGTCTCTGTAACCATAGTGACGGCAAGTGTCCATGTTGAAATGAGACGGCATTTTAAGCAGCATGATAACGCTTTCGAGGGGTGTTATGGCGCCTAAAGTGAAGCTGATATCCGAGCAGTTTGTTAACCGAGTAACTTTGAGATTATGTACTTTTAAAATGAATTTCTCCAGCACTGTACCGCCAGTCCGTATAATCAGTACTCATTCACGTAGAATCAAGCAATCTGACGAACACTTGAGTCCTCACACACGTCACCCAAACGACACTATTGTAAACTTAACTACTGTGATGACTTCGCATGATGAACATCAGCGTCATTGTCATTTTGTTGGCCTGATTTGTGCTGAATGTGCAGAAATGTCGAAATTTCTTGAAACACAACAATAAACGTCTGCGTGATCTGTTGGTGAGGTGTTAAATAGCAACAAGACGTCTTAGTGTTTGAATGCTATTGGCATTGTAAATATGACAAATAAACACATCTAAATAATAAATCTATCTGTAGTCATGTGTCAAAATATATAGCTACCTGCATCTAAATGCTGTTTTTTCCTCCACCGTCTCCAGCGAGATTGACATCCTTATGAGAACCTGGTCAGCTTTTTCACAGAGCTGGAAGGACAATCCAGGAATTTAAAGCACTGATTAAAGCAGTGACATTTTAAAAAGAGTCATGACTGTCTCTAATTTTTTATAAAGTGTTTACAGATTAATTAAAGCTAACACTGCAGCATGCTCTTTCCTGTTAATGCCACGGTAAACAAAGATTCGGAAAACCTGACCTAAGACTTGAAATCTAATTCAGCTCTTCAGTGTCCATCATTCGGCTCATGCTCAGACGCCGGTGTGTTACGGGTCGGTGCGTTTTCCGAAAGGCCTGTTGAGTTTCAAATACCCACTAAACATCACTAATGGATCTCCAGAGCTTGCTAGCGAAGTTACGCTTAGCAGAAGTATGCTCGTTTGCATGATACAATGACTGTCCATGACCCGTGTCTCATGACCCTTGACCTGTAAGCCTTATGTCTGTGGCTAAGTGCTAATGTGACAGCCTGCTGTGTGCAAGCAGTTCCACTAGGAAAACATGAAAATGAGATCGTCGATATTTGGATTGGTTTTATGGACAATATGTTGTTTTAGAGGAATCAGGCGACGGATTACGTTACTCATTTTGGCTTCAGAGATTAAACATGGCTAATTACGGCAAACCACGATAATGCAGGGCTGACTTTGGTGTATCAATCCAGGAGTGTGTTGCTTTAAGGGGAAAATTTCTCACTCAGTGTTTCTAACCAGTGCTTACAAATTCAGTGATGCAGATTAAATATGATCGGTACAACACGGTAACACTATTAGCACTGTTAGAAAATAAAAACTTTTTATACACACTGTGACATTTTCATATTATAGATAATTATGTATTAAATTATGGTTTAATATAATGTATGAATTACAGTGATGTTATAGTATTATAATGAGTGTGGACGTCTATACTGTAGAATCTCGTGAATTATTTTCGTCTGAATATCAATGATTCTGGGGTTGATGATATTATAGTACAGTGGTGTAGAGGGTATGGTGTAGTAGAGAGTGAAGGAAGGAAGAGAAAGTCGAAAGATAAGATTCTGAAGTGCAAAAGAGTTGATTGTATCGTTTAAGGATCATTAGAGTAAACATTTGCTAACAATCACTTCAGTTCTGGGTTTTAGGAATCTGTGTCTCTCTCTGTTTATCCCCTCTGTCGTGAGTGGCGTCAGTGCTGTTTGCAAAGTTTGGGTTGAAAGATTGACCTGTCGTTCCAGAGCCTATGTGAGTGTGTATGTGTGTGTGTGTGTGTGTGTGTGTGTGTGTGTGTGTGTGTGTGTGTGTGTGAAAGAAACAACTGCATGAGATAATGTTAAAGAAGTTCTGAAAGATCAGTTGGCTTGAAGAATGATCATTCCTTTTCTCAAAAGTTTTGCGAGGTGAATACAGACACACAATATCTTCTTTTTTTGGTTACGTGAAGGATAATGGAGTTATTCTGTTTCGGAAACGCACTCAGATACAGAGAACTCGAGAGCACAAGGAAACACTGACAGTGAAATGGCAACAGTGATGCAAAAGATGTTGTTGGGACCATTACGGATAAAGGAACGTAGGTGGAGGAAAAAAACATTGAGATAAAGAGAGAGACAGACAGAAAGAGCCAACTGTCCTATCAGATGTGAGAAAAAAGAGACATCAGCATGTTTCATCTCTCTATCGTGGCTTTGGTGTTATGGGAAAATACTCGTTCTCGCTCGTAGACAATAACAGTTCGGCTCCTGATAGGGAGGTGTAACGATCAGACACATACAGGCGAGATTAGACTGATCACACTTAGTAAGGCTGGGGGAGGTAAAAGTGTGGTGTTATGCCTGGACAAGCAGAAAAAAAATTAGAGCTTAGCCAACATTGCTAACAAGGAAGTCAACAGGATTCAACCACAAAATGTTAGCGTATATTGATGGACAAGACAGCGATTGTTTTTTCAGATGTGCGCCAAACAAAAGTATAACTGTGTACTACACACAACTCAACAACTGTATAGCATGCAGGTATTACAACTTCCATGTAGCATACTAATCTAGTACATCTGTAATAAATAAATAAATAAAAACACAGTACAACCTAGTGGCTAGTGAATGCTAGCTAGCGACCTTGCTTCTGTATCATGTACTGTATAAATGCCATTTAGCTTAGCTAGCAAGCATGCCATTCAGCTACTCTAGCTAGTTAGCTAGAATTCGCTATCGGTAAGGGTGTTTGTTCTGTTAAAAAACAAGTCCGCATAATGAAAATAGATGAAAATATGAATTCGGAATTTTGTACATTAGTAGATACTTTTAAACGTGAGGTCAGAGTTTCAGCCCAATGACATCGACACACCGGCAGCAGAGAGTTTTAAAGAGAAACAAAAGTCGTCAAACTGTTTAACGCTACCGTGAATGGAATCGCTAAACATTACGGTTTGACCTTGACACCAGATGGACAGAGATGTTTTGCCTCAAATGTGCCATCTAGTGAAGGCCGATTTTAATCCTCCAGACGTACATAAGGTACGCAAGCGAGTATGTGAATGATGGCGCTCACGCACGTGCACATACGTGTGGCGAAAGTGAGTTATATTTGCACTTTTAGCTTCATAGTTCCAGTGCAACGTAGATTTAAAGTAGCAAAGTAGTGATGTTTGATGGATATTGCGTACATTTGGAAATTGTGTATGCTTCAATTTTAACGTACTACAACATAAAACTGTAGTTTCAGGTTTGTGCGTTTATGATTCCAGGTTTTTTGGGGGTTTTTTGTTCTTCCCCTCACCTGCAGTGTGTTCAAAGTGCCAAACAAACGATAAAACAGACAGGATGGATAACTGAACAAACCTCAAGTCTATTCATCGCTAAAGACTCTGCTGTGATGATGGATAGATAAAAAACTACAAATGAACTGTGAGCCCACCTGAAGTCCTGTTTTATGTCTTTCCTCTTCTCTTCCCATTTCTCCGTCACTCTCTTTCTTTTTCTCCTTTTAACTAGTAAGAACAAACACAAGGCTTCTGATGGTAACTGTGCAACCAAACCTGAATAGAAGCCAAAATCTTGAATGAAACAAAACAAAACCTGTATGTGGGCACAGCTAAACAGGTTTTATTTTATCATTGGCCTAAAACAGCCCCAGAACAATCTACACACATCAGATAAAGGTTCTGAGGAGATGCACAGGAAATGTATTGAATCTGCCAAGAACGCCATGTTTGATGTTCCGAGGTTTTGCACTCGAACTACAAAGCTAATCGCTAACCGGTAACCTAAATCTATCTCACCCAAAATCAATAGTTCTTCGGAGAACGTCACACAGGTTTGTCGGTATAGTTTAGAACTCTTTTTTTTTTTTGCATTTAGCCCAAAGTGTACACATTCATGCATAGCATGTCTGTGGTTTGATGTGTCCTTCTTTACCTTGAGCTAGAAGGCTAAAATTTCAGCAAAAAATCAATTTGCTATGCATGTGGCATTTGTTTATTAGCTCACCAGCCTATCTGCTTAAGCACCTATGGACCCTAGAGCTGCTAATAAAAATGTTCGCTAGAAATGTTAGTCTTGGTGGCTAGCATAATAGGCTGCATAAGCTGTAAGGTGGGGTGATGTTAGCTAGCTAGATTTAAGTACAGAATGACTTCTGCCCAAACACAACTCCGACACTTAGCTAAGTCTATAGCGAACTATTGTAAATGTAGCATTACTGCTTGTTTGGAGCATTACTTCTCAGTTGGTTCTGCACACTTTTTGAAAATTAGTATGGACGGAATTGTCTCAAACAAGAACAATAAATAAATGATACAGATAAATAAGGGAGATTCCAGAAATTCGTAAGCTTTACTTCAGGTTAAAGCTCGTTAACTGCAGAGCTGCCTTCTGATTGAAATGCACTGGTGGTTTATTACTGGAATACATCTGAAGGATTGTTTGAACAAAGGCAGAGGAAATAATGAAGAAAGAATGTTGTAGTAAGGAGGTGAGATCGAGAGAGAGAGAGAGAGAGAGAGAGAAGGTTGTCACAGTTTGGGTTTACCGAGGGGCAGGATTAACAGGTTAAGTGGGCATTTAACACACTCAAGTGTCTCCTTTCAGCCCTGCTCCAAAACCTGTGGGAAACCAACACACACACACACACACACACACACACACACACACACAAACTAGCTTTGCTCTCGAGCTAACAATATACTATTACAACCCAAACTTGTCATTGTGATCTGATGACACGTCGAGGGGCTGCTGTGACATGTTCTTGGCTCCAAAAGACATTTTTGGCTCGTCCATTATTCTGGCACAGGAAGTGTTAAGAATCAAAGGGTGTCATATTGAGTAGCGCCTTAACACATTCCAAACTGCCTGCACGCTCGCTTAGACCACAACTATTTTGAGCTTGAGTGACCCCATGAAGGTCATCCCAGGGTCAGTCACGGTTCAAAGGTCACCTAATGACAGAGTGGGAAACTGAAGGTGAAAGCAACAAAGGAGAGCTTAGCGTTCCTCTGAAGCTAAGGGAACGTGATGTCGTGGAGCATGAAGGTTTTTTTGTTTGCTCTAATTGGCAGGTTGTGGCACTGATGCGCATCTGATTGACTTTAGCACAACTCTCTCTAGCAGACACACAATCCACTGCAAAAAGGTTTAATGCATTGTTGTATCGACCTTTAAATATCAGAGACTTTTTGGCATTGGGTCAAGAAATAGTCTAGTGCTGAATCAGGATAAGGGGGATGAGCGACCACTAGACTATGGTTTACAATATTTGATAGACGCTTCTAATTCCATTCGCTCTACACCCCTGAATATGAATCTCTTATCAATTCCCAAAAAAAGAGAAATGTCTGGAAATTGTGGACTTCGAGACTTTCGTCCACATGGGTTTCCTCCTGGTTCTTAGGTTTCTTCCCACCTCCAAAAAAAAACATACCAGTTGATGGCTTGGCTAAGCTAAATTGTGAAAGTGTGAATGAGTGTGTGTGTGTGTGTGTGTGTATGGCGCCCTGTGAGTCTCCATCCTGAAGACTTTCCTGTGTTGGAAAGGCTGTAGCTTTATCTGTTACAAAACTCCTTCCAAAAATGTTAAACAAACACCTCCTTACAGAAAACTTCACCGTATTGTGGTGGAAAAATCTTTAAAACTTGGTTTGATTAACACTTAGGACTCAACAATTACATGTTTTTTAAAAAAAATATATATTTATGTGGTCCTTGAGTTAGTTGATATTACTAAAACGATAAGGTAAATGCATTAATATAAACATTTGACTTGTCTTGCATCTGGAAGCACTGTCAGATCTGATGGTAGAAAATTAATGACTGCCTTTTAACCAATCAGAACCGAGAATTCAGTAGACGTCTACATCTAACCGTTAAACTCAACTTAAACACACAATGCGTCTCAATCCCGTGTCTCATTATTTAGATCTGCAGTACCTCAAGGGCAACCACGTGAATGGCTCTTTTTGTCCCTCTTGTACGAGTAGGAGACAAAAACTCGGCTAGTTTTCCCCTTTGATTCCGAATTATTTTTGACGCAGCACAAGAATCTCACAACAGAGTTGTTCTTAGCACGCTGGGTTCAGCTTTCAGTGAGAAAACATCCCGCTGTGAGCTCGGAGCAGGGGCTTTGTCCTGTTAGGAACACTAGTTTCCTAAAGCTAGCAGGGAACACTTGCCCTCTTGTCCTGCGCACTGCGGGGGTCCCGTCATTTCCTCTGTCCGCCGAGAGAAAGGAGGAAAGCCTGAAAGGAAGTGCTTCCAAAATTGAAGGTTCTGCTGCAGAAATGATTGTTTACATTACTTGGAGCGAGAGTTAGATAAAGAGAGAGATGGACTGTTATTGGGTGAAGGCTGCTGTGTTAATCATGAAGTTGCTTTATAATTAAGGGATAAATCGACACTTGTTTAATGTTGCTGAAATTTTTGAATGTGATGGCGTTCAGGTGTCATTATAGTAATATATTATGAGTGATTATGAGGGTTCATAAAATACATATGGATAAAACACTTCTGTGTTAAGAAAACAACGAATGTTCTGAGGTGGCCCGATCGACGTGGAGCTGCTACCACTCTAAAGTTGATTATTTTCCTATTACGCATGTCTCAAAGTCTTTTATCCTCTTACACTACAGCAATTTGCCAATGTGTATATTTTGCTATTAATGAAAGGAAAGATTTATCTATTTATAGTTACAATTAATGTTGTGAATCTTCCATGAAACATGTTCCTGCTATCCCTTAGAGTTGTTCCCTCACCAGCCTGTTATTTTAATTAAAAAGACGAAAAACATGTGTCATGTTAACAAGAAACCACGACGGTTAATATTGCACAGATGTATTGCTCACTATATCTTCATATTCTCTGCTTCTTTCTTTCTCTCTTTCTCATTTTCTCACCCTTGGGGTCACCTTCTAATTCAATTATTTCTTTATTTTTATGACTTTAAAAGAGACTGGATAATGATGGACTGTTGTT
>JAQMYM010000013.1:9233678-9246923 GCA_030014255.1 Parauchenoglanis ngamensis
ATATATATAAAATAGTATATATTATATAAAATAATATATAAAAGTCTTTAGACACTCAAGCCATGCTTATTTCAATGGATTAACAACATGTAATACCAAGTGGCATTTTTTTTAAAGAAAGTTACCACAAGAACATTTTTAAGCGACATATTAAAAAATATAAAAAGTAAAAGATTACCGATCATATTTAGGACACTCAATAGTCTTTAAAGATTACAGTTACAGTATTTAATTTGCCTTCCTTTGTTTCTTGACAACGTTTGGGCATGGAATCAACCCATTTCTGTAAAAGTTGTTGTGGAAGTTTCCTCCAAGTTTCAACCAACAAAAAGTGTGGTTTTTGCATATCTATTTTAAAAATCATGGGGCTCCTTCGTGGTTACTGCCTTCCAAGTTCCATTTTCGACAATCTTGTGTCCTAATACGTCTTACATGTGTTGCTCTTGAATAGATACTACGTTACTAAGGAACCATATTGCAATGTGTTACCCAGCTGTTGAATTATTGTTATTTTTTATTGCAAATTCTGCCTTTAAAACTATTGATTTCTTCTCATTTTCTTCTCCAGCAGGACACTTTGGAAATCATTGAATTACAATCAATCAAGGATTAAACTCAGAATTCAGGCCTGATGGCAAATTATACTGTTCCTGCAAAACATGGTGTACAAATACCACTACAGACTCAAGACAGAGACCATCTGTCAGCCCTTGAAGTTGTGTGGGCCAATAAATATGAGGGTGAAATGATCGATCCTAAGCATGCCATGGAGATGGAATTTGAGTTCTACAAAGGTGCCCCACCCCAGTGGCTGAACTTCTATTGGGCTGAACATGAGAACTCTCCTTTTGTCAAGCGGGATATGTATCAAGCACTACAAAGAAAGATCAATGAAACTAAAACAAAAACATGGAGCATTGCTCATATTAACTTGTTCCATGACCCAGGCAGTGGAGGGTCGACCCTGGCCATGCAGATACTATGGAACCTGAGAAAAGAACTCAGATGTGCCAAATTATTAGATTCTACAACAGACACAAAGGCAATTGCACGGCAAGTGCTGCGATTATTTAAAGCAGGTGGTTCAGAAAACCAGAACACCGTTCTCCTTCTTCTGGACAACAAGTACGTAAGTGAGGAGCCTTCATTTCGAGAAAATCTTGAAGAAAACCTCTGTGATGAAATTAAGGCAAACAACATCACCGCTACAAGCCCTGTGGTTATCATTTTAAACTGTCTCCGCCAGATAGACTTGACAGAAAGAACAGAAAATGTGAAACTGACCTTAAACCTTTCAGAGGAAGAGCAAGACAATTTTAAGAGAAAAGAGTCTGACATCATTAAAAAACACGGAAACAGACATACTCAACTCTATGCCTTTCACATTATGCTGAGAAATTATGATCCATTTTATGTTACACAGGTCTGCGAAGTTCTTCAGCCATTAAAGAAAAAAAGGAGATCCCGCAAGCAGCAACTTCTGGCATTTTTGTCACTGATTAATTCATATGTCCCCGGTTCTGATCTCCCACATGATCTTTGTCAGATGTTCATTAAACAAGAATGTAATAATCTTGAGGATTTCTCTCTGGAGCAATATATGGAGCCCTTCACAGACTTTCTGGTCATATTCTCAACAAAGGAAGGGGAGGCCAGCAGTGAGGAGAAGCATGTACGAATGGTACATCCCATGATTGCTCAAGAATGTCTAAGCTTGTTAACTAAAGCTGGTGTAACCAAAAGTGATACTACACTGAACCTACTGAGAGAACTGTGCAGCAATGAAATGCCTGTATGTTTGATGAAAACTATTAAAAAATTACTCACAAAGCGAGAATCTAGGCTGCAAGTGAGCCCAAAGAAATTCTCCAAACTGATCCTAGATATAAAAAGAGAAGAAAGACCATCCATTTGTGTTGCAGTGTTGAAAATGGCCTTGAAGAAATTCACAACGGATCCATATTTTCCGCAAGCTCTTGCCCGTTTCTATTACATTGAAAGGAAAGATTATGATAGAGCTAAACTTTGGGCTCAAATGGCAATTATGAGGGATGAGAGAAACTCCTTTATTCGAGACACCCTTGGACAAGTGCATAAAAACTGCTTAAAAAATATTATCTCTAAAGAAGTATTGCCCTTGAAAAACAAAGAAGCATATGCTAGAAAAATCTTGCAGCATGGAAAAAAAGCAACTGAGATTTTTAAAGCTGAAGAAGAAGTTGCTGTGGAAGAGGAGGCACCAGACATGCAAGAGCATGGAATGACAAGCACATCTACCATCTTCAACAACCGGGGTATCCTTGGATACCTGCAAGTGGCAAACATCATTTTCGACCATATCAAAGTCCTTGGCGAGGAATGGCCCAAGGTGCTTACAAAGGAAATAAACCCACACCGTTTTCTTATCGCTTACGGAGGTGGCAAATGTGAGAAGTATAAGAGTCTCATTACAAGTCTAAGAGGTGAAGTTGAGGAGAAGTTTGAATTTTTTGAATGGTATCTCCTTTACTCAAAGCCAAGCATCCACAAAGACGAACCCAAATACTTTAGGCCAGAAGTTGATACATGTTACAGTAAGTTTGTAACACAACACCAACCGAACAAATCAGCATTTCAGATCCTCAAAGAAAGAAAGGCCAGCACATTTGCAGGACTTCTGTGCACAGACGAAGACGCTGAACTGGAACTGATCACTGAACAATGGAAAGAAATTCATTTGGATTCGCCAAGTGATGCCCAGATTATCCAAAACTACATTGTTGCAAATGTCATGCTAAGTCAAAGGAATGACACATCTGCAACACTGAGACCATTAGAAGAACTTCAGGCAATGCTACACAATCTCTGGACAAATCAAAAAGAGAAAAGAAGTCCAGAGTTCTACCTCTTGGTCCTTCTGCTCTTCTGGCCTGATGCTCAACAGAGCAGACACAACAATCTGGACATAGCTGAATGTGTTAGATATATGCATCGTTCCTTTGAAACGACATACAAAAAATACCTACGCTCTCGTTACCTGGTGCCTCTCTTCTTCCTCAAAATAGGACACGGTCTACAGAGGTTTGTCCATAAATCACGTCTAGATGAAAACTTAATTTATCTTCTTACTAAAGGATGTGAAATTCCACAACTACGCCGTGTAAGAGGAGAGGTGAGAAATTATAAGGTATTTGCTGTAGAAGGATCTGAGAAGATTGAGGTTTCTCCAGATCATCCAGCCAGCGTACGTCATCAAGGAAAGGTTTCCTTCTATCTTGGCTTTAACATCAAGGGACCTGTGGCTTACAACATCAGACATGAGCAATAACGCTGAAGATGAATACATGAGATATGAGTATGAGCTCCAGTTAAACATTAGGGTTTAGTGAATACACAGAGATGGAACAAATGAAACCGTTATGTAAGATTAACCTCCATTAAGGCCAGAAGTAAAAACAGGGATTGTAAACTTTCTACAAATATATCATCACTGGTGTAGGGTTAATGTAATCAATTGTACATGATTTATTATGTAATATGTTATGTCCTGCATAATGGGTCAACTTTTGCATAGTTCCATAGTTTCTTTAAACGTTTGCCTAAAACATATGGTACATTTTACACATGGTTTGGCATCTGCTTACAAGTCATTTTGTAACCAGACATCACTTTTCTAAGCTAAGCAGTTTGGCAGTCCAACAAAATGCCTCTAGTTATTGAGATAATAATCAAATTTACTACACAAAGGGTAACCATGTACGGCATATTTCATTTTTTGTTGTCTCTGCTTTGCATTCTCATCTAAAATATGTGAAAATTATTTGTATTTTAATATATAATTATGGGTTATTAGTTTGTTAAAGAGTTGGTGGAGGGTCTTATATGGATGATGGGTTAAAATGTTTATATTGACAAACTTAACATTGTGTGTTAATTAAACACTGGAGATTTGCTGATTAAAGATGAGTAATTGTTTTTTGGCAGCAATGCAAGCCTTCTTAGCCTCACTATTAACCTTAACCAAAAATTTTCTGACTGTATAGTGTACAGCTATAGTAGAGACATTTATAATCACATTATCCAGTGCCACCAAGAAGAGGATGGGTCCTCTTTTGAGTCTGGTTCCTCTCTGGTTCTTGTCATCTCAGGGAGTTTTTCCATGCCACCATCACATCTGGCTTGCTCAGCAGGGATATAGTAATAAACATAAAATTTAAATTCATAATTTTTATATTTCTTTAAAGCTGCTTTGTGACAATGTTCAATTGAATTGAATTGAAATGGATTAGACTAAAATGATGTCAGTTTTTTTTTTTTTTTATAATGTTCAAAAGGATTTTTAAAATGAAATTCATCTGTGATTGGTACAGCAGGTGTGGTTTTTGTTACCATAAACTGAGAAGGTCACCTTAGTTTGTAGAAAATATATATAAAATCCAATCCCACTCAACCGCTCAAAAAAAAAACAAAACCACCACTCAATCCCAAATCTGACCAAATGTCAGACCATTAGCTAAGAAATCTAGAGAAGTTAAAGGTTTGGAGGATTAACTTAACAATTAAGTTACTGTGTCATTTAGATTCTATTTATATTACCTTGATAATTATAATATAAGCAAAACCTTTTAAAAAAAGTTCATTTAAATAACTTCCTGGGTCTAGTTTCTCTCCATCTTAATAATTTAACTCTTCAGAAGAGTCACATATAAACATTTGTGAGTTTTGCTTTTAATTCTCTTGATTGGCTGGGACTATTTATGCTCCATGTTTGATGAGATCCATCAGGAACAATTTCTTTTATACTGTTACATGACAGAATTTTAGAAGAGTGGTGAAACCTTTAATAGAAAAAAAATGATCAATTGTGTTTCTTTTGAAAAAAAAAAATATAGTAATATATGCTGAGGTCACCAGTGCATGCCATCTTTTCAAGAATGTACCAAATTGTTGATTTGGCCACTCCTACATTTTCTGCTATCTCTCTGATATATCTGTAAGCCTAATGATGGCCTCCTCCACTTGCACTGACACGCAGCTGTCCCCATTAACAGCTGCCAAATGCAAATTCAACACTTGAAATCAACTCCAGACCTTCAATCACCTTAAACTGTGATGAAATGATGAGGAAACAGGCCAAACCTGGCCATGAAACTGCTTATCGTCAATGGTCCGATTACTTTTGAGCCTGTGAAAATGCAGGGACTATGTAAAAAAAAATGTACTAAATTTTCTAAATGGTTAATGCAATATTTTTGTTAAACCCCTTGAATTAAAGCTTGAAAGCCCACACTTCAATCACATCTTGAAGGCTTCATTTCATATCCATTGTGGCATACAGAAAATTACAAAAACTTAACGTTAGTGCATTGCTAAACAACCCCAAAACAACAAAACTGACTAGCGGGATTTCGATATATTCATATAATGTTTTAAGCACGTCCCATCAATCATTAGTTAACTTTAACGCTCCAGTCAAACCAGCTGAATAGGCGGTGGTTATGCACACTAAACTGGTATTCCTCCTGCCATAAACCAGTACGAAGACCCTCCTGGTCATCATGCTACCTGGAACACTCAGCTACACGCCTCAAGAACAAGCTCAGATGTTTAAAACTATCAAACGATGTTTAAATTATTAAAAGACGCCGCAGGAGTAACGGCATTGATACGACTCATATACGTTATGCTGCTCGACTCGATCGCGCGAGTCGACATTCATTGTTCAATAGAAAAGAGTCGATTCAAAGAGCCGACTCTTTTGCAAAACCACGCAGGTCTACTCCACTGAGAAGCGGGTATTACAGTCAAGACGAGGAAAAAGGTATTACAGTTTGCCAGGTGCGTTTATTTCAGACATGGGGCTCGTGCGCTACTAATTATGAACCATAGTATTGTCTTACTTACAACACCACGGGGACACACATGTCTCCTAAAGCTAAAAGAAACGAACGACTAGTAAAGGAATTTGAGAAAATCGGTGAGCTCAATGAGGAAGCTTAGGACGCGTATGGTAAGGTGTTCATCTGACACCGGCTTTCAGCCCAGCTCGTTATTGTTTATGACACACTGACATGAATATTTAATCTGGTTTATACTCGTTTTTGTTGTTGATATTTTCTAGTCCACCACAGGTGCCATTGCAGGTGTTAATCCTCGTCACATGGTCAGCTGTGACTAATTAATCAGGTGTTTTTAAAAAAAACAAAAAAAAAAACAAACACGACGGCGACTATAGTGAACCGTGGTTATTTTCATAGTCTGGATATGTACATATTCTAATTAAGGTTTGCTGTTGGGAATTGGTAACACCCTTTTGTTTAAATTCTCAAAATACTTGACGTTAGCATCTATGCTAATTGACGTCAAACTATTTACGTCTCGCGCATTTTTTAAGCTGTGCGCGTGAATTCTGGACTTGCTGTCTGACGTATTTCTCTGAGCGACAGAGCCAGTGAGCCAAACCGCTTTGCAACGGCACTAAATAGGACGTCGAAATAGTGTGCAACAGCTTATTTGGACGCAGCCAGAATCACGTGACCGTCAGTGTCTTCCGGTATGTACGAGTGTCGTCAGTTCGAGGCTTTTCTCAGTCGATAAGTTGATATCCTGTGACGAGTTTTTTTATTTTCTTTTTTGGTGATGGATTAATATACGTATATTAGAGTAATATACTGATATTCCGCATGTCAAAAAGGTAAGATGTTTGTTTATTTTATTGAAAACAACAAAATAACAGGATGAAACAAGGAATTATAAGGAAATGTTCATGAAATGAAGTCATTGGCTGCTATTGATTTAAGACCATATAAATAATTACATTTTTGGTCCATTTTTAAGGTCAGTGTGTGTTTTTATCGCCATTTTGTCAATGGTACGGTGTTACATTGTAAATGGTAGTATACGTTTGGTTTAGTAAGTATTAAATTAGGGAAGATTTTTCGTCCTCATTGGGTGGATTTTGTCATGTAGACCTGGCAACCCCAGTCTTGCTCTCAGTTTGGATTTCTGTTATCAGAAAATGTGAGCCAGCCTTGTACCCTTTCTTAAATTATTTAACAATGTTGTATAAATTGCAAGTTATGTGCTCAAGGTTAAATTGTTTTAATTGTAACATTTGTCTCTTTACTGACCATCTTGTTTGTCTATGAATATTTTATATTTTATATACTTGTTATCAGACAAGTATTTTGAAGGATTATCAAAGTTCTCATTTGCTTGCAGAGTCTTTTAAAGAAGCATCATCATGGCCACAGCTCTGGAGGACACCAGCGTGCTGGAGGAAGAGCTGACGTGTCCCGTGTGCCTAGACCTTTACAGAGAGCCCCACCTGTTGCCATGTGGCCACAACTTCTGCCTGCAGTGTCTGCGGAGGCTAAAGAGCCGTGCGGAGCGTGGCCGTCTGCGCTGCCCTGAGTGCCGAGAGAGCCACCGCTGCTCCCAACAATGGCAGAAGAACTTCAAACTTGCCAGCATTGCTGATGGCTTTCGGCATCGCAACAATGCCCAGCAGTCGAGCCAGAGCCGACCAGGACCCTCGTACAGGACCACTGAGGTGCTCTGTGATTATTGTGGTCCAGACATCACTGGTGATTCAGCCAAGAGAGCCACAGCGGTGAAGACGTGCCTGAAGTGTGAGGTGTCCATGTGTCCAGAGCATGTGCAGCACCACCTTGAGCTTCCTGCCTTCCGCGAACATCCACTGGTGGAGCCACTGAGCGACATGAGGAAGAGAAAGTGCATAGAGCATGACGAGATGTTTCGATATTACTGTATGGATGAGCACAAGTTCCTCTGCAATGCATGCACCATTGAGGGAAGGCACAGCAGGCATGCTATCAAAACGCTCAAGAATACCATGAGAGATCTGCGGGTAGGGTTCTCAGTACTAACATGATGTGTGTTACATGACTCCGTGCTTTACACTGGCATTAATGTCTGAATTTGGTCTTTAGTAATAAGAGGGTAGTGTATATGCCGGCTTCCACACTTAGGGAGTCATTTTGCACTTGTACCTCTTAAGCTAAATTATTAACTTTTTATCATTTTCCAACATTAGAATTTAAGAAAACATGCTTTTAACCTTTCAAAAGTTGCCACCATTTTAACTCCACTCAGCCAACATCGTTTTATTGCAAAGTTTCTTTCCATGAAAAAGGTAGCAAAAAATGCCCTTAAATGATGAACAGGTATTTTTAGCATAGTATTGGTGAGTATACAGAAATATATGTTCTTGTGACTTGCCTGGGAGAATTTTTTTTAATTATTAATAATTAATTTTTCAATATAATTTCAGTAACTAAGCTGTATTTTCAAAGTGACCTCACCAGTCAATCAAAAGTTCACTGAAAATAAACAAGGAAGAGAGAATATTTTCCCCCATGATCTTCAGGAAATTTGAATGTTCAGCTTTCTGTTGCATATTTCATAGGTGTGCATGTGTTCAAGTATAACCTATAAATAACCTATAATAGATGACTCATGGAAAAGGGTGTTTCCAGCACGATGTGTTCAGTGAATTCACACATTAATGCAGTAATTAGATTTTTTAAATGTATTTTAATTATTATAATTTAATATGTCGTATTTATATTGGACTGTTTCCTAAGTGCTGTGGAGATTAGTAATGTTTTTTTTTTTTTTTTTAAAACATCTTCATTGATTGATGGGAAGGGCTTGTCTTGAAAATGTGGTTTACCTTTACTTTATGTACATATTTGTAAATGTAAAATTAGTGGAACACAAATTGCCCCTCGATCGTTGGATCCAACCTTATAGTAATAAAGAGTGAAATAATATAAATACGCTCAATGCAGTAATGTAGTACATCACCCTTAATCAGGCAAGAGTGCACTTATTAAACTACACTTGAAGAATGTATCTTTATTGCAAAATAGGGTATTACTAGAGATAAATACAGGCATGTTTGGCAGAATTTGTTCAAGCACAATTCATTTCAGCATGTGTACGGCCCCACAGTCAAAACTAGAAAGTTACCGAAGCATGAAGCTTCTGTGTGTTTCAGGTCTCTTGTAGGGCTTCTTTAGTAAGCTTAACCCATGTTACATTAATGACTACAGAACTGTTACAACCCCAACAGCACAATCACCTGCAGTCTCAGTAAAGCGCTCTGGAACACAGGAGAAAAGCACAGCAGCGTTTCTCTTCTGTGTGCTTTTGTTTATTGACTGAACTGTTGAGCAGTAGAGAATATGAACTGGGAATCTGATTCACTCTTGCTCCATGTTTCTCTAGTGTGTTTTGTGATTTAAATGACATGCATGCAATTCTTTGTACAGAACACTAAAACATCGTGTGTAGATGAAGCTGCTTAGAAAAGTTGCAAATCTTTCTGCATGACCAGTTTCCTCAGACGTAAGATGACTGATGAGACAGGAAACCAAGAACAAGGTCGTAATAAAAAGAGATGTTTTATTGTGTGCAAAGACAACCTAGGCATTTCAATAGTCTTAGTCTATTTTAAATAGTCTAAACAAAAATTGGGTATAGCCAGCTTATATACTGATGTTATTCTGATGTGTACAAGCAAAGGACACCCTCTAGACCATATACATAATACCCAAATCTAATATGACGGAAAAATGAGCAAAGACAAAAACATCATGACCCAAGAAACGGATACGTGTACATTGCGAGTGAGCAAAGAATAGACACTTATGCAATATGAGTGAACCAAGTTCACTCGTATTTAATTGATCTTGATTAAATCATGTGTCATAATCATGGAAAAACTGAAAATAATTCCAGAATAGAGAAGCATTTTGAACATGATGGATTTTTGTGCCTGTATACCGGCTTAGTTCTAGCTTTGCAAGCACAATGCCTTCGTCTCATTAATGTGTCTCTCTGTAGGCATCTCTGGACGCACAACTGCAGAAGGTGGAACGGAAGATCAGAAGAGTAGAGAAAATTGTGCAAGAGCAAAAAGAGGTGGAACAGCAAAACAAGGTAATGCATCATACTTGATTTCCTGTGTCCTTCTGAAAATATGACTTTTATACTCACGTTTGCCTGCACCGTTCTAGGTCTTACTGGAGGGAGTGGACAAACAGGTGGACACCCTACGAGGGGTTCTGATGACCAGGCTGGATGGATTCCTGTCCTCACTGAGTGAATCTGTGCATGCCTACGAGGGGGAAAACAGCCTCAACATCCAGCAGGACTTGGTGCGAACTGAAGAGGACCGCAGTCGCCTGGGAGTAGTCCACGCAGGCATCGAGCAGCTGCTACAGGAGAACGACCCATTCCAGTTCATTAAGGTCAGACTCAAGTCTGTCTACAAAATCATTACTTTTGGTTTATGGAATAAGTTCAAGGCGAGCTGTTAAAAGAAAATAATCACAACAGTGATTGCAAATGTATGGACTGCATCAGGCTTGCTCTGGTCCAGAACAGTTAATGAGATGCAATGAATTCTTCACCCTTTTTTGTAATTCATAATGTGTCTAAATGTTATTGATTTAGAAAATGTGAGCACACAGAGTGTTTTGAGGGTGCAGAAGAGTGTTAATTTGATTAAAAACTGTTCCGAGTTGTCTAGAACCATTAATGTCATTAACCAAAAGGCAGGTCTTATAATCTGAAAATTGCCTCCCAGTGGATAATGTGCTTATAAAATTGTTCCGTGTTTTTTTTGGTTGTTTGTTTTCAGGACTATAGGTCATGTGCCAAAAGGTAAGGGGCCAGTTTTAGTAATACAGTAACATTTAAAGGCACAGGTGTGAATTAAGATGATGCGAGTTACTGTCTCCTTTTCTCAGTTACCGCAAGCTTCTGAAAATGCCACTGTTTCAGCCACATGCTGTGACAACGGATATGGAGGTCATCGAGGAACGTATGGAAGGAAAACTGGAGGATTTTATGACCGAACTGCGGGAACACCTCACCACATTCATTAACACTATCTGTAAGTTGTAGTTATTACGAGTAGCTACGTTGAGTGCATAAGAAAAAGCAGAGAATAAGCCAAATGTTGGCTCAGGTGGGGTTGGGGTTTTTTTTTTTTTTTTTTTAAATGCACCAAGTGATGCCTGCAGATGTTTTCGGTAAGATTGATATAATTTGGTTTTAAGGCTTGATAAAACCGAACACACATTTAACATTCTGAACTAAAATTGTAAGGTGTAAAACGTGACCGGGTGTGCAGTTGTAGGAAAATAAATAATGATTCAGTGGTATGCTGCGACCTGATGTGGAGCAGAGAAAATGAACCAACCTCAAAATATTTTCCCCCTGTTGCAGAACATCCGGAATTGTTTAATTCGTCTTTACCACAGCGATCTGCCAATTATTACATCTTATATTTTTTAATGGGTGACGTCATAATTTGAAGCCATTTATAGCTGTAACTTAATGTTGTAGAACACTGAAACCAAATGGTACTGTTTGGCTAGGAGTCAGTCAGTCTAGACATCTATATTTCAGCTTCTAGTGGATCCTTACATTTTCTCTAGCCAACTGTAAGATGTAATCTTGCAGTAGTAGCTGAGTCTGCCCCAGGGTAGTCAGTAGAGTGGGATGTGTCTGATGCATCTCTACCTGGAGCTGACCAAAGGCGCTGCCCTCAAGTCAAACTGTCGAGCTCCTCACCCTGTAGAGGAACCTCATTTCTGCCACTTGTACTCTTAACCAGTTTTTTTTTAAAAGTCAGAAAACAATGTGTATGCCTCTTTCAGGTGCAGGTGATGCATTGGATGAAGGAGATGAGGGCGTGGAAGAGGAGGAGGAGGAGGAGGAGGACGGAGAAGATGACAGTGATGAAAATGAAGATGAAAATGATAGTGATGAAGAGCAAGAGGAAGAGATGAGTGAAGATGAGGAAGAGAATAACCACAGCGAGTCTGCTTATGAATATTCCCTGGAAGAGGAAGAAGAGGATGAATGATGCTGTCCTCACCGAGCCTTCCCGAAACTTGTAAGCACTTTGTTGCACTTGCGAAGTCAAAGGTGATTGTTTCTGTACCTTACTTCATTAATTTGGTTATTTGGTTTGGTATTATAAATTTCGATCCCACACTGGCCTCTAGGGAATCGTCTGCTTATCTAAATAACTTGATACTATAAATTCAGATATTTCAACCTGGAATCTGGACATTATTGATACAACAGCAGTTATGTAAAAATTAACAAAAGGTTTAAAAAAAGCGTGCTTTGATACTAGCTAAAGTGACTGTGACTATCTGTATGAATGTGTTAGTGTGATATAAAATATAGCCTTGTTTCTAATTGAAGCACTGAATGTAATTTTTTTTTCCCTATATTTATAAACCTGTATAAAGCTAATGTTTGCACTAAAGTAAATATTTTCTGGCCACTGAATATTAATATATACTCTCAGTCCACTTTATTAGGAACACCTGTACACTTCCTGTTCATTCTTGCAATTATCCCATCTGCCCATCATGTGCCTGCAGTGCATAAAGTAATGTGGATATAGGTCAAGAGCCTCAGTTAATATTCACATCAAACATCAGAATAGGAAAAATTGTAATATCACTGACTTGGTTTGAGAATCTCCTGGGGTTTTTATCAGTCTCTAGAGTTTATACAATGTTGCTTGGTCTTTTTCCAATCTTCACCCGTGATCCTGTGCCACTGTAGCTTCAGATTCCTGTTCTAGGCTGGCAGGAGTGGCTTTCCACCGTTGTAGCCAATCTGCCTCCAGGTTGTGTGGTCCGACGTATAGGTTATTGGTGTAACTGTAGCCTTCCTGTCAGCTTGAACCACATGGGCATTCTCCCATTGTCTCTCCTCAATAAGGTGTTTCTAGCAATAGAGCTGTCACTCACTGGATGTAACCTTTTTGTGTAAACTCTAGTGTGTAAAAATCCCAGGAGATAAGCCAAAGAGATTACAATTTCCCCCCATTGAAATGTGTGATGCACACATGCGAATCAGCCACATGACTGACTGATTGGATAACTGTATGAATGACCAGGTGTTCAGGTATTCCTAATAATGTGGCCGGTGAGTGTATATCGGACTAGATGTTCATGTTTGGAAGGGCGTGTGTGCTGCAAAGTTTTTTTTTTTCCAGCCATAAATTTGTTTATTGAACAACTTTTAAAGTTAAAACTTTTGTAGTGTATTTAAGAAAATGTGAAATAACGAAGGTACTTGCTGTTTATACTTTTGTGATTAGCAATCGTTCATGATTTTCTGGGCAGTTTTTGTAAATAGTTTGTAAAATGAACCAAAATGAACAAATAAAAATGATAATAATACTGTGTGTGTGTGTGTGTGTGTATG
>JAQMYM010000013.1:9253944-9264120 GCA_030014255.1 Parauchenoglanis ngamensis
GCTGGGATTGGCTCCAGCTTCCCCGCGACCCAGACGGATAAAGCGGTATAGATAATGGATGGATGGATGGACATTAATATGAGCTGTGTTAGTCTTCTACTGCATTTTAGGTGCATACCAGGTAGCAGAAGTGGCACTAAAACCCCCCAAAAATGTCATTAAATTATTATTTGAGTCATGTTACTAGGTGTAGGAAATTTTCATGATTTCACAATTTTCAGGAAATTACATAATGAACACAACATGCTAGTAATGACAATTTACCAAAGTCTAGCTAGCAGGTTAGTCATTTTCAAACAGAGGAAGGAAAATGCTTGATTCTGATTGGTTAATTCTGTCTTGTCACTGTTTCTCATATACTGTAAACAATATAAACAAATCAAAACTAGGGGGAGGCTGCAAATAAAGAATAATATACAAGAATAAACAGAGGTAATAATTGGGATATACAGGAGAGAAATGGAGGAAAGAAAGGGAGGAAGATGGAGGAGAGAGTGGGAATGAGTGGGATATGGAGGAAAGAGAGGGTGTTTGCATGGCGCCTAGTGCCGCTTCATTACCACACAAACACACAGGTGTTGGGGATGCAGGTGCCTGCTTACTGTAGTGGGTGGCTCGGTGTGTGTGTGTGTGTGTGTGTGTGTGTGTGTGTGTGTGTGTGCGAGCGCGCGTGTAAGGATGTACATTTAGTCGAGCATGAAATCCTAAACGCACCGTCAGCAGAGTTAAAATAAACAACCAGGTTCATTATTCACACACACACACACACACACACACACACACACACAGCCTTGACCTCTGATCAGTTTATCTTTCTTCTTTTTCTTAATACTTTCAAATGCAACAGATATTAATTTAAAAATATAATCAGTTGTATGCACGGCACCACGGTGCAGTGGTTAGTGCTGTCACCTCACAGCAGGAAGGTTCTGGATTCAAACCTGCGGCCGACTGGGGCCTTCCTGTGCATGTTCTCCCCATGCCTGTGTGGGTTTCCTCCGGGCACTCCGGTTTCCTCCCACATGCAGATTAGATCAACTGGCTACTCAAACTGCCCAAAAGTGAGAATGGTTGCTCGGCTCTCTGTTAGCCCTGTGATAAACCGGCGACCTGCCCAGACTCCAGCTTCCCTGTGACTCTTAACAGATTAGCATTCTAGATAATGGATGGATGGATGGATGGATGGATGGATGAACCAGTTATAAATAGCAAAAATAATTGAAGTGGGGGTGACGGAAATAAACTCTATACACAGATGAAAAATGAAAAATACATAACTACATTACATAAATATTAATTCATGTGATAATAATGTGATAGCATTTTTTTAAAACAGTTTTTGCATTTTTCCAAACTATGTTTAATGAGGTAAAATCTATTACGATCCATTTTGGGTCACTGTGTGACACTGCCCTCTAGTGGTAGACGTGTATTGAACAGCTTTTCTCAAAATGTTCTTTTGTTCACTCTACATTTCTTCCCATCACAGATAATGTAAATGCAAACAAACAAACAAGCAAGTCACCTGTCAATTTGAACTACAACTAAATAACTATAACACCTTTAATAGAGGATTATTGTGATTTCCTCCTCAGACATTTAACTAAATTAAAATGCGGTTTGCCAGGCCTCAGGAACAGTGTGCGGACAGGAACACACCCTGGATGGGACGCCAGTCTCTGACGGTTAAAATATATGATTAAGCACAGTTAAGGCCTTGTAAATGAGAATGACATAAAATCACAAATCGCTCACCATTAACTGATCAAGTAACACAATGCTAGCTAAACCTAATGTGAGAGAACTGCAATTTAGCTAACCTAACTAGTGTAAACGTACATCATGATGCATAAACCTAGTGGCATACTAAAGAATATAGAAATCTAAACTGTAATCTGTAGCTACCCGAAGAAACATGATTTCAGGTAAAACAAAGAATCTGTATGTTACAAAAATCCAAATGAATATGTCAATGAAAAAAGAAAACACATTGAGTTAAACAGGCACTGGACATCTAAATGTGTTTTTGTCAGCAGCTAACTAAATGATATGAATGCACTTTGAGGAAACACATCAATGCAAGTCTTACTATTGATAAAATTAATATAATTTTGATAAGAATTAACATTTTATGGGTTGAGAATGGCTCGAAACGCCATCTACTGGTTAAAAGCGTTCTGAACCTTGCAAAGCCTACGCTGACATAGAGAAGATCATATGAGACTTTTCTGCGTTATGAAATTTTCCTAATCAGAGGTCATAATAATGTCATAATTATGAAGTGGGTGGAGTTCGGCTCAGTGCTGGGTACGAAGTTACACTTTAATGATGTTTTCTTATTGAAAACATTACAAAATGGCCGACACTGCATAGCCTTAACGAAGGCTCAGTTTTTGAACAGTGAAAATCATCATAAACACAAAGACACGACAAGGCAAGATTGAAATAAAAGTGTTTGATTATTTACATACATCACTTATATACTATATATCTATAGTATACAGTATATACTGTAAATGTATATCATTTATTTAAAGACAACTCAACTGTATATAGGAAGAGGAAGAAGAAAGAAAAACCTGGAGGCGAACCTCCATATTTCGATGCAGTTCTCTAGGCAGAGATCCTTCTCCAGAAACTGGCAGCACAAGCAAACAACGTCGCTCATGAGTAGACAATCGGCTGCCACCAAGACAGCCTGCACGTTCCTTCGCGTGATTCTTATCCACTTTGAGTAAGCGTGCTGGATGATGGACTTGATTATGTTCGGAGCCAAGCCAGGGATGGTGTACATGAACTGGTCAGGGCTGCTCCACCTTGAGAAGAGAGTTCTAGCGTATC
Organism: Parauchenoglanis ngamensis; assembly: GCA_030014255.1. Classification (NCBI taxonomy): domain Eukaryota; kingdom Metazoa; phylum Chordata; class Actinopteri; order Siluriformes; family Auchenoglanididae; genus Parauchenoglanis; species Parauchenoglanis ngamensis. Next base: position 9,256,786 of record JAQMYM010000013.1, read on the forward strand.
AAGAAGACAAAAATGTCAATCAAAACATACCCTATACTTAAATGATCACAAAGGCTCTCAGGTCGAGCAGTTGCCTTTACAGTTCTTTTGTTGGGGCACGGTTATACAACACCATTACACCCTGTGTAGTGAGCATACAACGTGAACAGGAATTTGGGATTTAGGTGGTTAAACCAGTAGAAAAGGTACACAATTATGAGAGTAAGGAGTGTACGTCTGGGCCTACTGGAGTTTAAGGGACTACTTAAATAAATATATATTCCTGATACAGTGTAAGCTACAGCTAAATATCAGTGACAAGAAAACATTACCATGGGTAAATCAAAGTGAGTCTAAAACAAGAAAATTTAGGATAAAAAGTGCTCATTTTCTTCTGCCATTTCTACAACACAAACTACGAAAAAGTTCGCTCTCATCTCCTGAATCATTTTTCTAATTGACACCATATGAGTTTTGAGCCTCACCTGAAATATGAGCTCATTTCCCAGAGCACTATTCTGTCAGCCTGGAACTGAGCGCCTTCAACTGCTATGATGACGTCGCAGAGATGGCTGTTGTAGTTGTAGTAGTTCATCGTTTTGGTTGTTTTATTTCTCATTTTTGGTAAGGAAGAGGATAATGATGCAGCTGAGTGCCCAGAGAACTTTTTTTTCCCCAACCCTCTTTAGGATTTCTAGAATCCAGCATCACAATGTGTGATCTAGAACAATCAGTGGTCACATTTTTAAATCCTGATGGACCAGATAACAAGCAACAACACCTTCCATTGTAAATAAAATACTCATGAACCCTGGTATGATTATGACACAGCCTTATTTTATGAGTATATGTACTGTATATATTAGGAACTTATATGGATAGTTAAACCCAAGACATTATTTATATTTGAGCTAGAATGAACTTTAGTCATTTCTAGCGATCAGTCAACTGGGTTTATAACTACAATAACTGAATAATAACTGTAACGTTAACATATGACAAATCATATATAAGGGTTCCCGTGTAAATATAACACCTTTCCGTGTAAATAAATTACACATGAACCCCATTACGATCACTGCACAGCCGTATTTTAGGAACAAATTCCAACTTTTTGCATAATATTATGCACATTAGACAAATTTATTTTTTGAATGGTTTTTATTCCTGAACTTTCTACCCATAGGACTTCAACATAAAAAAAAAACTTGCCAAGAATTAGACCCAGGTTTGTTAAAAAGCACATGAATGCCAGTGACTTGCAGACACAAGGACACACCCACATTCCCTTCTATGGTATTTGATCTTTTAGTGTCAATCGCACTTCCATATACTATGAACGCAAACACACGCCTTCTGTGTTGTGCAGTGTGACCCCGCTGCACTCTAATGAGTACATGGCTTTAGTATAAATCATGCCCTAGTAAACTAGTGTTCATAAATCAGGAAGTCCCATCTGTTGTGCTATCGCTCTTTTTTCCTTCTGGTGATAAACTGATAACAGGTGGACACTCGCGCACATTCAGCTCACGGATCATCAGTTCAGATCAGAAGAGGACTACAAGCACAGAGTTACACAATGTCGATAATGTAGTTGTGTAACTTTCAGTGATGTCGTCGAATAGGTATATATTACAATGAAGCCACAAGTGGCGTCTAAGCATGTGGGTGGAATTTATAAGTGTGGACCATGTAATCAAGATTCCCTTAAGATTATGGTACGAGTGTGTCGAAAACATAATAGATGCTGTCTACTCAAAAATACATTTATTTCTTAAATTAAAAAATAGCCAGTGGTGACATACCATAGGTGATAGCAGTAGGGTAACAAGAACAGGAAACACTGACCATATAAGGAAAATTATGGTTAAACGAAAGTGTCAGCTGGAACATAACCAGACAAAAAGGGATGATTATTGATCATGAATTTAAATTACATTTAAATTGTTGGTAGTCTGTAAAAGCGCTGGCTTTATAGCTTATACCTGCTTCAAGTGCAAGAAATTAGATTTAGGATTTAGCAGCCTCATAAGTACATTTTTTATACCTTCATCTTTGTAGATGTGTAAGTAAGTATCACTGTGACAGACAAATCCTGTGTGTGTGTGTGTGTGTGTGTTTACAGCTTCAAGTGTTTTACTGTTGTTCATAAAGATGTAGTGAGATATAGCAAGTAAACACTGTCCTTTCTTTTAAAGTCCAAATGATATGATGCTTTGATTAGCCTAATAAAGTGCACAATTTCTGCTCAGCAATAATCCATTATACTGTTAGCATGTACCACAGTTGGATTTCTCTGACCTTACACTGATGTTTGTTTCTATAGGTTTGACATTGCAACTTAGTCATTCTACAACAGTGAAGGAAAAGCGCACACTTCTTTTAAAACCAATATTTAAAATCCTTCTTGTGAACTTTCCTTTTAAATATCACAATGTTCTTTTGGCTCCTCCTTTCATCTTCTCTTTGGAGCACATTTTGTTACTCATTTTTAAAACCCATTAATTTCTTAACATTAACATTAGATAATTTAATTACTTTTGTTTTCTCCTGTGGCACAATGCTAGTGTGAACTTTCACTACCATTATTCACATTACCCATAATCCATGTTTCCCATAACTGCCCAGGATGTCATTTTGGTGCAGCTCATCTTAAAAATGAATTTATTCCAGCAACAAACTGAGCCACGGTTCAATTTGGAAGACTAAATTTTAAAAACACCTCTTTTTGGGTGGATTATGATTCAGACTGAAACTAATGAAAAGCTCCACATCAGACTGCATAATCTGCATTTTTTTTTAAATCTCTGAAATGCTATGAAGAGATTTCATGTGTCCAACCTCATAGTTACACCCCAGCAAAAGCAGAAAACTCTGGCAGTAAAATATTTTTATTTAGATTTAATATAATATATTTTAAGGGTGTAATTCACTTTTATCATAAATGTCTGGTGCCAATGAAGCAGGTTATTGCAGACATAGGAAAGGATTGCATAGGAAAGTCTGTTGTCATCACCTCATTGTTCCATCCAAAGCTAATCAGGTGATAATTTCACTAGGGAACTTTGACCCTCCCTATGTGGACCATAGACTTATAGAACGACGGTTGGTGCATCAGATTGTAGGGAACATGACGTCTCCAAGTTTTTAAATATTACGCAACCATAAGTCAAGTCAGTGCAGCCAGTCAAAGGTCGCATTAACATCTAAAATCAATTTTACATCCAGATAAGGACGCTTGTTATGATATCCATGTTTAAACCAGAGATTTGGGACAGAACCCATTCTGCATGTTTGCCATTTTGCTTGTTTGTATTTAAATATCATTTATAAATTATCACTCTGGTAGCCAGAGTGTGAACGTATTGTGCTGGATTTCCACAAATCATGTAACAGACATACTAATAACTTCACTCACTGCAGCTCTGCATTACTGCGTCTCTCTCAGTGCCTTCCTGCCAATCCTGTTATCTGATATACAGTACAATAAGATAACATTTTTTTTTTGTTTCCAGTGTTGGGTAATAATATATTCTGGAGGCAAGTGTTATTTCGATGGCCTTATTTTAATGTTCAACCTGACTGTGACCTGTGACCTACAGTGACCACATCATCAGCTGGATAATGGACAGAGATAAAGCTCTGCTATAAAAGCACAGAGACCGAACGACAGATTCACCTTGCTTACTCCTCTCTCTCGGTCTCCCTCTCCTCATCTGCGTCTTGCTCTATTTCTAACATGGCTTTCAACGGCTCATGGAAGATCGAGCGTAATGAAAACTATGACAAGTTTATGGAACAGATGGGTGAGTGAAGTATTATTTAATAACAGATAATGGAATAAGAGCTAGAATGAAAAATGTCATGAACACAGATGTCTCATGGAGTTAGTTTGAATTTTAGCATAATATTTCATTCTAAATGAATGTCGTATCACTCACTCTGAGATGATAGATGAGCTGAGCTTAACATGTGATCAACAAACTGATAGATTAAAAATACCTTTAAAGCGAATACAAAACAACTACTATGATAGATCTAGACCTGTTTAGTACACTATGCTTCATTATTGTGCAAAAAAGTTTAATCTTCATTAGCGCTGACGAGTAGGAGGCCATGCCTCCTTCACTGGACCTGACAAACACTCAAGCCACACCTTCTTCTCTATGACTGACAGACATGGAGGCCACGCCTCCTTCGGTATGACTGTCACTCATAGGCCACACCTCCTCCTCTACGACTGATAAACAGAGGGCATGCCTCCCTCATTTTGACTGATACAGAAGCCACGCCGCCATTATGATTGACAAAGGCCACACCCCCTTCACTATGATTGACCGACACAGTGGCTACACCTCCTTCACTAGGAAAGATAGCAGAGAGGAAACACCTCCTTCATTGTGAGGGAAGACAGAGACTATGCCACTTTTTAGGACAGATAGAACGTAGGCCACGCCTCTTTCACTTTGAGTGACAGCCATGCCTCCTGGGACCTAATGCAGAGAGGCCACGCCTCTTTCTCTGTGAGTGTCAGCCATGTCTCCTGGGACTGAATGCAGAGAGGCCACGCCTCTTTCACTGTGAGTGACAGCCATGTCTCCTGGGACCTAATGCAGAGAGGCCACGCCCCTTTCACTTGGACTGACCAGCACGATTTTTCTAATTGTTAATGCTATAAATGTAAATAATATACTTGTAAATGAAAGTATATGAAACCAAATATGTGCAATGGGGTGTGTAAAATGAGTGTATTCTCATATATGCAGGCATCAACATGGTGAAGAGAAAGTTGGCTGAACACGACAACCTGAAATTCACCATCGAGCAGACCGGAGATAAGTTCAAAATTAAGGAGTCGAGCACGTTCAGGACCAAAGATATCGAGTTCACGCTCGGAGTGCAGTTCGAGTACTCGCTGGCTGACGGCACCGAGCTCACTGTGAGAATCAAAAGTCAATAATCATCAAATCAACAATCATTAACCGAGACTTCAGGAGCTGAGACCATCATCAGTCAAATCAATAATTGAAATAAATAATCAAAATTGAAAAAAAAAAAAAAATTCTACAAGGGGTCTGTAACGAACATGCATACTGTACCTTTGTGCGATGTGTGTGGATACAGTATGTGTATGTGTGTGTTGTCCCTCAGGGCACATGGGTGATGGAGGGAGAGACTCTAAAAGGCACGTTCACCAGAAAGGACAACGGCAAACTCCTCACCACCACCCGGTCACTGGTTGGAGGGGAACTCGTACAGGTGACACACACACACACACACACACACACACACACACACACACACACAATTACTCTGAACACATATGACATCAAGTTGTGTGTGACAGATAATGTAGCTAACGTTACATTACTCACTCATTAACATTTCTCAGTACATTATACATTTCTTCAAAAATAGCCACCGTCTTGGCACGTCATTAACTAGAACTAGCATCAAACTTAATTATGTAAAGTTTGAAAACTAATTAACGTCTTTCTAGAAGTAATTTGGAACTAACAAAAATCCAATTACATCCATATAGAAAGATTTATCAGCAGTCTAATCTGCTTGCTAATCAGTCCGATTTGCTTGCTAGGAAGCTAGCTAACGGAGTAATCAGTAAAAAAATAAAAAAAATAAAATCAAGTAAAAGATGGTTATACAGTCTAATCCTCCATTTTGGATCATGTGCACTGTGAGTGTTAATGCAGCAAAAAAGCAGTCCGGCTACTGAGCATTGATGCAAATTCACACAAGCTGTAGTCACCATGAAGATTCTCGTACCGAGTTAGAGTGGAACTGAACAATGATGTGAATGGGTTAACCATAGAAGACAATGATAAGTATTTGTAAAAGTTCCTAATTCAATGTATTTTGTTGTTTGTCCTGAACAGTGCTACAACTACGAAGGTGTTGATGCTAAGAGGATTTTCAAGAAGGCATAAAGGAAGTGCGGAGAAGGACTGTCCAGTTTAGGAACAGATTTTTTATGAAACCGTCACTGTTATCATTACCTGTTATGTTTCAAATAAATGAACAGATGTTTCTACTTTACTTTGTGGCATGAGGATTGATTCCTACTCTCTGCTGTGTCAAAGTTGAGGATTGTCCCTGCTTTAATCAATTAGGACTGTACTGTATGACGATTAGCTAATTATAATCAATTTAAGAGGTTTCTTCACTTTTGACCACAAGAGGGAGCTCTGTAGCTCTGTGTAATTTAGCTTCAGTCATAATGCACAGTTTTCCCCGCTTTCTCTAGAGAAATGACCTTTAAGTCAGTCTATATGAAAAAAGTAGACTAGATCTTTAGGGGGGGAAAAATACACTGAGCCATTTAAATGGATTTTTGAATACAAGTCAAAAGGAAGTTTTAGTTTTACTGGGGAAATCTTGAGCTGTATTAACAAAATGTGATGCAAACAATAGATATATATTTATATTTAATCTAAATTACACTACATGTCCATTAATCCATACATTAATTATCAGCCAGCCAAGAGACTTTTTTGCAGTGTTTTAAGGTGTTTTTTTTAAGGGGCACGTAAAAGGTTTTAAAGGTAGAAGCCAGCAAGAGTAAGCTCGAGTGAATGAAATGATTGGACATGATTGGAATTTCCAATCTTTTTACAGCCCTGCGATTGTCCGAGGATTTGATTTATTCACTGCTGTCAGGATGTAAAGAGAATTTCAAGAAATAGACCAAAAAATGCTTCATATATATATTGCATACCATGACTTTAACCTCACATGCCTTATGATACGATATTGATTCTTAATACGATACCAATACATCTGCTACTATATGATCAATTAGTGATTGTTGCCTCGTTTCATTCAATTGTTGGTTTGTTTAAATGATGCAACCAAATCATCCAACCATTACACCCCAGTATGTTCTGTGTTTATTATTTTAGTATTATTATAGTAGTATAGTATCAGTATTATTATACTGCTATTTAATACATTAAATAAAAAAAAGAATAGAATATGATACAATCTCTATTGCCAAATGTATTGATACAGATATGCATTTCTTTTTTGTAAAAAAAAAAAAGGAGGGGAAAAAAAGCAAAAAAACAAACAAAAAAAAAAACCCCATTACCAGCTTGTAGCACATAGGTGATTTAATTAATACTGTATATTGTTCTTGAAACAAAGTACTCTGAGGCTTCCAGTGAGGTAAATCACAGTCAGCAAGGTCATGCTCCAGTGGTGAGATCACACACACACGCACACAATCTAGTTTTACTTTAACTTGAACCCTGGCATTTTTTAGTGCCGTTGTAATGTTTTGGAAATTGGCCATTTATTCTCATGCAATGACGCGCTCACACACACACACACACACACACA
>JAQMYM010000013.1:9271726-9285209 GCA_030014255.1 Parauchenoglanis ngamensis
GGCGACCTGCCCAGGGTGTACCCCGCCTCTCGCCCGAAGATGCTGGGATTGGCTCCAGCTTCCCTGCGACCCAGACGTATAAAGCAGTATAGATGATGGATGGATTTTCTATTATTTTGAATTTTACTTCTTCTCCTGCAGATTTTGCCCAGTTGTCATGTCATGTAATTACAGCACCATGAAAACAACCAGATGGAAACTCTTGGATTTTTGATATACGGGACGATTCGCCAATAAACAGGCAAACTTGGTGCATACAGTACATTCAGCAATATGTTCTGATTTTACAAGCTTTGAGTTCATTTGTATCCTAGAAGGGATACTGAAAAATAGAAGTGAGCCATTTTCTTAACAACTGCTCAATGATTTGATTTTCAAACTGTCCTGGGGAACAAGCACTGATGATCCAAATTTCTTCTGGTCTTTCACGACTGTACTGCTTCGTACGCCTAAACACATCACCACACTTTCTGCATCAGTAATACACTTTGAAATCTCTGGATCTGCATGAGAGTGACTTGATAAAAGATAAGGAATGATTGTTATTGATATTTAAAGCCAGCATGTGTGGTCAAAACTCAGTGTGAAGCTGTTTTGTTTGTGTCAGAAGGTTACTGATGTTACAATGGAAAATCATCATGCATCATGCTCCATTGAGCGATTCGAGTCAACATCAAAACTCATGTCAAGGATGGTTCAAATAGCAGAATCACCTAGCGCACACATACGGTATCTACAACTGCTTAAGTCTAGTTTAGTTTGCTCAGGTTCAAGGGGTCAGAGACAAGAGGAAAACCAACAGTATATTTATTTGGTCTCCAAGTCATTCGTTTATTCCGTACTACTTCATCTACTACTAATCTAGCTACACTCAATGGCCTTTTTATTAGTTGCACCTACTGTAAAAATCTATAGTTACTGACTGTAACCTTTCAACCATGCTGCACAAAATACAGGCAAAATGTTACTTGTGATATTGTTTAAATATTTAGCCCTTTGTTTCACCCAACAAGCTAGATATAATTACAAGTGCACTTAACAACAAACCTCCTATTTGTGTTTCTTGTGGTTCCTTGCGTTGATGAAATAAGTAACTACAGGCTTCACAATTAAAACTGCGCTGTAGATGATGGTTTTGAACAATATATAAATGATCCGATTTGAATGGATTTCAGCGCAGAGGAAAAATCTGGATAGGGAAATACCCTCCAGCAAGACGAATGTTTTGATAGATGGGAGTTTAGCAGCTTGCATATTAAAAATTCTGCCTGTAAAACAAAATAAATAGCATGTTTGGTTCAGTTTCTGCATTTGGCTTTTCTGTGCAATCAAGCTGGAATAGGAATGGCAGGATGTTTTATATCTATAGTCGAGCATAAGTGCTGTGTTCACACCTCCACAAATGAGCAAGACAGTGAATGCACCAGGGTTTGATTCAAACACAGCATGCTGATTCGGGATTATAAATGCCTTAAAATTACAACTGCGTGAAGTGGGACTAGATTGCATGTTTGCTTACTGCATGTTTCAGTATATGAAGGTAAACAAGCCAATCCTGATTTGGGAGCTGGATCAACTGTCTGGCTCCAGAACATGAAAAGGCAAGGCTAGCAACATTAATCCTGAGAAAGATCACTGGCTTTTTACTGTGACCAAACACACACACACACACACACACACAGCTGTCTATAGCCTGAAACTTGAGCAAAAGAACAAAGGAAGCATAGAAACAGCACTTCCTTATTAGTGAACCTCAGCTGTGGATAATACCTCCTGTTGACACACACACGCGCACACGCACACACACACACAAACGCACACACACATAACCTCCCTCTAAGCATTAAAGGCAATGCAGGGATTCAGCTGTAATTGCTTGGTTAGCCAGGCCAAAAATCCCTGCACACAGACACACAAAACACACACGCAAACACACCACAAGGTGATTTCTAACGACCCCAATGTTCAGTTCAGTGGGCATGACTTACAGTCACAAGGTGTCTGAATGCATTAAGGTGCATGTGAATATATGGGTGTGTGTGTGCATATACTGTCTTAAGCACCACTTGGAGAACAATAGCCACAGGCACAAGCAATGCAAACTTTCACAATCTTATGAACGAAGTTCTCTCCTTATATTCCATCAGCCAGGTCACGCTCGGTGTCCAATGCTTTAGCTGAAAGAGTCTTTTCATTTGAGCTACATGCCTAAGAGACATCTTTCTTACCCACAACCTTTCATCTAAATGCATATGCTTGGTATAGTTCAAACTAGAGCTAAAACACTTTGCTTTGTGCAGGTAAACATGCAGTTATTCTGTAATTTTCACAATACCATGATATCATAAACAACACCTTATGTTTATATTCTATTAGAACAGAACGAGCTGAACGGCTCTCGGATCAGAGTACATCTGAAACTCCACTCCTACTCACTGGCTCCCAAAAGGCCTTCCAGTTTAAGCTTGTTTATTCCACCAACGTGGCGGCAAGCTGTCTCTCCCTCGCTGAGATTTCCTGCCTCTTGAAAATGTGGACTGGCTCGTCATTTAAAAAAAATATATATGCTACAAATGAAGCCTGAACAAATCATGAAAATATGTTAGATGGAACGTCCTTTTGGTTTTATTTAGAAGATGACTGAGAATTATTTCCAAAATATCAGAATGTTACCACCGGAGTTCCCCTGTTGGCAGTAAAGCGGCATCGCAACTCCGTATTCCCAAAATAAACAATAAACTCCATCAGGCTATTTATAAAAGTGATTACATGCGAGAGCGCAAATGTGAACTCTGGAAAGGTCAGAGCTGAGAAACGGTTACAAGGCGAGCAGGGAAAATGGCACGAAAGAGAACAGCAGCAGCAAACAAACAGAAGCGAGACATTCTGGATAACATCATACCTAACATCTTACAATCAGTTGATATGAAGAAGAAAAAAATAAAGGTCAAAGTAAAATTGTCCACCTCACCTTAAATGGACTGAACCTGAGAGTCTCTTGTTTTTATCAAGTAGGAGGAGACGTTAGCAACCAGATTAGCATTTAGTACCAACTCTTAACTCTTAAATTTTAATTAAAAAGAGTTGTATAATGAAAAGGTAGCCTCAGAGTTGGGACTAGTGATTGGCAAGCACGGCATTGCCAACTTCACACTAATAGCAGAGAAATTCAGTTCCAGAGATTCCGACTGGCACAACAGAAAAAGGATCTAGGGTTAGGTTGAATGGTATAGTCTCTCTCCCCTTTCAATCACAAGGACACTAGCCAATCATGCGCTTCTGTGCAGGCCAAGGGCCGGATAGCGTGTTCCTCCGAGCGTGTTACATCACCCCATGTCACAGCAAGAGCAGCAGATTGAAAAGATCTGGTTTGCTGGCTGCCCTCCCCAAGCAATCCATCTCCATTACATATTGGAAGGTTAACAATTATTTAGACATTGTATTGCAAATTGCACCCTTAAGACCAATCTTAGTGTTGAAGGTGACTGGGGATTTAGTTTCCACAGTTGGGGGTCACAATGAGTTGTTGTGGAAATCACGTAATGGCAGCCTTTTACAGCTTTTCACTAATGACTCTTTTCTCTAGTTGTAAACCGCTATGACGCATTTTGTGGTTTACAAATAAGATGCAACAACGAGATTTGTAGGGCGTAAGTGATGAGTGAGTCTGTTGAAAACCCGGCGACAGAACAAATCCCTAATTGTAAGTTCAAGGTTAGACAAACAGTGTGACAGGCAGTGTGAAACACAATAGTTTCAACACTTAACCATGAAATCCAGAAAACCAGAGCCAGGCATAAATCCAGAAGAAGTAATACAGCTGGGAATTTTACAATGATTAACGTGTCAAGGCCTCACAAAGAGCTGCTGGGATCGTGGAAGTATTATAAGAACTGGGCAGCCTTGTTCATTTTAATGGGATTTGCTATGTTGAAGGATCCACCATCTTTGGGTTCATGGAGGCTCACAAGTGAGGCAAATAAGTAGCAAATGCCATGTGCCACACCACGACATGCTAACATCGCTGATTAGCTCACGGGACCATCTTCAAATCGGTTGGCTCGGTGTGATGTCTATGATGTAAAAACCATGAGGTGGAGAAAAAAAATAACTAAATTGTCACACAGATACCAAACTGTTTCTGGAAACAAAAAGTTGTTATAGAAGGCTGTTTTTTTTTTTAACGGAAGTGTTTAGGAGAACATTTTTTTTGCCAACATAATGGATTTTATACGGTTTGTCCATTAGGGCTGGGCTGGTACACGTTTGGCTGGAACCAGGAAGTAGTTATAGCCAATGATGATTTGGTGGGTGGTGCCAGTAATCAGTGTGCTGGGGAAGTCAAAAGTGTATGGATATCCTCTGAGGAGATCGCGATGCAAAAACCCGATCGGTTATAAGACTGCCGATGTGTAAAATTCTATAAGGAATTTTTTGGTTTCCTCACAAACACTGTGGAAATGGTCTAGTTTAGTGGATAATCTAGATCAAACCAGAAAAAAAGTCCAGCTATAGCCCCTAGCAAACAGGAAGTTCAGTCTACAAACGCCCTTGTGGCCTGGAATGTGTGCCAATTAACCAGAGAAATGAGTCGGGTTATCTGATGCGAAAAAAAAAAAAAGAACCACATGGCTGTTCAGGCACTTCTGTATTTATACAAGTCTACACACTAGACTGGGAATTGTTTAGAGCATGTTTCCCTGTGTGTATGCGTATATGTGTGCATGCGTGTGTGTCGTCAAGGGAACATAAACCCACATCCACCCATCGGACCCCTGCAGACTCTAACAAGCCCCTTCCTGTCTCCTCATATCAGTGGGAGTGTGACTGCGTTGCATGTGCGAGTGTGTGAGAGCAAACAAATAGTGCCAGCTCCCTCATGTTTTGGTAGCATTTACATGCATTCCAAAGAAACGCACTGGATTTGCTGAACTTTGCAAATGTGCTCGTGTGAGTCATGTGTGTGTGTGCTTGTTACTTACACATATTTCAGCAGAACTGCCTGGACTTCCAGCCCTGAGCGTCAGCTGGAGGGAGCCAACGGATCTAAGCGGGGGTTAAAAACATGGGAGAGTTTTACGACATGCTTAAATAATAAAACTATTAGATTAAATTGATTACACATTATCAGCCGTATGCCTTCGTCAAATGCTATTGCAAACAGCTGCAAACACACACTTTTTTTCTGTTCAGGTCAATCTCAGTGAAGGGGGCGTGGCCACTTTTTCCGTCACTAAATGAGATGTGGCCTCCCACTCCTTTTAGATTCATTGATAAATCGGCGGTTTTGGATCTTGCATAAGAGCCATGTTTTTTCTAATGTTTATGTTTATTATTTCACCAAGACAACATCTGTTGTCAAACTTGTATGATTGCAGTTTGCACGCATACGCTATCGGGCAGCTCCGCCTCTGCTTTGCCACCATTGGGCCTCATTGATCAAGCTGGACATGAATGGATTTATTCGTAAATCATTTGTACAAGTGTTTAAACAAGGCATTTGTTATTCTTGAAAATCCTGAAGATGCAGAAAAAAATGTGTGTATCCTGCTCATGCTCCCGAGTGTGTAAGACTAACAAACTTGATCGACTACTAATTGCATCATCTGCATGGATTTGTGCACTGGAATATAGTGTCATGTTTAAATTGCTTATTTTTTATTATGTTTGCAGGATTATGCGTTTACACCAGAGCAACTTATAGAAATGTTTGGAGTCTCATCCTCATTCTAGTTCACTAGGTCAGGGACCCAAGAGTACCGTCGAGAATATTTTGTGAAAACCAGTCGTTTTCTGCCAATTATTGGCATTATTTAAAGAACACAAAAAAATAAAGAATGCGCCAACACAAACCACAAAGTTAAGACAAATGAATCTAATTATAGCCGTAAGCCATAAACAAATACCTCAGCTTACAGAGGATTTCACGCTCACTTATTATTATTACATACAGTATTATTAAATATTTTTTTTGGCATAGGTGCGAGTCAAAATAACTTCCACTTCTGTCTTTCAGCCTTTACCCTGATCATTAATTTCATGCTCCAAGCGGTCTTTGCACTTTTATGAGTTTAGTCTGCATCACTACATGCAAATTAGCTGTAAGAAGATAATCAGGATAATCAGGAAAGCAAGAACGAAGATAATCAGACTTTCCAAAACGCTTGCAAATCAAGAAGCTCAGTTTGGCTTACGTAAACATTTGCACACAACTTTACTAAAATATTGATAAATGACGCCCATTGTTACTAAAAGTACAGAAAAGTGAATTCTTTTTTTATTTGAGACGAACCTTTGATGTAATCTGGGTCAGTCGTGGCCCAAGAACTGTAAGGCCTCATGAATTTTAGTCACGCTGGAACACCATGATTCAACACAACATTTCAGGGAAAATAAAGAGAAATAAATCCCCCCTCTCTCTCAGTCCTCCCCTCTCCCTGATCAATATGCAGGTTGATTTGAACCCACTTCACAAAAGCAGATACCACATGAATAAAAGTCTGGTATGTGTGTTAGTGCTGTGTAATAGTTTGCACATGAAACAAATGTTTATCCAAGGCTTGCATCTGAGCATGTGATTTGCAGATGTGATGTGTCATCAAAGATAGAGATATAATCAAATTCTAGTCGAGGTAAAGAAAACAGAGGAAAACATGGGATAGGGTTTCGATAAATTTAGCATGGGGTTGGCGTGCTGAACCTCTGATGAATGTTGATGGTTAAAAGGTACACTGTGAGGATTCTACCCCCTGAATGCCCTCCCTTTCCAAGCGTGTATTAGAGCGTACGGTGGCCGTCAGTTGCCTGTAGCGTACTTTCAAGTACTTACTTTTACACTCCTTTGCTTTTTCTGTGCTAAATAATAAGTATGATCCTTCATTTTTCAAAATTTGGGTTCTCTAACTTATTTGTCTTTTGTTCTTATTCATCTTCCGGTCATTGCTTCCGTCCAGATTCAGGCTGCTGCTTGTTAAAATGTGAAACGCAGAACGCGCTCTCTAGAGGTTTGTCCATTCTGGGCTACTGTACTGTAGAGGTGGACACGCTCCCTATGTAGATACAAAGGGCTCATTTTAAGCTTACGAAAACACAAGAATTCGTAGTTACAGGTAATTATACACTAATGAACACATGCTTATGAATACTATATTCCATTTCTGCTAATAGATCCCCCGAAATCCTACACAGTGGACCTTTAAATTACATTAGGACATGCCTCAGTTCTCAACATTAACAATGTCTGCCATTTCGTGGCTTCGGCGGTTCCATCATGGCATTTTCTTTTGTTGTGACAATAGTTAAAATCATTAAAACCAACACATCAATTAAAATCTAATTTTCATGTATAGTTATAATGTTATATAATAAAAACCAGACACCAGACAACAATAAAACAAACTTTCTTTTTTTAAATCCACAATATGATGCCATTATTTACGACCAAGTGCTGTGTGGGAGGTGAGGTCTCTATTAATGTAAAAGAAAATCTGCATCTTTATCTGTAATATTCTCAAAAAAACATTCTCAAAAAGGAGGATAGGAATATTAATCTGTGGCATATAATTATACAGCTTGAAATACAATCACTTCATCGACAATGAAAACCTTCCAAAGTAGTTTGGAGACCTGTGTGTGTGTGTGTGTGTGTGTGTGTGTGTGTGTGTGCGCGTGTGTGTGTGTTGTAGTGCGAGTTTAGCAGGTGTGAAAGTGCTCACTCCAGAGTAATTTACAGTAGAAGTGCACCTGTGCAGGTGTGATACGCTGTGGTGTAGATGCTGAGAGTGCAAAAGCAGCGTCATTGATCAACCATTTCTTACAGCAGGCAAACAGAGGTATGGACTAATCGAGTTAACATCATGTTTTAGTTGTTAGGAGACCAAGTCAATTAACACTGAGTTACTCAACTGATTGTGATGTCGGATTAGTGTTTAATGCTGGAAGTGTGCTAGACTCCTGGACTGTGTGTGTGTGTGTGTGTGAGTGTGTTACCTGAGCGTGTAGGGAGGAGGGGTAGGTGAAAGCGGGCGCGAGGGTGTGTGATAGGTCGGCGGGGTACAGCGGGTATGATGCCCACACGTCAGGGTTGCTAGGATACAGACCAGGAACTGTGAGCTCATCTGGAAGCACAACGGGAACAAGGCTGAGACGTACACACCGAAACACACACGCTGACTCACTCACACACACACACGTGGGGTTGATCAGTGGTGATCATGCTTTAAATGAGTCTAAATGAGTGAAGATGCTTTAAATAGCACTTTGGGTTGGATTAGAGTGTGTGTGTGTGTGTGTGAGAGAGAGTGTGTATGTGTGCGCACGCAGTGCAGTAAATCCCACCACTGCATGAAGATCACAGAGTGCAATATGTTATACACATGATGATTCGGTTTCATTCCAGTGCGCATCCTCTGACATGAAGCAATCTTATATGACAGCACCATCAGGAACACAATGCAGTGCAGAACACCATCCTACATCAATTACCACCATTTCTCTCTCGCGGAGCGGTGTCTCGTTACGTTACGTTCTCTGATAATTGTTTCCTTCCATATTTTTGCTCAAGGACCGCAATGGGCGTCTTTATTTCACTCCGGCAGATTTCCGTGATAAGGCTTAAGTCACTTAACAGGAATGCACAAGCAGCAAAATCCACAGCTGGAATGTCCTGGGTGTGTTTTCATCTCTTTATAGCTAGGACGTCATGTCCATTCAATGATGCTTCTTTATGAATTGATTTTATTCTAAATCCACTTGCACCTGACAATTTAGCTCGGGACTCTCACTGAGAATCAAAGCTATCATTATTATAAACATGATTATGTCAAACACAGCATTACTGTGTTACTATCTAAGCTATAGTAAAATAAACAAGTGTGTACATGTGCACTACTTTAAAATGTGCCAAAATCGTAGAGACGACGGATCTCGTGAAGACGGAAAAATCCTCGTCCCACACAGGAAAAAGCATCAAGAGGCGATGGATTAAAGATTCCACAGAGTTAACCTCATGATACACACAAGTTCAGAATTAGATTGTGAAAATAACAAATGAGAGTATTTCCAAAAGAAATCCAAGACAAGGCTGATTGTCTTGGACAATTATTTTTTTTTTATCAGTACAGTTAACGTTAAACTCAAAGTGACTCACAGAGAGACAGCGGTTTACACACAGGCGTCTCCTGCTGGGAGATGGCGAAGTAATTATCATATTAGCTAAATCACGTATAAATATTTCTGAGTTGAGGAAAGGTTGTAATTTCAGTCTGCTCATTACCAATCCTTTCTCTGAACGAGGATCGTTCGATCAATTTCTATAAAATAACTGAATGAATAATAGAAAAAAATCTATAAAGCTGTTTTTTGCCCCACTACAGACTTTGACAGAAACTTTTAACAGGAAGTGAGTAACGGGCATCATAGTATCATATTCACAGTAAAACAACAAAAAAAAAAAAAAAAAACCACCCTGGTGTAACTGGATTCATGCGGCAAACCTACCACATGTAAAAGCAACAATAACGTTGGTTGGTATCTTGACACCACTGCTACAAATGTGAAATCATTACAAAGTACTGAAAGGAATCATTGTTCTGCATTACTAAAGCAAAACTTATCCACATGACCTGTATTATGCAGGGTGTTTCCCAACTTATCTCCCAATCAGACCTTCTATCTCGGACAAATTCATTGGAACGGGAACGCTAATAGGCTGGTTATGGGTGCAGTTTGGGGGGCCTCTGATCTTATCAGTGATCCGTGTGTGTGTAATGTGTGCATGTGTGTGTGTTACTTACAAGCGTCCCGGCTGATGAAGGGCGGTCCAGGGCTCTGCTGAGATGGAGGGGGGTTGGGCGTCCCTACAAGTTTGCTCTTGGCCATCTTGGTATTGGCTTTGGCGAACTCCAGCCGTAAAGTCTGGGGAATCTCCGGGTCAAAACGAACTCCCTGAAGAAATGGCCAAAGGAAAAATGTTCCTTATTGAAACTTTGACACGCACACATACACACTGTTAAGCAAGCAGAGACATCGTTCATGCCTCTTTCATCATCGGTAGTCCCAGTGGGTTGGGTAATTACGTAATCTACATCTCAGTGTACAGGGTGTCTGAAAAGTCAGGAATCAGTAGGAATATGCTGAGAAAAAGATATTGATCTGAATATCCATCCAGCCATTATCTATACCGCTTATCCGTTAGGGGTCACAGAGAAGCTGGAGCCAATCACAGCTGACTAGGTGCAAGAAGAGTGGTACACCCTGGGCAGGGCGCCAATCTGTCGCAGGGCTAACAGAGAGAGGAACAACCACTCACACTCACATTCTAGGAGCAATTTAGAGCCAGTTATCTGCATGCGAGAGGAAACTGGAGCGCCCAGAGGAAACCCACGTGGGCACAGGGAGAACATGCAAACTCTGCATGAACCCAGAGCCTTATTGCTGTGAGACGACAGTGCTAACATGCCACGTGGGTTGATATGAAAATGCTTAGCAAAAGCCGCAAAAAGCCATGATAGAGAGACTGAGAAAATGTGTCCAGTATCTGTTGTAAATAATAAACGCAAAAATAAGTATATCTGATTGGTTCCTGACTTTCTGGACATCCTTCAGAATCAGGCAAAAATGGTTTTTAAAGGAGCTAGCTCTCCCTTCCCAGAAGCCTCTGCTGAATAAGCAGCGAGTCGCCATTTTCGACTTGCCATCGATATTCACTGTGTTACGTGTGAAAAACAATCGCCATATTGTCAAAGTAGTTATATTTTAGATTCTTTCCACCGACCCCGTACCGTTTCCGCGAACAAAAACAATGAATTCTGGGAAGGGTGAGTTGGCCTCTTTAACGTCTGTTGCGAAGCAGAACACACTGTTATTCAGTTTCCTTCCTAGAATTCCACCTACCATCAAGAGGATGCCCAAACATGACAAAAAACATTCAGACCTCATTTCCACCAGCAATACACTGGCATGATGATGTGCTGGAGGTTTAGCAATAAACATTATAATTATAGTATCCCAACTGGAACAAGCTCTCCTACATAAAGGACACGACAGAAGGTTCACATTGTATCATATCTTTAAAACAGTACGCAGTCTCTTGTTAATAACCAGCTGATTGTATGGCATCTGAAGGTATGTGTTGATGCTACAATCCAGACATGCTTAACGCACTGCCAGCATCTTCACAAATAGTGTTGTGGCACTGAAGAGAGAAACAGGCTTCAGTTAGTTATTTGTCACTTTCCTTTACCACACAGTGTACAAGCCTGAACCTGATTAAACACATCCACTCTCTTCCCCTAACTGGATAACTGAAACATTGCCTCTTCTGATTTATACCTTTTAAAATATCAGGTTTAAAAGAAGCACTTAGTTGGAAATTGTCATTGTCTGTACCACTAACAGCATATCGTCAGACCCGAAATAGATTCCATTGCAGCAAATATCTGTTTAACAAGAAAAGTCCTTTGCTCAGACAGAAAAGTCCAAGTTACAGACAGACATAACACGCATCAGACTGTCTCTGCAAACACTGAAGAAGAATGTTGGCCGGGTCGCTGTGGCTACCAGCAGGCTCAGAATCAATATTAGACATCTGCGCCATGGCCCGACACAAACACGCTTAAAATAACCACATCGTGTTTTTCCTCTGAATTTCAGCAATAAGACATGAAACTGTATGGCGCATAAACAATAGGCCACTTCAAGTCCAACAAGACACGGTCTGTTAAGAAAGAAGAGTCGCCTCGGGTGCTTTGAACACAAAGTCAGCTCGGCAGAAGAGGATCGCAAAAACACAAGCACACATTTTAACAAACACCATGAATAGACACAGCTGGGGGTAGGACATGAAAAAATCCTTCAGTCCAGGTTCGTGTAGCCGCAGATCTCTCCGCTTCAAGCTTTGACGTTATGCATTCTGAAATGATTTCTGCTCACCACAGTATAAAGAGTGTTTATCTGTGTTCCATAGCCTTCCTGTAAGCTCAAAACGATCTGCTCATTCTCTTTTGAGCTCTTTGAGATCTCTTTCCACATACAGATCCGTTGCTCGGTCAATGCTTTTTGTTTTTCGCACCATTTGGCGTAAGCTGCATGTGAAAATACCATGAGCTCGGCAGTTTCTGAAGGTAATGAAATCACATTTTTTCCCTGTTCTGATGTTTGAGGTAAATATTAAATGAAGCTCTTGGCCTAGACCTGCATGATTGTATGCACTGCGCTGCTTCCACATGGTTGGCATATCGCTAAGTAGCAAACAATACGGCAGAGTTAAAGAGGCAATATATGGTAGACGTGAGGCAATATATGGTAGACATGCTGACTAACCTATAACAGTTAGTAGTAACTCATTAACAACTCAGATAAGTGCTGGACAGTCTACATTCGACAGTCGACATACCGCTCGGCATGTGGCGTTCCACAGGGGTGTATTCTAGCCTGCTTATCTGTATTGCTATACATTACATTAAACATACAATCCTGATTCTCAGTGGAGTGGATTATGTTGGCTCCTGTACTTAATGTCTCCAGCGTGCGAAATACTCTACCGAGATGTAATGAGATTCCATGCTGTGTTAATTTGTCCCGGCGCCCTGCTGCTTTCAAACACAACGTACTTCAACACACCTTGATCACACGCATCAAAGAAATTGAATTTATTCAACAATAATGCAGAGAACTAACCCTAACTAACTAACTAAGCCAAATGTGCTTCTGCTCCTGAGATCAATCTGGAAATGATACTTACCTGTCAGGTTAGACAGCCACCTGATATATTGAAGTGCATATAATTACTGACTATCCTATGTGTAGTGATGCACAGTATCTCGGCCCCTCTGTACCACCACAAGACCATCGCTAACCAGACATTGGACCGATTTTAGCCGTGTTAGTAGCATGGCAGTGGGAGTGGTGCTGGTACGAGAATGTACAGAGAGGTATAGCAGTGTGGCTGGACTTCCATTCCTATACAAAAAATGTTTTGAAAAGTACCTTAATTAGTAAATGAATAAGAAAATCCTACTTACATTCAGGGCATTCTTGGCTGCTTCAGCCTCTGATCTGCTGTCGAAGCTCACAAAGCCGACCGGCTACAGAAGAGAAACAGAAGCGACGACAGACAGGACAATGTTAGAGTGAAAAAAAACCTTGTGCTCCAAGGTTGTTTTGAAGTCTAATTGCTTTTTTAATTTATACTAAAACAGCTAAAAGATTTTTCTTTCGCGTACTGTGGTTAAAGATGGGAATATCTGACATGTTTGACCTTGTAGGGACATTTGGCTGTTCCCCACTTATTTGCCAAAACTTTATTAAAAACAACAACAACCAGAAAAAGTGTCTGTCCCATACTAGCTTCATTATTCATTATTAATTAGCTTCATTAATAAGTATGTCAGAGCAAGGTCATCAGATGGATAGTGTGTGTGTGTATGTGTGTATGTGTGTGTGTGTGTGTGTGTGTGTGTGTGTGATTAACAGGGGAGAAAAA
>JAQMYM010000013.1:9285309-9296510 GCA_030014255.1 Parauchenoglanis ngamensis
GAAGATGCTGGGATTGGCTCCAGCTTCCCCGCGACCCAGACGGATAAAGCGGTATAGATAATGGATGGATGGATGTAAGTAGATCCAAATAACTCACCAAAATGAGAATAGCGAACTGAACAGCAGTGTAGGTATAGATTAGGGAGCGAGAAAACAGCACTTCAGCGGTGTACTTTAATCGCTAATTTCAAATCGGCGAGAGATTGTCGTGTCAGAATATGACGGTGTACTGTGTAACTGATAATCAAGTTGCTTCTGAATACTGAGACAAGTGAAAGCAGATTGTCAGACTCTCACACACACACACACACACACACACACACACACGTGTGCACGTGCAAACACACTTGTTCTCCGACAGCCGTTTCTGACGCTAAGCCTTTTTGTCTTTTGAAATGGCGGACAAATGGCCGAGATAAGATGACAAATCCCCCGGAGCTTTTAAAAATAAACCATGACAGCAGTATGTACACACACGTATTACAAAGGCAGCTCTGCATCTGGCCTTGTGCTGACATGTAGAGCTGCACAGAGGGACACACACACACACACACACACACACACACGATAATGAGCTACACATACCAAAAAATGTCTAGTTGTACAAGGGGGATCACAAAAGTGGGTACAGAAAGACACACACACACACTCACACACACAGTATTGCACAGCAGGAAAGGCATTCATGCTTCCTCACTCGTTGCCTAACTGTCATCAAGGATCTTTATTTTCCAGCGTGAACGTTTTATAAAGGTCACCGTGGTCACATGACCTGGCCTCGTCCGAGAAGATGCACAAACCCTTTTTTTTGTATTTGCTGTGTGACATTTAAAGAATTTCTGTGAAACAGGTGAGACACACGACACGTTTTTTTATATAGACACTTCTACACGTGTGCCTTAATCGTTCTTACGATTGTTATAAAGCGTCATCTTAATCGTAATTTTATGACTGTCATCATGGAAATTTCAAAAAGGATGTAAACAAAAAACATAAGATTGTTATAGCGAGTAACCTTGTTATACAGTCTGGCCTTAGGGTTCTAGCTGTAAAGAACAGCAGTGTGTAGGCAGGAGCTTGAAATTAATGGCATCCTGTATATAGGGTTTATTTAAAAAATAAAGAAAGAAAGAAAGAACTGGAGATGATGCAAGTTCTTGCTTGGGGGAGATACAACAGTTAAAAAGCTCTCAGTAGGGACTGGATACTTAAAACTTGCTGCTGTTTACATAACAGTCAGGTATAGACGATATGTTATAAAACGTCTACAGGCGGTCAGTGACGGGACGTGATGATGGACCTTGTTTAGGAGTCCTACGTCTTTAGAAATAAACAACAAAGAAGTGTAGAACTCTAAAAGTTTTCATTCGGTACGCATAAAAATAAAATCTTTATTTGGGTGGGATATTAAGTTTGACGTCATGTAATGGCTGCCAATAAATAACGATAAACGTTAAATAAATGTCTTAAAACAAAAAAAAACTAAAACATCAGCACATCAATGATTGTTCATTATTAGCCTTAGATGATATGGCGTGCCGCTGTACAGGTCCTCTGCGTGCGCTGTTACTATAGAGACGGTGACGTATTTCAACGAGCGCATTGATACGAACCTTTCTCAATCATGCCGCCGTGCTGTTTATACAGAGATAGTGCGCACCTTCTGACCAATACGACTGGAGAATTCAACTGCGCTGTGGAATAAAAGCAGAATAGCACTTTCTGTTACTGGAAAATTATTTGTTTCATTACGATTAATTGCCACTATTGCTTGCTTTTTTCTGTCGTTTACGGGTGAGCTCTCTATCGATCCTCTTCTTATGACGGAGCTGCTATTCTTTCCGACATGTGACCCTTCTCGGCCAGAGCGAGTTTCTCTTGGCGCATGTACAGTGTACAGCCGTGTAAAGATTTGTCCTCTCAGTAGGTGATTTATTCTTTTATTACTAACAGAACAGAAAAGCACAGTTTTATTGTATTTGGGATAGTTCGGGTTGCTTTAGGGTGAATAACCTACCCTGTGGGATGATTTCTGAAGCGGTCTTAAATTTTTGAGCCCTGCTTGTGTGTTCCTGCAGGACACACACAGCACATCCAAATAAAATTACAGCTGTGGTATAATCAGCACATCACAACGTAAGATTCGACAACGATGCATGATATTTCGATGTTATGATGCACGATATTTCGAAAAAGAACAAAGTCGCTAAATAAAGAGCGTTTTTCTTGGCTTTCTAAAAAATCAGGTTATTACTGACTGAAACGCAGAAAAAAAATGAATCGATTGTTACGGATGAACCGACTCGATTAGGAAATCTAACGCAAAACTAATGCAAAACTCTATCCGTCAAAGATGGCAGGAATGCTCGGAGAAGCTCAGGAAGCATCAAGCTTTTGTTATTTTCACGATGTTGCATCAGAGCAACAGGTCTGTCTGCTGAACGGAGTTATGAAGTTATGGGATAAAATAAAATTCAAGGTTTCGTATTCAGCTGTGTTTGAAAAAATATTCTAAGTGAAATTTTACACGTTTACAAACAGAATGAATACAAAACTATAAAGGCCAAAGAAAATCCTGATATTGTACTATTTTAATAAAATGTTGCTGTTTCAGAGCTATTGTTGCCTCTAGGACACACTGCATACTCGTTTTTGTTCAATTTGAATATAAACCCTGTGAAAATATAGTTTGTCATAAACAACATGCACAAAGAGCTTTGAACACGAGGCTCGTTTAGACAAAAGACCAAATATTTCAGAGGGACTTTTTTTTTGTCTTCAAGAAGTTAATATAAAGAAAATCTGACTGCCATTCATTTGATAGTGCTTTCTTTCCCAAAAAACTAGGGTTATCTTTTATGATGGACGATTATTATGAATATTATCCTATTGAGATATTGAGAGTAAGTTCTTCCACGTTTGTTCATGTTCACACGTGATCACACTTTAGCTGGGTTTCCATTGCAGTTCTACGCAAAATAGACGTCACATAAAAATTTCAGCAAAACGCAATTGTGAATGGTCTGTTTCCACTGAGTGATGATGTGTGATTAAAACAGGGGTTCCTCCGCCCCTAATCGCTCTTACAGCACGCTGTTCTTTCAGAAAGGTAGCGTTCAATTTGCGCTTTATGTCATGTCATGTGACTTAAATTCAAAAAATTGTTCCTGATCAATTTTGCGAAATAGCGTGTTAAAGACCACCTCATTTGAGCATTTTTTTTTGCCACATTTGAAAGCCTTTTTTCTAAATTCACCTGTTTCCGTTACTCGATTTTTTATACTCGCAACTTCATATTGTGCATTGAGCAAGTGTTCACATGATGTTACTTTTTTTTTTAACTTGAATTCACATTTGTGATTTTCAGAGCATTGCATTTTTTATTCAATTTCACGCTTTTGTTTTCACACGAATACCTTGAAATGGAGTAATCGCTACTATGTCACGCTAGCTAGCTCAGAAATATGAAAAAATGTGTCATCCTTTTTAATAACATTTAAAAAAGAGCAAACAGTATGAGCGGAAAAATTTACTTTTTCTTTACGCAACACAATTCCGGCTAACTTATTATCAACTTTCTGTCCTCGAAGAACTGAAGTTAAACTACATCCCAGATGGCTCCATGCTCCCTACATAGGGACCCTACATAGTCACACATGACATTCCACAGCCTACGGAGTGCACTACATTGTCTACAGGGGATGGTATTCAGTGTCAGCTACTAGTTTGAGGAAACAGTATGTAATATGGGATCATTGAAAAAACTAATAAATAACCTACTGTATGTAGAATCAGCTGTTTGAAATATTTGTATGTTTTTGTTTTTTTTTTAAAGATTTTAATGCATGTATTTAAACCCGTTTTGTATAGATGAGTGTTCATCAGTTAGTCAACATGAACCCAATCTTGTGACATCAAATGTCTCTATGGCAACATGTCACGAGGCTAAGTTCATTTTGGTCAGCTGATAAGAGGTCATCCAGATGAAACAGTCAGTCAGTTAATAGTTAGTAGTAATAACATTTCTTTTAAATAACTATATATATAGATTTAGATAGAGATACAGATTTTCAACCTTCAGCTACGGAAATTGGACGTGGTTACATATGGTGTGACGTCATCACGCAATCTAGCGACATCTTTTTGGCAACACTCACAGTCCAGACCGGAATTCGGTTTTCCAAACGGGAAACACGTTTCCACTTCATACGTTTGTGCTCAGTCCACAGCTTAAACCTTTATATTTAGTCATGTTTTACTTCTCTTTAATTTCTTGTACAAGTAATAAACTGTTTGAAAAATGCCTATTGCACCTTTAATAAACTCACCTCTTCCTCGGGGCCGTTGCTGTATTCGCTGGTCTCGGTTTCCATTTGGCTGTTCATCTCTGACAGAAATTGTATGTTTGTTTTTTAAATCCTTCCTACTTTGTTTGAGAACCCGTTTTAGAAAAGTATCCAAAATTAGCATGCCAGTCGACTGAAAGACATTATTGTAGTTCAGATTAAACTAACTAAAATCAACTAACAGTTGTTTATGCGCCTTCTCAAAGAGGAAAGCTGTAGCTGCTGTTGCTGCTGGGTCGCAAGCTCTGCGCGCGCGTGTGTGTGTGGAATGGGATTCGCAGCGCGAGCGCGTCTCTGCCTCTCAAAAGTCCTCGGCTTGTGGGAAAGTTTCCCTCTCGCGCATCCGAAAAGGGAATGGCGCGTGAACGGACGTTCCCCCCCCCTCACCCTTTACCCCACACGCGATAGCATGCTAAAATCTCCTCAGTTAGAAATGGCGTGGTGGGTTTTTTTTGTTGCACAAATTGTTTTCTTTCCGTGTTGTGTGAAGCTAGCTAGCTAACCACATCCAATCACTCGAGAGAAACTTAACTCTTTACGTGGAATAGAGGCTCTGAGTTTTCCAGGTGGCCGTTATTTTGGTCGTCCAGACAACAGGCCACGCCCCTGTGTGACACCATTATTGGAGGATATGTTGGAATTTTGGTTTAAGTGCCCTTTTTTAATTAAATCACTTTACTTCTGTAACAATGGGTCAACAATGAAATGTTTACAGAAACCTTTACAGAAAATGTTTAAACCTTAAGTAAGCTCTTTTTCATAGTCAGGGTTGCAGTGACTCCAGAGCCTATCCTGGGAATACTGGGCATGAGGCAGGAATACAGCCTGGAATCTGGACTGTCGCAAGATTGAACCAGGGACCCTGATGTTGTGAGGCGGTGACGCTACTTACTGTGTCAGCTTGCCACTGTTTTTGCAGGCGTTTTAATAAATATTATTTGTGAATTCACTCTTCTCAGTTGTCTGAAAAGTATTTTCAGGAACACTGGATCAATGGAGAAATAATAAAGTTTTTTTTAATTCAGAAATGTGATAGGTGTGTGTGTGTGAATTCAGATTAACAGCTCATTGACCATTTCGACAATCACTGCAAACAGGCCCTACAACCATTAAAGATAAGCTGAAGAAAGCTAGCTAGTTACCACGTGACCTTTTTTTGTTGCTGGATTTATCAACTCTTTGACCTTCCTTACTAAAAATCTTATTTTGACAACGTCTCGCAACCTCCATTGAAATTGAAAAATCACTTTTCACCAGTTTGTGAATAAGACAATCTTGTGACTTTTAGTGACATTTCAGAGAGCCAATAATGACTTCTGGTGAGATTTTTTTGTCAACACTGCCGACAACCTAAACACACACAGACATTTCAAATGAGACAAATATCTATATCTTCTTAATGTGTTGGTAAATTACTATAAAAAGACACAGTGCAACCAAAATAACACTACAGTTACACTTAGCATCGCCTGCTAAATGAATAGGTTTGTATAGGTATGCATAGAAATGCATAAGGTTTGAGCTATGGTTTTGAGAAACACCAGAATTCACGTTTCGTGACTACCACAAGAGTAGTCCATTAATGTGAATCTCGATAAACACAATGAACGCAAGCTTATTATACTGCAAAATGTCCACCAAATTGTTTACTTGTTGTTTTCAATATTGCATTACATTTTCAATACTGCATTTCAAGATGCTATCGTCATATGTTTCCTTTTGCTCATTTAAGACATTGGAATCATAAATATTTCTTTTTAACTTATTCTATAACTAATATAGGTTATATGTATGTTAATCTTTTTGATATTTGATTCTAGATTACCTATAAATTTTATCTAAAAATATAGATTTCTTTAACCTACACTACACAACAAGTGTATATAATATAAAAATAATTTTTCCATTTTATTATTATAATGTTTGCAGCTATGTATGTGAATGTAAATGTTTTACCTGGTGGAGTTTACTCACCTGATGACAGTAATATAGCCTGGCCACACACTGACCTTTGGGCTACAGGCTGTCATGAATATATGTTTTTGTGTGTATTCAATTTTTTTATGCCTCCTTGATTGTCGTACACACCCTACCCTTCTTTACTACTTTGATAAAGAGTGTTTTCATGGATGTGATCCATAGCTGAGTACTACTGTAATAATAAAAAAAAAAGTTTCTCAAATCCAAAGGCTGTGAAATTTTATCCCTGTGGTTACTGTTCAACTTTACCTTTTTTATAGAATATTGCTTGTTGTTAAAGCATTAACTAATTATTAACATTAACTCTCTTGCTTCTGGTTGTGTTAAAGGTCTACTTACTTTCTCAAAATGCTGTACACACGAATATAAAATAGTAAATATCCAAACGTTAGAGCTTAGAGCACTGTCATTGATGAGCCCCATGTGATTCATACCTATCCTCTCTCATTCGGAGTTCATTATCTCCTATGATATTGTGTTTCTTTTATTGTATATAAGTGTGGTGTCTTATTCATATCGTAACTTAAATGTGAATGATTTATTGTTTAGTGAGTTATTGTTCTGTTTCTGTCCTGTCAGATGTTCCTATGTGGTCAGGTGAGTTTCATGGAAGGTGTAAAGGCACTTTATTGGAAAAAGAAAAACTGCAGTCTAAGCCATTTGAAAGTATGGCAAAACGTCAGTGACAGCCGAATGTGTAATAATACGAATTTTGCGATAGATATTTATTAGATTTTTTTTCTGCATTACTGAGTCACTACAAACACATTTCAGCTTTCCAAAAACTAATGTTACAGAAAAATACTCGTATTTCAGTAAAAAAAAAACAACAAAAAAAACATTATTACGTAAGAGACCACGTTTCAAACAAACAAACAAAAAAACATATTGAGGGCTCCTGGGTTTCGTAAACACAAAAGGAAACAAGTGCGACAGTCAGAGTACTGTGGCAGATTCAAGAAGCTCAGTAAACGTTCCAGCTCATTTCCGTATAAAACTGCACAAATTGTAACTGGGACTACTACTTAAAGGGGTCAGTTCACGCTTCCTAGAATCCTCTGTGTGAAGCGAGTCGTCATTTTTGAGGGTATTGATATTCCAAGACAATACGCAACAATTCGGTGACATCCTAGGCCATAGATCTTAAACTGTAACCTGAAATTTAAGATATTTTGTAAAGGGATCTATATTGTAACTTCTTTTGACTGATTTGTTCCATTTTTGTATGGCTATTAAGTATGTAATGAACCGGAACTAGCCTTGGCTGTCTTACAGGTGGCCACCGGGGAGAGAAAAGATAAGACATATTTTTTTTTAAAGCTTCCACGTGTGACACATGAATGAAGTAACAGTTTGAAGAAACAGATCACTAACAGTGAATATGTGGCGGTTTTGCTGCACAGACAGCTAGCAGGTGGCGGTCGCGTGCTTTCAAAACAAAAACAAAGCGTTGGATTCTGGGAAGTGTGAGCCGGCCCCTTTAAGAAAAAAGCAAAGGGCCGTCAAACCAAATATCGACTTTCTTTAGTTTATTACTGTTTACTGCATGTTGTAGTATTTTTCTTTTAAACAACAATTTAATTTCATTATTTTTGAAGGCATCTTTATTTTACAGAATTTCTTTGCATTTGACTTTTGCACAGTACTACACATAAAGACACACACACACACGTCTCTCTGTGTTTCTGAGATGTGAACGAGTGCACATGGAGAAACTCCAGCTGTTTATGACATGAACAGGATGCAGCCCCCCCTAACTGTCCTATCACTGATCTAGAGTCAGCTACGCCCAGGAACACACACACACGCACACACAGAAACTGTGCACACATACCCTGTGATACACATTATATTTTACAATACTTCGCTTCATAATATAATGATGTTAACCTCCATAAACCTCCAAAAATTCATTAGGGAGAATAAATGTGATTTTTGTATGTGCATTTGTAAATATTCAAATACTGTGTAAATACTGTAAACATACAACACAACATTATGAAATTAGAAATCACTTTTTGGTCAACAATCCTAAATCAACATGTCAGCTTATATAAACGTTCATGCTAACTGTAGCATTTCAGGCATGAGAATCTATGAAGCGATCAATAAAACAAACACCAGCAGACATGATGCTTGAACGGTGGCTTAACAGAGGATTCATCAGGAATATGCTTCACTGGCATGTTAATATTAATCAATATTGACTTATAGGTCACATTAGAGGTGCTGTGTGTCAGTTTATAAGTCAGTACTGAATAATACTGTGAGCCTAACAGCATCACACTCGTATTGTTGGAGCATAAAACTGGCACTGGAAGCAGTTTTCATAGACTTTCACAGTATTATACCTACACATTGTCCTGCTGCTTATGCTTTGTTATTACTCTAGTATAATAAAATGCATGTTTTTGTTTTCCTGTCGAGATCCCGTAGGTCACACACCGGCAGGAGAGGCTACGATTCAAAGGTCATCTGTCAAAATGCCTTTATAACACACACCACTAAACAGGTGACCTTTGTTAAACACTCCTCAGCAGCACAAACTGATCACATACATGCTAAACATTCTCAACATCGATCCTAATAAATGGCGCTCTATAGGCGTTGTATAATGATTTCAATTTGTTTCAGCAGCTACAGGATACATTACATAGCTCTAGACTAGCGTCTTGTCATGATCGGCACATGCATCTTTCAGACCGCGTGTATACATGCAAACAAACGCTGGTCATGATGCTCACAATGTGTATATACTGCTGTAGTTCACCTCATTACTAATACCAAGGACACGAGGGCGTTTTTGTATTTATGGAGAACGCTTGCGCCTTTAAATGTGCAATAATTGAACTGCATATTTCAGTCATGAAGCCATTTCCAAACATGCACCAATTTCATTAAGGTTTATTTATTTATGCATGTTATTTTGGCCTAAATATAAATGGGCATAAAACCAGAACCAGAGATTTACAAAACAAGATTTCAATTATTCGTGTGACACAATTTGAGAAATGTTTTCTTTGTAAATGAAAACTAGCCAAATTAGTAGCTGCAAATGTTCTGTGAAAGGTCAATCATGATCCTGATGTGCAGTGTTTGGCTGATTATGCACATTGTTTTATATCTTTATAGAAAAAGTGAACCTTTCATTACAGTAAGGCTCTAACAACAGCTACAGCAAGCAGTTAGCATTCTTACCTAGCAAGCTGGCTACTTAGTGATGAATTCTGAAGATAAAAGAGCTTTTTACCCCTTGCTTATCTTTGCTTAATTTAAAAAAAAAAAAAAAAAAGTCATAAAGCAGCTCAAATCTGCCTTATTGGACGTCTGAAGTGACAAATAAATCTCCAATAAGCTCAATGTGGTGCCACCTGGTGGCTCAAACACAACACCATCGAACGCCTTTAAGCATGAGAAAGCCTTTAATATCAGACCACAATAAATAACTGTTAATAAAGTTGAATACAAGACGGCACATTATCAATAGCGCTTTGACTGTAGTGAGCATTACGGCAGGAAGTAAGACAAACAGAAAAAAGTGCTCTTTGGCCTGTTAGCACAGGCTACTGTTTGTTTTTTTGTTTTGTTTTGTTTTTATTTAGCACTTATAAGAGCAAAGCTGTGATGAATGATTTCAGGTTCGTGCAGGAGTCGGGTTAGCCTTCTGCGTCTTCTTCAGATGGTGATAGTTGGGTAAAATCTTCATCAGGAAGTCCAGCTGCAGAGTCTGGGGCTGTTTAAGGATCGAATAAAGATGAAGAATGCAATAAATGTAAAAAAAAAAGTGGGGTTCATGAAGCATAGCCAAGGGGTCTGTGACTTTTTTTAAGATTTAATTTCAAACTGGAAATTGTATCATTTTAGGGAAAAAACTGGTCTATTATCTGATTCCACTAAGGAGGAAATGTGGCTTTTTATTTGTTTACAGCTAAAAGTGTCCCTGGCTGCAAACGGTTTGAAGGCCCATGCTGTGTAATGTGCAGTGCGTGTTACCTGTGGTCTCTCGGTCTGTACTCTCCTCAGGCAGTTGGAGCTGTAGATGACGGTGTTCTCTGGAATCTCCTCACACGTGTTGAGCCGACAGCACGCGCCGATGATGCAGCCGCTCGTCAGGATCACGTTACGGCCCACGTCGGCTAGAAGGACAGAAGGCACTTTACGGTACACGCAGAGACAGGTAAACCATTTTTTATTTAATTCAAGAGTATCTTGAAAGATATTCTGGTGACCTGAACCGGCTCAACACCTAACACACTATAATGCCGATTTGATTTTCCTTTATTTTGTCACCCAGCCGGCTAAATTCCACATGCAGGAAATGGTCACGTGTAAGCACAGTCTAAGATACAAATGACCAGAAGAAACTGCATTACCTTTCGACTCGATGACATTGTTGTCCCCAATTTTCATCGCCTGGGAGACTGGGAACGGCAGACAAAAAGTCAGACTGCTTCTGAAACAATGCACTTGGACATATTTACA
This sequence comes from Parauchenoglanis ngamensis, assembly GCA_030014255.1. Classification (NCBI taxonomy): domain Eukaryota; kingdom Metazoa; phylum Chordata; class Actinopteri; order Siluriformes; family Auchenoglanididae; genus Parauchenoglanis; species Parauchenoglanis ngamensis. Next base: position 9,296,118 of record JAQMYM010000013.1, read on the forward strand.
ACTTTCTGTAGTGAGACCAAAAAAAAAAAAAAAAAAAAAAAAAAAAGTAAGAAGAAAAAACAAAACACGGAGCGTACCACAGCCGACTTCGAAAACGTTGTTGGTGCCTATGGTCATGGTCTTCGGTTCATATCCCTCTGTGTCAGGCATGATGTTTTCAGGGAAACTGAGCAGAAACACACAAAAAAGGAAATTTAAGATCACTTATTATTACGTTTAGACTCTATGTTCTCCATTTCAGAGTGCAAAAAAAATGTCAAAAATGAAAAAAATATATATTTGGGTTAGCATGTATCTGTATACAGTCGAATCCAGTTAATTGGACCACCAGGTAATAGGACCAGCCGCTTATTCGGAACGAATCTTAAAGAACCGAAACAAATCCTATGTACA
>JAQMYM010000013.1:9329918-9343917 GCA_030014255.1 Parauchenoglanis ngamensis
GTGTGTGTGTGTGTGTGTGTGTGTTTATATATATATATATATATATATATATATATATATATACATACACATATATATATATATATATATGTATATATATATATCACTCACCATACGTTGTGGTTTCTCAGAATCATACTCTCCCTCCTGCATGGCAGTGGCCATCTTGTTCATGGTTGCTATGACGGCGCTGCATGACAGGCGCAGGCACTCACGTGGGTTTTGACTGAGAGATCCATAAATCTATGTACACACACACACTTTGTTACTGAAATACACATACGGCTCTGCTAATTTCCACACCGCGACTCAGTGTCACATCGAGGAACGTGTGTTTACCTGCTCCACTGCTTTAAAGACTTCTTCCTCAAGTGTGTGTGCACTGAGCCCTTCCTGCTCTGACAGAGTACTGATGAGTTGAGCTCCTCCTGCTGCTATTTCCTGGAGCACAGCGACTACACAACTCAGCTGCTTCCTGCTTTCCGCCAGGGCCTCACCCACCTATAATCACACAAACGAATATAAACACACACTGATATGAGTAAAAGCACATAGATATGGACACACACACATGCACACACGCACACACCTGAGGCAGGTAAGAGAGTGCAGCAGGTATCCCAGGTGCATCAGTCCCAGGCATCCTTCTGCGAATTTTTTTACAGAACTGACGAATGTCTCCACAGGAAGTGTCCAGGTCCTTCAGCAGCAACATAAGCTCTGCCCCTTCCTGTCCAGGTTGCAGGAAGGAACGCAGACGCCCCAGCTCTGCATCCATACAGCCTAGGGCACTCTGGACAAACTGAGGAAAAACATAGAAACTGTTGTACACCAAGAACATCCATCTTTATGGTGATGCACAAGTGTAGCTAAAGCCATCTTTTACCTGGTGTACAGGTGGTGCTGAAGGGATCATTAATAGTAGTAAACAGGTGTTGATAAAGGTGTCCTACAGGTGCTGTACAGGTGTTACTAAAGACATATTATATTGTACTGGAAAGGTAACTTTCAGATGCTATACAGGTGCTGCTGAAGGTGTTTTATCTGGTGTAAAGATGTTGCTCCAGGTGTTTTGTTTGGTGTAAAGATGTTACTGAACATGTTTTATATGGTGTACAGGTCCTGCAAAAGGTGTTTTATCTGGTGTGTTACTGAAGGTGTTTTATCTGTTGCAAATTTGTTGGTGAAGGTCTTTTATATAGTATACACATGTTATTGAAGGTGCTTTATGTGGGGTAAAGATGTTGCTGAAGGTATTTTATCTAATGTAAAAATGTGTAACGGTGTTGTTCTTGGTGTACCTTGATGTGGTCTACCAGCTGCATGGTGCAGTCTTCAGCATGGTCAGCCAGGTGGATGCTGTACAATTGCTAGAAAAGGAAAATGCATGAAAGATCCATCTCAAGTGTGTGGTAGGGTATCTGTCTGTGCGCATGTATATTTACAGTTTTTAAAGTACATCAAGTTTTAACCTCCCCTGTGCGTATACAACATGCAGTGGATGGTATGTATGGACCTGGTAGTATTTGATGGCCTTGGTGAGAGGCTCCACTTGCACCGTCTCATCTAGCTGATCTTTATGCAGTAGCTCAATAAGGAAGTCGAGAGAACGTTCGTGTACGCTCATCTCAGAGTGCAGAGTCCCCATCCGCTTGAACACATCCACACTGCACTGGTTTAGTGCCCTGGTGAGAGCAGAAGAGAACAGGGTCATGGAGATTTTATGTATTTATCTATTTCTATGTGCAAAAGAAAAAATTGTACTTGTATGTTGGTGATACGTACTGCTCATATTTGTGCAGGGTAGCCTGTAGCATTGTGAGGGAATACACAAGGCCAGAGGCGAAGCTCAGCTGCTCCCCGGCCGATCCACGCAGCCCACTGCGCTCTGTAACATTCTCGTTTATATCAAACTTCTCCTGGGCCTGCTTACTGATCAACTCTGCCTGCGTGATACAAGAAAAATTATAATTAGAATTCATATTCAGATCTGAATTCCGCTCCAATGAATGGTGAGAACATTCCTGCGCTTAATCCTCAAACATTCCTGGTGATTATCCATATTCAGTAAGACTCTCACACAGCTGTAGTACCTTACAGATAAGTCTGGGGATGAGTAGAAGCACCAGGATGCAGTCGTGATCTCCTCCGTGCCTCATAAAGGAGTCGGGCATGAATGACGTGAGCAGTGACACTTGCCTGTTCGCCTGCTGCACCTCCATTTTACGCAGCTCCATCTCAATGGCCTACAAACAAAAATGTACACAAACATAGCTGTGCAACATTCCTGATAATATATAATGTATAAAATCAGAGCTGGATCCACAGTGGAAGCAGTACCTTGGCATAAGCTTTGGTCTCTGCGAATTTGATTTTGAAGTCGAAGAGCTCGGCAGGAGGCTGCTGGAGCTGCTCAGCTGTGGCACTCTGCTGATTGGTCAGCTCTCGATTCACTTCCTGGTTTTGAGAAGAGAAAATGGCTCAGAGAAGAAATTCCATGTCTGTCCATCAACTGATTCTATGGCACTTCCCCAGTGTCTGACCTGTAGGTGAGTGGTGAGCTCCCTGTATTTGTTGATGGTTTGTTGATAATCGGCCACAGTCTCCTGAGCTGCTTCCACTCTTTTGTTGGCCTCTCGGACTCGAGCTCCTGCCAGGTCCAGCTGCTCACGCAGTTCCAGCTCTGTCTCGCGCGCGTTCTCCTGCAGCTCATCGTTCATCTCATTTATCGCTTCCTACAGAGTTTATCATCATTAATAAATGACCAAGTGTGACATTTTAGTCTCATTTATTTCATTGTGTTCTCTTTATCTATTTTTTGGACTTGTATATTAGTACATTCAGTGTATTAGTTCCATCTATGTATATTAGTATTTCAGCATTTTATTTTAAGTAACTACTATAAAGTACAATTGTATCAATATAAAAATATATTGGCTTGGACTGTAAATGACAAACTTTTATTCTTTATGCTTTAGTGAACTTCTTTCAATTTACATTTGTCCTGCATATTTTATCCTTCATACAGACTCCTGTATACCTTGTGCTTGGAAAGCAAATTATTGTGATTGCACAATGATACATGTGTCTTACCAAATCAGTGACTGTCTCTCTCAGCTCTCTCACTTTCTCCTCCAGATCCAGATTTCTCTCAGTCAGAGTTTCCACCATCTCTTCTGCTCCCAGAGCGGCATCCACCTAGAAGACACCGTTCCATTTATTTACCATCTACATGTGTGAATGAAGTGGGAGCTCCTTAACAAGTTCCAAGTTTCCCTTCCCAGGAAACCTACTGCATTGTATGAGCATGACATATTGTCCACTTTGTAATTTAATTAAACGCACGCACGCACGCCCCTGTGGAACCAAACAGATAAGCAGCTGCTGCCCAACCAATCAAGTGATAGTGATAGGGAGCAGAAAACAGCAGCAGTGATAAATGTGGCAGGAAGATGTGAAGATGTGGCAGTAACAACAGGAAGAAAGAGCATGAGAAGATAGAGAAGTACCAAGATCTGAAGGAACAACTGAGGTACGGCAAATAAGGTCTCTGTTCAGAAATGTGCAGTTCTAGGAACAGCTAAGATACTGCGCAGAACCCTTAAACTCCCAGGCCTCTGATGGAGGACCTGAGATTGAGGAAGACATACACACACATACTGGCCCCAAAAGGCTCCATTACTCTACACTTAGATGGACGTTTGCCCCTTTTCTGACCTGCTCTTTGAGCTCATCAATGGTGGCCTCAGCCTGCTTCATCTCCTCCTGCAGTTTCTCCTTCTGCACTCTCAGAGTCTCTAGCTCAGAGTTCTTCTTCTCCATCTGCTTCTGCAGTTTCACGTGCTCCTGTTTCTCTGATGAGGACAGGTCACGCATCCTGGGTACAAAGCCAACAAGCAACTGTTAAATCAACTTAATTTTGATTTTTAAAAAAAAAAAAAAAAAAAAAAAAAAAAAAGGTGGATACAGGATGCAGTAGGAAATAAGTGGGAATCCAGATTCCATGTATATTAAATTGGTTCGGATGTGGTTGCAAAAGGGGAATAATTTAGCAGAATTTACAATAAACAGAGCAAAAACCACCAATAAATAAAGATTTGATGGAAATGCTCACCTGACCAGCGCCTCTTTCAGTCGTGCGTTTTGCTCCTCCAGCTGTTTCACCTGATAACTCGAGGCTGCACCGTCTGAACCTGGACGTGGAGAAACAAAGAGATTCAAACCTGAGACCAATCATTAACTTCACTGGCCTGGAGTGTTTTTTGTTATCAACACATAACAACCCACTTAGAGTGTTACACAGATCAATTTTAGCAGTTGAAATCACAGAAGTTAATGGTGTACACAGAATGTGCATGTGCCCCACCTTTCTCTTCAATCTCATGTTTAAGGATCTCCAGGTCCATGGTTAACTCCTCCACTTTCTCCTTTAGACTCTCCACCTCCTGCTGCAGAGACTCCACCCTTTCCTCGGCCATTTCTTTATCAAGAGTGGCCATCTCGATAGCGTCTGCTGTGTCTGCCATCTCTTCCATGTAGCGGTCTTTAGCTTCCTGAGCCTCACGCGCTTCCTGCACACACATTAAGGGTAACAAGGGAAACTATGTTTTTATGAAACTACGAAGTGATAAAGATGCTGTGTCATACTAAATTTTCTTGTTTCACATGTTAATATCAGCCTGTTTTATAGGTCAGGTCCACAGAATAGGCTGAAATTACAGTTCCGTGGATGGCATTGCTGGAAATCTGCTAGGTTGTGCGCGTGTGTGTGTGCGTGTGTGTGCATGCAAGGTGCAACTGTAGCATTGTCATGATTCAAACTTCTTGTGATCTCATAAAACACCTCAGCACATCTGTTATATTATATGCTTGATGCGGTTTCCGATGTTTATTTGAACTTTAGGAGGACTCAGCCTTTGTGCGCGTGTGCGTGCGTGCGGGACCTTCTTGGCTTCTTTGAGTTGTTTCTGCAGCTCGTTCTGCTGCTCCTGCATTTTGCTTTTCCACTCCTGCAGCTGCTCCAGCTGGATCTTGTGCTTCTCGAGTTCCTTCAGCTTCGCTTTGTCCTCTGTCCGTTTTATACGGAGAGTCTCCAACTTCTCCTCCAGATCCTTCACCTGACTGCGCAGAGCCTCCTCCTCCTGAGACAGGGACGAGACAAATAAGATCAATCATTAATTCCCAAATAAAGAAGTGCAATTTACTGAGGCACGTATGGATGAAACGTAAAACATGTAAGAGGAAAGACGACTGAAAGAAAGAGAGGAATGAGACAGATAACGGAACTGTAAAAGCTATTTTCTGTGTCTGCCTGCCATGACATTTGCCTTTCTTGCTTACATATGTACAGTATTTTTATTAGTATTTTAAAGAAGTATTATTATAGTATTTAGGATAAGAGTTATATAGGAACGATTTCTTCTTTTTTTATCCTTACTTTGCTGGACATAGAGGGAGCAGGGGTGCTGGGGGGCTCACTAGTGGTCCTGCTGGGCTGTGGCATCATGGGAGCCCCCAGTGCACTCTGGGAAGGTGTGGCAGGTTCGTTCTCCACCAAGACTGATCCTGATAGATCTGAGCTAGCGCCAGAGGGACGGCTGGTCTGTGAGGGAGAGAGAAAACAAAGCAGCAGCACAGGGAGAGCGGAGAGAGAGAGAGAGAGAGAAATAGAAGTAAAAAAAGAGGTATGAAAAGGGTGAAAAGAGTTGGGAAAAGACAAGCAATAAAAAGAGAATGAGTAAATATATGTTTGTGCTGTTTTTCCTGATTCACTACAAAAGCAAGACTTCAATATTTTTCCTCAGTACACAAGAAGTTTAAATCCTGTCCATGTGATGGTCCTCTGTCTTGATTACAGGCTGAAATGAAAACCCACAGTGCCACCAAGAAAAACCAAACGATTAGAAAAGAAAAGAAAACAGCTCCACGTGAAGAGCTTGACTTTTCCTGAGAAGTAAGTCACCTCCCGTGTTCAGTGCAACTCCATATAAAAACACAATATAGCTCAGTCATGGGAGGGAACGCTGGGATCAAATGAATATATTTTTTCCAGAATCATGCACTTCCTGGACTTTTAGAGACGCAGCACCTCCAGGACTGGGCTGTACCGCCAGATTAGGTGATGTAGGTGAGCTTTGGGACTTTAGGACGTACCATTATGAGGGAGGGGAGGGAGTTGGAGTAGGAGAGTCGTCCCCGAGCATTCCACTGTACATGAATACAGAGTGTATATTAGCTCGTTCACACGTATAACGAGTGTTAATAATCTGTAAGTGAGTGTCTAACTGTTCTAACAGTGAGCACAGTGGAAGACATGCATTTGTGAATTGCTGCTGAAACTACATTTCCCAGAATACCTTGCTGCTGTGTTCAGGCTCACCTTGATACTACGGCGCACAGCAGCCTGGCGGAGAAGACATCAGAGGGGGAAGAGAGGGAACAATGGGGTAGGGGTAAGGAAAACAAGCAGAAGAGCAAGAGACCAAGCAAATAAGAGGGAGAAAGAAGAAAAGAAAGACAGGTCAGGGTGATAAAGAAAGAAAGAAAATAAAAGTGAGACAGAAAATACGAATGAAGGACAGGGAGCAGGCAAGAGATGAAATGTGTGAGAGAAAGGGGAAAACGGGGTGAGACAACACAAGCAAGCAAGCAAGCAAAAAAAAAAAAAAGAAGCAGCAAGAAGTGAGAAAGACAAACCATGAGCAAAAGAAGGGGGGGGGGGTATGGGGGAAGACAAAGGAGGCATTTCAAAAGCCGAAATAAACAGGAGTGAGCAACAACAGCATTATTAATTCTCTGACATGAAGAAAATGCAGCTCAGGTTTTGTAGTTAGCCCTATTGGGATGGTATTAGCTTTCTCATTGTAGCCGTGACATAACATTATTTCTTTATTTATTATCTATACTAAAGTATAACAACCTGAAAATGATTTCTGGAAAAAAAAAGGCCTCTATCCACAAGATGTGTGTTGCTGTAATGAAAACATGAATCAAGAAACAAGACGCAAGACGCTTCCGGAACATGTTTTTCCATAGTTCTTAGAACCGTTGGAGGAACTACCCCCTTTTTGGCATGTTCTCACTGCAGGAAGTGAGGCTGATCACAGTTCTTAGAATGCCATTTTGAGGAACTTTTTTAGCTCCTATTCCTATGTAGGTACTCTCAGAGCACAATAGGAACCGTGAGTGACCCAAGTGTGATTGGTCGGACACATGAGCCAATGAAACACAGACACCTGCTATTTTAAAAAATCCATGTACAACTCTAGCGGTGTAAACAACGACTCTTAGTGTTAGTGTTAAAAATAAAAGATAAATGGACCAACACAGAAGTCCAGGCTTTGAGCCTTTGTGCGACAGAAGAAATAGAGCAATTCTGACATGAAAGTAAACTAAATGTTCTTGTCCATGTGTTTTTATTTAGCAGCTATAACGTAAGAAAACCTGTTAAAATATTAATTATTTACTAACATGTTTGGTTAAATATTCGCCAACAATTTTTCCACAAATTCACCCGTAACAATGTAAAATAAAGAATTTGTTGTCAGCATGCAACACTTCCTGTCTCCCCCATTCCACGAAGCAATGGCATGATCCGCTTCTTTAGAAACACGCTCGCAGTGGGTAGTTCCTCTCAATGCGTCCCTAGAACTGTTTGATCCGAAAGCGCCTTTACAGCCAATGTGACTAGACCAAAGTAAAATGACTTAATAAATAAATAAATAAAAGGGGAAAAAAATTTTAAAATAAGAACATGAGCATCATGGATCCATTTCATGGGGAACCAAAGCCAAGTGAGATGACACCAAAAACCAGTGAACGCAAAACACTTAAACAGTTGTACCTTCTTTGTAGTTGGAGTCTTTAACATCATGTTAGCAAACAGACACACATACATGCGAGAGAGCAGATCTGTCAGTATAGGAATTCATTTAAAAAAAAAAAAAAAGAGGACGGACACAAACTAGAATAAAATTGCCAGACAATACATAAATATTAGTAACTAATGCTAACAAACCGGCGTCTCAAACAGCTCAGTAGACCTTTTCCACCGACGGAGGTCTGATGCAGGTTTAGCGAATCTTCTAAATATGTTTTCGAGTCGGGTGAACACGTGACAAGGTGTAGAAAACTCCGAACACGTGATTCATGAAGAATTGATTCGTTTTACGTCGCAGCTTTACTTGTTACTTCCATCTCACTAAGAAGTTATAGTGTAGACATTAAACAACAGAATGCGTTTTAATAACATAAATCTTCCTCGAGTGTAAAGGTTGAAAGGTTGAGCTCTGGACGGTGAATGAAAAAAATAAATAAAAGAATCAATTCCCTTACAGGAGTAGTTCAAAAGAATCATTTTGACAACGTGAGCTGTAACTGTAAAAAAGCAACTCTGTTAGATCATGCACGTCAACTCCGGGTTTTAGTTCTGCCTTGGAAGACTTAACTTACCATCCAAAGTCAAATAGATATCGTCATAAACAATAAACAGGCTTTTATACTACAGGCCGTCAGAACGGAAGCATTAAAGAGATTCATTTGATAAAAGACAACAATGAAATACTATGCGAAAGGCTTTGAATAAAAGAAACGTGGAACAGCCGACTTCATTCTTCGTTTGGTTTTTGCTTAACTTCTATATTTAGTACTGTATTACAGAGGACAGAGCGATTTTACAGCAGTGTGTCGGTGGAAAAGCACTATGACGCTCATAAAAAGGCCACCCACTGCCCAGTAAACATAAATATAATAAATAAAACAGTATTAAGCCTTTTATCCAAATGATTAGTTAACGAAAGGGAACACAAGCATTAATAATATGGGAAAGGAATTAAAGGCGAATATACCTGTTTGGTTCCTTTTCCGGATGTTTCTGCAATTTCTGCAACAATGGAAAAATTTTTAAATATTAAAAAAATACATAAAAACAATTATTATTTCATCAGAACTAATTAATACTGGAATTGCGTCTTTTGCGGTGTTTACTGAATTTGGTCTCATTCCAAAAAATGAATAATATTTTTATTATAATAAAAATACTACATAGTTGATCCTTAAAAACATTTCAAATAATTTATAAGGGTATTTTTTTTTTTTTAATTCATCATTGAAATTTCTGTGTTCACTTTACAAAACTAAATCCATGAAGGTGACCAAGCTCCTGCCTGCGCCTACATTTGGCACTGTTCCCGTTTACACCAGAACTTGGCCCATATTTCTATTAAATTCAGTATTTGTCCCTGTTTCTGTTCATGTATTCCATTTTTTAAATTTATTTTCATGTACTTATTCATTCTTCTACTTAACCTTCTTTCTATCTAAGGTTACGTCTGTTACTATCTGTGCCAATGTTTGATCTTTCTTTCTACCCATGTCAATATTTATCTCTATTTTTATCCATGCAATTATTTGGCCTTGTTGCTACGCTTCCTGATATTTGGCCCTGTTTCTAGCCAATGCCAATATCTGACACTATTTCTATACATTCTCATATTTAGTATTAACTCTATATACAGTGATATTTGGCTGAAGTTCTACTTGCGCTGCTGTTTGGTCATATTTCTGTTATGAATCCTAAGCGGAGCTCGGTACCTTTCCGAGGCACTCTGGGGATTCCCGACTCAGGTGTGTCTGGTGAAGTAGCCGAACTTCCTCCATCTTCAATCAGCTGGATCTGATGGCACAGTGATACAAAACAGAGGATGATCAAATCACTGGGTGAATGATTCCAGATCATTTGCACCTGACGAATATTTTAATCACTACACATCCGCGTGCTTGTGCATGTCCTGACCTGAGACTGGCGGACGAATATCCCATGATTCTCCTTGCAGGTGAAGTAGGACTTGCCCTGCACAGTGCCGTCGTTTTTGCCCTTTGGCTCGTCCAGGATGACTCCAACCCATTTCCCTGAGGCGAAGAGCGTCGCGCCGATGTACGCCACAGTGCCACGCTGCCCTTTACCGATCACCTCCACCAGAGAACCCACCTTCACCGGCTTCCCTCCATCTGCACTCATCCTCGCTATCACTCCACTCGACAGCTAGAGGGTGAGAGAGAGCGAGACAGAGAGACAAGTACCCTTTCTTAGTAATATGAAAAAGAAAATCTTAAATCAACACCGTGTGTGTGTGTGTGTGTGTGTGTGTGTGTGTGTCCCTACAGCGTTAAAAGACTTCTGCACATCACATGCCATTAGTGCATGACCAGGATGGCCTTTTTTTTAAATCACACACACTCTCTCAATCACACTAATACTCAACAAGGAAAACTACATATTCATAACAAGATTGAGAAAGAGACATTTATAACAAACAAAAATATTTTAAAATATGTGACTAGGCCTGAGTAGATGGAAGTGACTGCTTTTAAAAGGTCTCCTTTCACCACAGAACTACCGAACCTGTTGATTTTTTCCCTTTTTCTTCAGCAGGATAAGAGAAAGCAGTAAATTCTGGCTATCGAGGGAATTTAACCGAGAAGAACGGAACGTCTCGACGCTCTCGACACGGTGAGATGACTTTCTCTAAAACATGATCCTTTTATATACAGCAAGGGCAAACATTTATACCCTAGGCACTCACCCTGGGTGTACACGAGCTCCTCCTCGCTGCAGACATCCTGCCATGTACCTTTACCGCACGATGTGGATTTATAAAACGCAGTAACAAAGAGGAAGAATTCCCTCGTCTTAAATAAGAGCTCGGCGAACAGGGAGGAGGGAGAAGGCTTGTCTCATCAAGGGTCAATCACAGTGGGGGATGACTCTCAGGCTTCAGAAAAGTTATATAATGTTTAATTTATTACAAGTTATTAGTTGTTATTCAGTAGAATAGAGCAAATAATCTTTTCAGTGATCACCCAGTATTTACTGATTTAAAATCTATACAGAAACTATTATTTCTTGTTCTTGCTTTTGACTACGAGCGCCACCATGTTGACATGACGTCACAGGAATCGCAACTTAGAGATTTAACTTTTCCCTAACAGAAATTACCAACTGGAGAGAGCTCTTTCAGAAACTTCTCAGTTCCTACTTGGTCATGAACGCAGCAATAGTATTTGTATTTTGACTCAGGACCAATAGCAGAGTTTGGTGTGGGATTTCAGATGTTCATGTCAAAGTTGGGGAGGAAGAATGAGAAACTAAACAGGACAATGACCTCAAATTCCAGCATATCCCAAATAAAATAACATAGCACCATTTTTACTCATTCGTCCACAGCGAGTTAATGATAGGTTAATATGAAACGAAGGCAAACTGATGGTGTTTTCTATGGTTTTTGTTTCTATTTTTACAACTTTCATACATATATTTTATCCGTTTATAGGCTTCATGTTGTGGAACGTCTACAAAACCCTTTAATATACCATCACTAAACAAATGTTCCCTCACAACCTCAAAAACAAAAGCAGCACTTTTACTGAGAAATTCCTTCACTAAGTATCAAAAAAGGACTTATTTAGAGAAAACCGTTCCATATCGATTTTGTATTAAAATTTTCTTTGTCAAATAACAGTTCTTTTTTTTTTTTTTTTTTAAAAGAGGCTTGATTAAGTAGATCCTTCCCCATACAAATCACTTAGCAAGTTGTTGCTATAGAAACGATGACGTATTCGAGCGGGCGCATTAATCCTCACCTGTTATTTGTCCTGCAGCCGAACTACTGTTATAGAGAATGAATCAATACCGTCTGACCAATCAGAATAAAGAATTCAACAGCGATGACGTATAAAATTTGTTAGTGTTGTTATATATTATTTACACATTTAACTCATAATCTTAATGATACAGAATAATGTTTTTCTGCTAACGTTAACCGTTACCTCTCTGCAAGCTAGTCAACTTCTTAGCTAGCTAGCCAAACATGGCTAACTTCCCAATATTCACTGCAGCGTTTTTGGTAGTAAAATTTTAAACAATTTGCTTGTACTTTTCAACACTGTCATTAAAAAATCTACTTTGCAATCCAGAGAAAAACGCCCCTTAGCATGTTCGTTAACGAAAACAGCAGCTAGATGTAGACGAAGTGAGGACTATAGTGATTTGTCCACCAAAGAGACAAAAACAGTTCATTCAACCCTTACCTGATAATAACTCTAATAAACTGTTTACTTCAGGAAAGCGTCCAGCTCTGGTTTAAACAGCTGAAAGTCACAAATCATTCGTTTGTTCAGAACAATAATAAAGCTGCAATAGAGGTAGGCGCGACAGTAACCGGCGCCGGAAACAAACAGGCGGAGCCATTCTCTGTGTCAAAGCAGCGCAAGAGTTGTGCAGGACACGGCGGCGCCATTACTGCCAGGTACTGGCATACGGCAACGTGTCCACCATATTGGAAAGGTTCTTTTTCAATTATAAGCCTATCAAGAACTGCTTCTCCGCCCCTTTTAAAATTGGGTGCAACTGATTTAAAATTCAATTTGATTTCAAAAAGTGTGCTGTGCTACAGACGCGATACGTTTCAAAATAAACTGATCAAGGAGCATAATAGTAGGTAAAGCTAATATGGCAGAGATTGCATCATCATCTCACAGCTCCAGGGTCCTCAGTTTGATCATGAGCTCAGATCCCCCTGGGTTCTCCTTTTTCCTCCCATTTCTCTAAAACATGCCAGTAGGTGGGTCAGTAATGATAAATTGCTCCTAGGTGTGAATAATTACGTTTGGTGTCCTGTTATGGACTGGTGTCCATCTGCTTTATGTATTCACGCCTTGCACCCAGTGTTTCCAGGATAGGCTTCAGATCCATCGTGACCGGTTCTCAAAGATGAATGAATAGATAGATATATTCATATTCAGTTTTTTTCAACTACTTATCACTGATTTGCTGGCAGTCAAAAGAAATTAGGCTGTCAAAATATTATCTATTTTATTTGCACCATCATAAACTTGAGTTGATCACAAATTTGACGTGATCACAAACTGTCAGTGTTGAGAAAATGGTAAATATAGTTTCCATAACAGGAAGCAACAAAAATAAACAGTATTTTAAAAGAATCACATAAAAACACTAAAATAGAAACAGACAACTTGTCTCAAATACAAATCCACCACTCCACAAAATACAAAATGTCACCCCAGAACTCATGAATAAAATAAAACTCATTCAGTTCTCTCCAAGCAGGTTGGAACAAAATGAAAAAGAAAAAAAAGACATAGTATTGTAACATTTAGGAAGCTATTATACACAGTACCTGTGTTTGTACTGATAGAGACAGCCTATAGGATTTTACTGTTTGTGCTCCATTTCCACAAATAGCCAGAGGTTTTTATTATTCAAAAGTCCAAACGCAATGCTAAATATTATCAACAGAGTTAAGAAATTCAGACTGTGTACGGAAGTAGGAGTGGGATTTAAACAACAGTCCCGCGCACACCTCTAGTGTCAATGATTCATGTCAGTGAGAGAGTTTGCCCCCTCCAACATGGCGACGATGCTGATGTGTCTGATCAGACTCACTGGCAGACTGATGCACTTTGTGTTCGCAGCACTCGTCAGCGCCGGAAATAAACGGTTTGCACCATTGTCTGTGTCAAATCTGCGCACAAGTTACGCACACAGCTGGCTGTATAATAGAGTTTGAGATATGATATGAAAGTAATGCTTCTTATCAGCTTAAGTGAGAAAACACTTTTAATATGTACGTGCCTATATAGATTTTTAAAGACAGTAATTACTTACTATTACTATTACTTACTAGGTTACAAAAAAGTATTCAATTTAGATCCAGTGGTCATTTTGTTTAAAATGCTGCCATCTTGTGTCTGGGTAAAGTTTTCCCTGAGGTTATCTGTAAAACTAAAACTTACACAGCTTTGCAGTATAATGCACATAACAAACAGAGTTCACAATAAAAGTGCGAAAAAACACTTTTTAAACACTCATCCCCTAAACATAAGATGTTTTTTTTTTCTTTTACACACAAGTTGCTATCTTGTGGGAAAAAGTCAGCGTTTGAAGATGATCATCACATTACTTAAATATTTGTACTGGCCA
>JAQMYM010000013.1:9349134-9360438 GCA_030014255.1 Parauchenoglanis ngamensis
CAGCACAAAATGCAGAGAACATTATTGGCACGATACTTTGACCAACTGGTGTAAGCATGAATTGTGCTAGACAGTCACTAGGTTGTCATCTTGCAGGCGAATGTGTGGCCGAAAGAGAAAGGGCACTCCTGTGAAGGTGTGTGATCGTGCATATGTGACAGAAGATGAAGAGGAAAGTTTGTCTGAACACAGTTACAGCCCAGGTACACACAGACTTAACCAAAACTTCAGTTTTATTTATTTTTTTAATAACTTTGTTCAAGGCATTGTGTTGTACTGAAGGGTCAAATCCTTGACTAGAAGGAGAAATGTTTATCACCAGTGGTGAACAAATCAGTAGTGCAGTGGACACACAGGTTCATCAAAAGAAAATACACCCCAACTGTTATTGTTTTTATTTGGGATAGATGTTTATGTAAAATGCACGCTTCTGAATCTGAAGCGTTACACACTTTGACAGAGGTGCAGTCTAATTGGTTGAAATTTTTAATTTGCTGTTAAATATATAAGGAATAAAAAACTGTGGATAGGAAAATAATGTTGCTGTGATCACAATGATTATGTAAAAAAAATAAAAAAAAAACTATCAAAATGTTTTATTCCTCCTATACCATTTGGAAGTCATTTAAAAATTGTAATTTATCAATGATCAACAAGTTGTACCTTTAATCCAATTATAGTTACATTTACAATGTTGTGGAATGCCAACATTAAAAGGGAAGCAAGTACACTTATGTTATAATAGCTAGTAACAGTCACTGCAAACCATAGTGGACAGCCTTCCCATAAGCATGGTGGTTTTTATCCAGCGAAGGAGGACCAAGTCCATTTTAATGCTCTTGTTTTTGGAATGAGATTTTTAGACAGTTTGGGGTGTGATGGTCAGTCACAAATATTTGTCCCTATAGTGTGTAAACCTGTAATATGAATTACAGCTGGCAGTACTGTCAGAGCTTCTGTTAGAGAAAATAACACATTCTGAACAGATTTAAGAATTTTTGACAACCATAACTGTGATATGAAGAGTACATAATGATAGTGAACACTCTGCTTCTTTGTTGTTCAGGTGAAGGACAGTACCCAGACGAAGCAGAGGATCAGCTTCCCCCTCCCAGCAGTCCGTACTATCTTGCTGATCCGTCTTCACTTTGGTAAGCTTTTATTCCGTACAGCTGGTCCATTCAGATCAAATGCGTCAAAGTGAGCTCAAGGCTATAATTCAGATGCTGTTTGTGGGTGTATATGATTACTTTCACAGTGTATCGGAGCTAGGTGAAGAAGGCGCCAGTGGCGTTCATGGCCCTGTGCTCTTTCCCCCTCTACCGCCTAACTGCAGGATCAGAGAAGTGCACTGTGGGAGTCAGGTACGTCTGGTCGTCATAGCGATCAGAGACATCGCCAAGGGCGAAGAAATCACAGTGGACTACAACTTGGCCGAGTGGGGAGAAAACGCACTGGTAATCAAACTTCGTTATCCATTTTCTTCAAGACAGAACTTTAGTTTTTTTTTATTGTATCCCTAATTGCTGTGTTGCAACACATCCAGGCCTTCCATCGCTCTGTATCGCCACGCGGATTTGAATGCGCCTTCAATCCAGACAGCAATATTAAGAAGGTGATAAGGCATACATACAACATATAACCTGCTTTCACCATATAGTGAAAAAAAGTATGAAGCCATTTTCAATGTAAGATATAGTAAATTATTGAAGTGTCAGGTTTTGGCCTTTTTGTGTCTACAAGTAGACAGAAATGTACATTATTATTATAAGTAACTCAAATTCATACTCATTATGTCTTATATGTAAATAAGTCTAGGGATGATATGTAGTTTCCTCTTCCTCCGCATCCATTTGTTCATGTTTCATTAATTATTTATGTATTATCAGTAGTAAATAGAAACAATAATATAGATATAAATATAACTAACATATGCTGCATAGTAATGTTTCTTAATAAACATTCTTCTCTGCTTGTCTTTGTAGGAAGAGGAGGCAGCTCCGTCTCTCCCTCTATCTCTCACAGTTTCAGACTACCTCACTCCTTCGTGGTCTCTCTCTCCGTCATCTTCTCCATTGTCACGCTCCGAGGCCAGTGATTCAGACCGAGAGGAAGATGAAGAAGAAGAAGATGATGATGAGGAAGAGGACGACGAAGAGGAAGAGGATCTCGAAGAGCTGAGGGGCCGCATGATGCGGAGGCGCAAGAAGCGGAAAACAACAAACACCACGCCCAAAAAAAAGGCTCAGCCCAACCCTCTATCCTTCCCTCCATCCTCCTCACCGTTCCAGACACCTTTATCCCCACCCACCACAAACATAAACAATAACATAAACATAAACATTGGCCGCAGTACAAGCAGGAAGCAGCACTGTCCCCACTGCGGCCGCCATTTCCGCTCTCTCGCTCGGCATCTTGAAAAGCACCATGATCAGCAACCGGAGATTCGGAATGCAATGGAACTGTCACATGGCCCACGAACCTCACACACACCGTCCTCAACACACACACGTGGCTCACACTTGTTCAACTCCCCACAGCCCTCTGCTTCTTCCTCCTCCTCCTCCTCAGCCACCCCTAACCTTTTCTCCCGCGAGTCGTCTGGATCCGGCTCAGCGGCAATGTCATTCTCCCTCTCCCTCTCTCCTCCTTCACGCCGCCCATCCTCCAAAAAGAGCCCCGCCTCTCTCTCCACCCCGCCCAAAAAGAACACCACGCCTCCGGCAGCAGCTGTGAAAAAGTCCCCCAGTCCTCCGGCCAAAAGGGGGAGACGGTCGAAGAAGGAGAAAGAAGAGAAGCAAAAGAAAAAGGAGGAGATGGAACGAGCGAAAGAGGAAGCTCCACCCACTCCGGGCCGAAACGAAGAGGAGGAAAGGGAAGAGGTAGATGATGAAGAGCTGGATCTGGTGGAAATGAGGGACGATGACAGCGGAGAAGAGAAGAATGGTGCAAGGTATTCACTAGTGTTTTTAAGACTTTAAGACACTAGCGTTTTAAAAAGAGACAAGCCATTGTTGCAGAAACACACTAATTTTATTGCAGTTTAATTTAAAGGTTTAGACTTGGTCTAACGAAAATAAAGTGTCCCAAGCACCTAGTACTTGGACCCCCTAATAAAAAATGAAAGGTTTGGTGACCTTCAGCTTTGTTGGCACAAGAAAACTGTTGTTGCCTTCGCAGTCTTAACATAATTTTTCAGTGAATTCAGATTCGAATAATATGAATGGAAAGTCTGTGACTTGATACTGATTAATGAAGGGGGTGATTTCCCTTTTTTCTGTGAGCTTTATATCTCTATCTTATGCCTTAATGTATTAACTTTCCCTCCCTCAGCTCTGACCGCTCCCACGTGTCTCCCCTGCTGTCCTCTCTTTCCACCCTGGTTTTGTATCTCCGACGTCAGCAGCACTCGTCCTTCCTCTCCCTCTCGCGTTCGAGCAGCTCGGCAGAGGCCTGGCGGCTGCTGTGCCATTCCAGCTTGGCGCTGCTCATCCTCTATAACCGCCATCGCGAGTGTGAGATGGCAAAGTTGACCATAAACGACTATCGCAGCCGTATCACTCCCTCTTCTAACTCCAGCTCACCTCTCGAAGCGACTTTGTCTCCTTTCGAGCGACAAGTTTTGTGCCACAGGCCCCGCGTAGGAGTTTTAGGAAAGCGCGGCCGGGTTCAGCCGCTCATCCTTCCACCGCACTCTGAATCCTGCCTCGATTTACTTCTGAAAACTTCCACGGATGTAAACGTTGATCCCGAAAGCCCTTATGTGTTTTCTCGGCCGTATCATTCTCCCGCCACCCCTCTGCGTGGCACGGACCTCCTGCGTGGATTAGCGCGTGCCAGTGGGGCTAAAAATCCTGCAGCACTGACATCGCCGCGCACCCGAAGGCAAGTCGCCATCCTTACCCAGCTCCTGCTGATGGACGAGGGAGAAAAGGGGAGGCTTGAGCACTTCCTGCACAGCGAGTATCACGTCACCCAGAGCTGCACCCGGATTGGCCAGGACCCAGCGCTGATGGGCCGCGTCGGCCGCGTTGTGTTGTACGGGGAGAGAGACGGAGTGTTGTTCAGAGGAATGAGCCTCAAACACATCTGCCTCGAGCTGGATGGTGAGAGTTGAACAGAAAATGTGCACCATGAATGCAC
Organism: Parauchenoglanis ngamensis; assembly: GCA_030014255.1. NCBI lineage: Eukaryota > Metazoa > Chordata > Actinopteri > Siluriformes > Auchenoglanididae > Parauchenoglanis > Parauchenoglanis ngamensis. Next base: position 9,353,278 of record JAQMYM010000013.1, read on the forward strand.
CCAGTCACAAAAATCATTTAGTCTGGGTTCTGCTGTTTGAATTCTACAGATTATTTTTTGGTTTTTTTCCCTTCCCTCTCTTAGTAATGTCGGGGAATTCAGCGGATTCTTTCTCAGAGGAGTCAGATGGAGAAGGAGAGAAGAGTAACGAGAGACTTGAGGTGGGAAAGACAGCAGGAGTGAATGGCCGAGGGCCACCTAAAAACAACTCCAGTCCCGTCCCCTCACCCACTACACCCTCCCTCTCAAGTTCTCACAAGAGGCGGAGCGCACAAATAAAATCAGGTAAGAGTGACTGCGATTATGTATTCTATAGCATCTGCATGTGAAGTCAGTATACTTACCATTATAATAATAATGATCTTACTCATAGCTATCCTACCAGCTCTCTCATTTGTTGAAACCTACTTATCCATTGTACATTCTAGCAAGTGACAAGTATTTTGAGTCTCTTGTAGTTCATGTACCCAATAATCGGTGTGAAAATTAGATGTTTAATTTACAAATTAGGCTTCATACTAGCTGCGTACACTCTCCAGAGGCACCAAGGATCTCTGCTGCTTACTTGCATGCTTGCGTTCTTTTAATAATGTCTCTAGACGTGTTTAATAAAAGAATGTATAAGACAGGACAAGATGAAACAGGAAATGGGAACAAATTTTCAGGTAGGAACTAAAGTTGAGTGGGGATCTGAAAAAACATTGGACCACACATGCAACCTAGCATTGGTACGAAGAATGGTTAGGACCAATCACTTGGATTTTCATAGCTAATTTGCATAGGATTAAGATAACCTTGATTCACTTGTCACTTTGTCGCTTGCTGCTGAACTGTAGCTCTGCGTCATGCGTAGGACATCCGCTTGCTAATATAAGCTAAGCCGGTAAGGTAGAAAACAGTCATGAATGACAAAATTTTACAATACAATTACTATAATCTTAGATACATTACGTCTATGTCCTATGGCATTCTGACAGAACATTTACGTTACAATTCAGGCAAGCGTGGCGTGCTGAAGAGGCCATGGTCGGAAGCGGAGCGGATCGCTGTGGAAACGCACCTGAAGCGAAACATTGTGGAGCTGCGCGTCCCAGCGAAGGCGGATTGCGAGCGATGTTTGCAGCTCTGCCCCCTACTGGTGAGCAACCAGCGTGACTGGAGAGCCATTAAATTCTACTGTCACAACCGGATTCAACTACTGAAGAAACAGGGACGTGGAGGAGCGGCTGTCTGTTAGCTCAACACACACACACACACACACACACACACACACACACACACACACACACACAAATACTGAGGGAGAGACTCACATATTCAGTCAAGGAAACTATAGGCTGAATTAGTGACCATAAACATATTTTTGGATTGCTGTGCATCAGTGTTTCCATTGACCACACAGACACACACGCGCACACACATCCCTTGTTAGCTATTGTGAGTGGCTGTATATGAGTGAGTCCGTTGATTACACACAGATAGAGGCTCTCACACTCACTCTGGAATGCTGGACTAAGCAAGTGTTCATGTTCGCGTGCACACACACACACACACACATCCTTATACATTTCAGCATTTTACCCCAAACACACATACGGAAAGTGTTATAATCAAAAGCCTAAGAAATGACCTTGTATCCTTGTCACTGACATGAATTGGGACTGAAACGTGTGTGAAAGCACTGCTTCATGCCTGAAATCTTTCACAAACCTGACAAAAATACATCACACATGGACCGCAGCAAAGGATGTAATTATTCCTCTATGAACTCTTTTGTCCCTTTTTTTATACGATGATGCTAATCCTGTTTGTGCAGTGAAGTCTCGCTGTTGGACCGATTGTTCTAGACTTCTATATAAAGATCTGAAATTTCTGTACCTGTCATTGGCAAGCAGTGCTTTTGGGACCATATTATCTTTCAGAGCAAGTCTACTATGCTAACATGTTTAGTTCTGATTATGAAGGTGGTTCTCGGTTCCAGTCCTGTTGAGGTGACGTACTAATCCTGATATCCCTCTACCAAGTGATGACAGCATTACAAACTGCTGTCACAAGTCATAACAAGTTAGTGTTTTCCATCTATAATATTTAGTAATGGCTTCTCAGTAAAACGCCAGATCATTTAATACTTATACAACATTAAATACAGCCAGCTAGCTACATATTTTTAACTACTCCAAGGAAGACCATGCAGTAAAGCTAACCAGCTACTGGATCTATGAAATAAAGTAATACATAGAATAAAATGAGTGATAGTAGCTAACTAGCAACCTAGCAAGCTTTTATTTTAGGTACAAAATAAAGTAATATGTAGCCTAAAAAAAGTGATGGTAGCTAGTTATCAAGCTACTCGAAGGATAACCCCTCAGTGTACCACCAGCCAGCTACTATATTTATTTGACATATTTTCTTCAATAAAGTTAAAAAGCTACAAACTTGGCATTCTGTTTTTTGCAAGGCCAATGATCGCTAAGTCATGATTAAAGCTAGCCGGTTCGCTATACTTAAGAACTTTATGTATTACTTTATTTAGTAGAGTCATCTTAGTTAACTAACAACATAGCAAGCTATTTATTTTAAATACTCCAAGAACAACCCCTCAGTGTAATGCTAGTAGGCTATGTATTACTTTTTTTCAGTGATAAATATTTTGCTAGCTCATTACTTAACTAGTAATTTAGGAACTCCAAGGACAACCCCTAGGTGTACTTCTATTTATTTTATTTTGAGTATTATATTTTATAAACTGACAGTGGCTAACCACAACCTTAGCTTGTTAGCTTTTTTTTTTAATGCTACTGACATCTATTCCATAAAGTGTAACACTATCCATATTTTAAATAACTTCTTACATATATCTATTTCCTTGAGTGATGTTAGCTGCATGAAAACTTACTAAGGTGTTGCAGGGGAAAAAAAGCCTCACTGTAAATCTACCGAGTCAGTGTTTTATTCATTGACATGATGAATAGCTTGCTAGCTTGTTATTTAGCCACCAAGACGACCACGCAATGTACTGCTGTCCAAAAATGTAGCTAGCTTTTTATTTTCATCTACCCCGTGGTGTAAAACTAGCTGGCTAGTATGTTTAGTTAATTCTTGTGTATTTATTTAAAGGTTACCCCAATAGCAACCTCTCAGTCTAATGCTAGCAAGCCAATGTAGGCTATTTCTTTTATGTATTACGTTATTTCACAAACTGATATCACGCTAGCTTGATATTCAGCCATTGTTTTACCTATCCCAGGGATGAAACCTCAGCTGGCTATATTTAATAACGTCTTGTGTTGTATTGTCTTTATTAAGGCGATAAACGCTAACTACCAAGCTAGCTAGCGATTTATTTTTACGTAATTCGGTAACAACCGTACCATTTACCGCTAGGAAAATCATGTATTAAATATGCTATTTCACTGATGGAAAAAAAAAATTATAATCAATCCTTTAAGAAGATTTCTAATAACTTTTATTTAATTTAAATGGAACAGATTTTAACACACCATCAGGGACTGGAACTGATGATCAATAAATTAAACTGAGTGAATACATAAACCTTTAATCTTTATCATAACCATAAATCTTTTTCCCCTCAAAGTCAGTGTTGATGCAAACGTGAATAAACATGGACAGAACATTTTATAAATTAAGCTAGCCAAGGATTTCCTGCTCTCTCCTTTTTAAAAAATTTTTATTTGATTTTTCAAACATCGATTAAGCCTGGTCTTAATCTTGTCTCTGCTGTTAATGCTGATTCTCCGTTGACCAAGAAAAGGCTTAATCCTTTTCGAATTGTTTTATTTCACTCAATAATTCTCTTACAGCAGTCCAAATTTTTACTCTTCGTTTTTCTGGTTAGACTTCAGCAGTATTTTATATAAGCTAAAATCCCAGTGTGATCATGTTCCTCCTTTTACACTGTTTTTCCTGTCTGTTTTTTTTTTCTTTTCAAAAAACACACACATACTTGAACTTTGTTTTATCCTTTAAGTTTTATAAATATTTTTTGTTTTTTATTATCTTCCATCCCCAGACCATTGACTGTATGTTGATTTATAGTATAAACAATGAACTTGTATTAGCGTGCTAGCTAGCCTTGTGAAGGTGTACATTCTGTAAATATCGACTTATATAAAAGTGCTACATTTTGGATTTTTTTTCTTTCTTTTTTTCGGTTGTGTTTTCTTAAATGGCATTGTAAAGATTTAGAGGAAAAGCTGTTTAGAGACACAGATTAATGTATGTCACTGCAAGAAATAACACCTTTATTTGCATTTTGTAGCTTGTGCTGTGTTTAATTTCAGCTTGTGCATTAGATAGATGAGAAATTTAACTTCAACCCCTGCAGTGATTTTGCCTACCACTACTGTTAGTCAACAAACGTTTGTGTATAGAACTCATTTGCAACAAAAATAGTACTTGCCCTAAATGCAGTCAATCACTCAAGGTATATTTGGTGTCTATTGGTAATGCATGTATCGGATTAAGTAAGGGGGAAAAAAAAACTGCATAATGGTATTCCAGAAAGCAGGTTTAACAAACTCTGAGCCGAACTCTGAACCTTGAAGTTGAGGAACCCTGAGGTAAAACCAGAATAGCTGATCTTATTTCAATCAACTCTATGTTGCAGAGCATATTATATGAATTATATAATTCAATGTTATAACACTGACATTAGGGGGGTCAACTTTTTCTCCATGGCGTAAATGGAACCCAGTACAGCGCAGAGGCGTGATTCAGTAAACTTGAACTATTTACCTGGTATCTGGTAAATATCTTTAAGTGCAGTCTTCTTTCTCACTCACCTCTTTGCTACTCTGTTCTGCCTGTTCATCGTCCTCTTGACCTCCCTCTGCTTCCTAAATACAACACATGAATGTAAAACTCACCATCACCCATACTATCCAGCATAGTTTTAATCCTGCATGACAATCACAGAAAATACAGGTTGCGTCATCTTCATTTCCAAGTCCTAATTCTAACAAGCTTCAATTTACTCTTTTTTTTTTTTTTTTTTTTAAGCACCAGAAGAAATGTCCTCCCCTCTTGCCCATGTTGTGAATGAAATCTAATCCCAGTTCAGTAAAGTAGATTTGAATCTATATTCAACGTCAGTATCGTTCAATTACCCAACCAGTTAAAACTCCTGAATTCCTGAGTGAAAACAAACATTAATATATGACATCTTGTACTGGTAGTGAAAGGAAGCGCTATCAGCTAGCTAACATGCGGTAAGGCAAACTTTAGCTTTAGTTAATGTCAGTTAGCCAAATTGTAATTGAAGGCAAAAGTTATAAACGTGCTAATGTTAGCGTTCATCCGTACATTTGACACAACCGAATTAAGACACTCTGAAGGTAAGAAAGTAAAGTCTATTAAACAAACTAAACAGCTAATTAACCTACAAGTGTCGCCATTGGCTTGCGCCATGCACGTGAGCCAAGACTGCAAGCCACTAACGTCAAAGTTAAAAAATGGTACGGCCCATTTTAGGGGTGTACGAAAATCAATTACAATATTCTTCCAGGTATGAATACGGGGAAAGATATCGTAATATTAATAAAGATTAGAGGTATAAATATATTTGTAAATGTTTTGACCCCTACAGATGTTTTTACCTCTTTTGAGAAGGTCCAAGTCTTGATTATGGGGGTCAGACACTCCCATCCCCCCCATTCGAAGCCTGGGTTCACTCTGAATTAAGCGCGCACGTGGTGAATATGAAAAGCCATCACAACGGATACGATTCACCATGGCAACCGGGGAGAAAAAAACGTACTACTCAGAACTGAATAACGTAGAACGTGTATGATATTAGCCTTGGCTAAAACACATACGCGCGGCCGCCATATTGTGAGAGTTCGTCATGCGACTGATCCCAGTTAGTTGAAGAATAGGAACAGGACACCGTATTCAATAGTTTATACACAAATAAAGGCTTATACATTTTCGGCGATTGCCTTCTGTTATTAAGAGACAGTGAAAATAGTGTTTTAAAAGAATAAAAAATTAGATCCCTATAAATAAATTCATTTAGAAAAAAAAATTGTTTGCCTGCCTTATGTCTGGGAAAGCTTTAAACTCAAAGACAAAGTTCACAGAGTATTGAGAGTTATAGTTGAGAGTATTGGTACTCGTTTTGGGATTGACATTATATCTATATGCCGTTTGATCATCAGTTTATACACTTGTAAGCAAGGTGAAATTTCAGAATACTGATGAAATTTCACTCATAATGCTCTTGGTTTTTTTTGCCATTTTTTAAAGTTCAACTGCATGCAGCACACTCTTGTGGCATTGTTGACCAAACAGGTGGTCACCAAGACACATAAGGTGGCAGCTACGTTGACGTATTACTATATATTTCTCATGCATGTAAATGTATTGTAAAATACTATGAGAATCAAGTCATCTTCAACGTCAGTCAGGTTAATGAGCAAATGAAAACCCCATGTCCGACAACTGCTTCAGGTTCAGCAAGAGGGAGGAGATGGTGGAAAAACTCAGGATTTGTTAAAGAAAACCTGCCAGAGAGCAGGTTAGGTTCACAGAGTTAGTTACCATGGTAACTGACCCATAATTTGAGTTACCTCTCTTTCTGGAACAGAAAACCCAGATTTTCCCTCATCTCAGTGTTAACAAACTCAGTTTTCAAAAACAAAACCAGCTTCCTGGAATACCTTCCAGGGCATACTCTTGGAAGGAAATTCATCGATATACTACATAAATACATAGATAGATGTATTTTCTTTTACACCACAACTATTTGGTAGTGATTGCAAATTTTTACAAGCATTCAACATCAGTATGGTATGACATGCAAATATTTGTCATGTTAATGTAAATAAAAGGCCCAAGAATGTTTTTATGGAAAAAAAGTGACACATTTGACATGAAATTATGCAATCACAAAAATGGAAAAATGGTTAGTGTTTATTTCCAAAAAGTAATTTACATGAATTACACACTGTGTCAGTGACCAGACAAAGTGACCATCATAAATGCAAGCAGGTATCTATAGGTGTGTGTGTGTGTACAATTTGGATGAGCAATCCATCATATAATGGCATTCTTTGTCATGCATTTTAAAGCAGATAAACCATGCTCCAACTGGACGATCAAGAAGCCAGATTTCTAAAATGAAAAATTTAGCCAAAAAATGTT
>JAQMYM010000013.1:9420227-9437168 GCA_030014255.1 Parauchenoglanis ngamensis
TAGGGAGAGAGAGAGAGAGAGAGAGAGAGAGAGAGAGATCTCACTAGTCAGCTGACTGCTTGGACAGTTATTATTTTTACCTAAAAAATTAACAAAATTAACATCATCACATACATCATCTCAAACGGCTCGGCACATTAACTGAATATTTTAATACAACTCGGTGTCTGTGCTGTTATTGAACCCACCTCTCCTCGCCCAGAGTGACCTGTTTAGCGTGATCGGCCACAAACATGTCATGGCTTCTCTTAAGAGACCTGAAGACCAGCGTGTGAACCGAGTGCTTCTGCACCTCCTGAATGTAAGGAAAAACACAGCTCAGATACAGGAGGAACTTTCCAGGCACATACAGTATTGTGGAAAATCTTAGGCTCATGCAAAGAAATGCTGTAAAGCTAAGATTCCTTCATAAACAGCACTAACCTAAACAGTGTCAATATCTGAAGCGACAACCATTTGCGGCCCTTTTTTTTTAAATTTACATACAGGGCTCCAGGTGACGACTAGATTTTTTATTTTGCGACTAGTTTTCGCCGATGGCAACTGCCTCTCACGATCCAAAAAAAAAGTAAGTATTTTTTATTTATTTCACATGTGGCATGTGATGGAGATTATGGCACCTAAATAAAAGCCAGTAGCTCCTCAAGTTTGTTTGTTTTTTGGGTTTTTTTTTTTTACACTTAGTGCACTTTTACAAGGAAATTAGCAGGTCAGTTTACTGGACATGCTGAAGAATCTGCCTCAGCTCTTCTGGAGATTTTGACTAGCACCCTTGCTACTTTTTTGCAGCATTCATACATCATTGTATTTTTGATGGAAAGGTAATGTTTGGAAACGTAAAATGTTTTTGTACTAACAATAATGCAGAAGTCATCAAATAAACATCATAAAAGAATTTTTGCCTATTGCAAGAATTTTGCAGTTCTGTATATTACATGCATCGCATCCTGCTGCTGTAATGCTTACATTTCATTCTTATATTATTGATCAGAATTTTAAACTTAAACTAACAAACTAATAATTTGTTTCTGATTAGCACTGCATCCAAAAGAGTGATAACTTCCGGGAGTCTTTCCATGCAAAGCACAGAAGCTCTTTTCCCTAGTTTTTTCTGTTTTCCCCAGCTCTCTATGTAAAACTAATCCCGTCTAAATAGAGTGTTTGTGCACAGACTCACAACGCACTAACAAAAATTGGTGTAAATAGTGTGCATGAATGTAGGTTCAACAAAATAGATAATACAAAAGAAAAAGGACAAATACGCTCAGATTGTACGTGAATAATCATTTGTAATCTGTATTAATACGCTATACTCTTTTATCTTACTCTAGTTATAAGGAATATCCAGCGCGCGAGGCGTTACTATTCTCCCAACATGAGCTTAGCTAACTGAGCTAACCTGCTAAAGCCAACTGTTATTCCTCACTAACTCAGTGAAACATGACTTAATATTGCAAGAAAACACACTCAAAAGTAATAAATGACAAACCTCCGTCATGTTTGATGTTGTTTTCTTTCTTCAACTCAAAAACTTTAAGCTACAGTAAAGGGAAACCGCATACAGAAAAACACAACACTCCGGAAGCGATTGCTTTCTACTTCCGGCGCGCACTCGCCTCACTCGCTTTCTATCCACGTGATGCTCGTTCGCCATTATCCACCTAGCGTCTCAATCTGGAATCATACAGTACAAAATGCATACACAACGGTTAAAAAAAAAAAATAATAAAATAAAATAAAATTCCCGATATGGCCAAAAGTATGTGCACCCCTGACCATCACACGCACAAACTGTTACCGCAAAGGTAGACGCACACAGCTGTATAGAATAGCCTTTGGATGCTTTAGCTTTAACAATTTCCCTTGACTGGAACCCAAACCTGTTGCTCCATAACAATGTCTCTGTACACAAAGTGAGCTCCATGAAGACATGGTTGGATTTGATTGGATTGGATGGTTCCCGACGGGCAATTGGTTTGCAAACAGTAGTCAATTCAATTAATACACATTGTAAAATAAATACATATATAACAAATAGTAGATATCATTATCATAAAAGTTGCAATGGGCTATAAGAGCACGAAGAGTCCATCAGACTTTTGTTACAGCGTGCAATAACAACTACACCTACAGCTTGTTTAAAAACCCAAGAACTGAGGGAGCAAATGATCTCAGATACGTGTTTGATTTACCCCAGAACTGGAACATCAGAGCCTGATCTCACTAATGCTCTTGTAGCTGAATGAACAAAAAAATCACCACAGCCACATTCCAAAATCTAGTGGAGAGTCTTCCCAGAAGACTGATTATAACAGCAAAGAGGGAACTCAATCTGAAATGGGACGTTCAACAAGAACATATGGGTGTGACAGTCAGGTCTCCACAAACCTTTGGCCATATAGTGCAGGTTATTAAAAATTGTTTTAAACTATTTACTGATGCTTCTAAAAATCCACATTAATATTAACATTTCTCTTTGATAAAGAATTTAAGATTTTGCATAAGTTACCTGTTAAGAAATAATACTAAGGTGAAAAATTTTTAGATTAAAAAAATATATATTATTATTATTCAGGAAAGACTTACCTTGTTTTTTCAACGTATAAAGTATTTAAAGTATTTAAAATGTCCATTATTATGAGCTCTAAAATGTTACTCATAGAATTACTTAACATGAGCTATACTGTGTGTGGAAATCAATCATTTTTTGGACAGATTTTCCACAAGGATGTTCAGCTAGTTGTTGAAGAGAGAAGCATCAAGGGCCGTCCACTTCATCATCATCAGATGCTCATGTCCCTGAATCTATATTCTTTTTTTATCAAGGTGTTCGTGCCACCTTTTACTCTGCCAGAGTTAACAGCTGCATAAAAAAGTCACTTGTGTTCAGACAGCAAGCCTGGGAAATTAAACTGTTGAGATTTTTAGCTAATTTAATGCATATGTATAATGTGTAAGGAAAAAGGAAATAAGCTCAAACGCTAAGAAAAACAAAATATTGTTGAGGTAAGCTAAGTAATCCATTTTAAAAAAAGACAATGAAGACAATCCCAATACAAAACTTTTTTTTAATTTTTCATGGCCAGGTTTGCAAAACATCTAGAAAAATATACAACAAAAAGCTTAAATTTTGCACAAACAGAATCCTTTTGAGGAAAAAATTGAACATAAAACAGAAAAGAAAGTTCAAATTTTTTCCTCGGTCATCGATAAAACCACATTCTTATGTTTGTCTTCGTTTTTTTTTTTTTATACGGTGGGCGGAGCTCCAGGCCTGTGCAGTCAAGCGTCTGCGCAGTAGCCTGAGTCGTTGGAGAGTTGAGAGTTGGAGCTGCGGTTCGAGCCCGAGTTGTTCCAGATATCCAGGTTCATGTGGGGGCCGAAGGGGTTGAAGCTGGAGAAGTGCTTAGAGGGAAGTGGCTCTGGAGTGAGGGGAGACACCGGAGAGACGGGCACGGAGCGCTCGGTCTGGAAGTGGCTCTGATATGGCTCGCTTTGGGGGGTCCAGATAGAGCCAAACAGACTGGAGGAGATCGGAGACAGACTCCGTGTGCCTGAGAAATACGGCTGCGAAAGCGAGAGAGCGAGCAAGAGAGAGAGAGAGAGAGAAAAATATAACATCTAAGACTGAATCTTGGATAATGTTACTAAACACATTCCTTTTCTTCCTACTGCTACATCTGCATTAAATTAAGGTGTGGTTTATGTTAATGATATTAAAATGAGGCTATTATTATTAATCAGGATATTATGATTGAGAAGGTGACCTACAGAGTGCATTTCAGTCATATTTTTTTAAGCTCACCTTGCTGCCCACACAGCTGGTCATGTCCCAAGAGGAAGTGACCTCATGTGGTGTTTCCTCACTCCATCCGGCCTGCGTTTGTGTTTCATGGCACGGGAAGCTGTTCTGGTAATTTGCGTTCCCTTAGATGGACAGAGTAAATCGTTATGAAATATCCTGTTCTTATTCTAACAGTAGGATAAATTCATGATAGAGAGAGAGAAAGAGAGAGAGAGAGAGGGCGCAAGAGAGAGAGATTTTACCTGGTAGCATGTAGTTATTTGGGCAGTAGGAATACGGGTTGCTGCACTGACTAGCTGCGTTATTCCATGAGAAACGTCTAGAAGAGCAAATAATAACATGAGATCAACACACACAACAAACACCATTCCTCCAGCTGCCATCTATCTAACCATCCATTCCTCCATTCATCCTCTCATTCATCCAACCACCTCAAACCTATGTACACCCATCAAACTAGCATCCATCCATCCATCTACCCAGCATCCACCCATCAAACCAGCATCCAATATCCATCTGTTAAACTACCATCCAACAATCCTTCCAACTAGCATCCCTCCATAAACCCATCTCTCACACACATCCGTTTACCCAGTCAGCATCCAGCTGTTCAACCACAACCAATCAACCCAACCAGCATCCATCCACTCATCCACATATCATGCATCCACCCATCAAACCAGCATCCATCCATTCATTAATCCAACTACCATCCATCACATATCTCTTTATATCATTCAAGCACATGTCTACTTGCATCCATCTGCCTGCCTATTTATATCCATTCATATCCAACCATCCATCAGTCCACCCATCTGTTTGAATATCTTCCCATCTACTGAGGTGTGTCCCTGCAGCTATTTACGTTCATTCATTCATTCATATCCTAAAGCATGATAACCCAGTGTGTGAGGTGTGGGGTGTATGTGCCATACCCGGTAGAGGGGTTGGGGTTGGAGTTCTGGTTGTAGGTGCTGCGTGATTCTTGCATGTTGTACCTGAAACCATTGGTCAGAGGAACAGACGGAGGGGACCACGTCTCCTCCGGCATGTACACACCACCTGAGTCTGAGGGTGCAACAGCGTTCAAGGTCACTTAAATACCTTACAGTGGAGTTTATCAATCAGTTTTCATCATGACTTTTCATCATCTATGAAAAGACACCTCTGGGCAATTAGCACTTACCTGAGCCTCTGTCCACACCTGCAGCCATGTCAGTGAAGCAGGAGTTTCAAAGTTCATGTACAGATTATTCATGCTGTAACACACACAATGTTAACACAACACATTTTGTTGACAGCAAAATCCATCCATCTATCCATCCATTATCTATACCACTTTATCCATCTGGGTCATGGGGGGAAGCTAGAGCCAATCCCAGCATCTTCGGGCGAGAGGTGAGGTACACCCTAGGCAGGTAGCCAGTCCACCACAGGGCCAACACAGACAAACAACCACACACGCTCGCATTCACACCTATGGGCAATTTGTTGACCTAATCTGCATGTCTTTGGACTGTGGGAAGAAACCGGAGAATCCGGAGGAAACCTACGCATGCATGGGGCGAACATGCAAACTCCGCACAGAAAGGTACCCTGGGTGACCCGGGGATCGAACGCAGGACCTTCTTGCTGTGAGGCGACAGTGCTAACCACTGCACCACTGTGCACTGTGTGAAAGCACATGTAAATAATAATGTGTTTACTGCTTCATGGTTCTTTTACCTTTGAGTTTTATTGGTGCAGTTCACTGGCGGGTAACAATCACGCTCGGCTGTGTACATGCTGTACTGCACTGGACCTCCTGAAATAAACACATGGTACTGTTACAACACCCACTCACACACACATACAATATATATTAACTAATACACAACTCCAATGCACGTGTTTTCGCATTTCTGATATTCTAACGCACACTCATGTACTAAACAATCATGCACACATTTGCAAAAACTCTTATACAACAAACACTTGATCTTATTTAATTCATTATCTACTATCACCTGAGCCTTGATGCATGGACTCCATCACACATACACATGATTCAAACTGACTGGTTTACTTCGAAGACGTATACAGAATAGAGCAATTCGAATATAAATTACGTTAACGGCTGTATTTCTAGTAGCATAAATAGGGGAATAATAGTGCAAAAAGTGCTAAATCTTGAGCCTAGGAAAATGAACCTTAAAGGTAACATCCAGACAATGAACTAATCCTGATATTAAACAGATATGTATATGTAAAACTAGTTTTATGTTCATATAGTAGGTATAAAATTGTTGTTAATATAGCAGTGCTTTTGCTTCTTTGAAAAGTGAGAAATATTTGAAATAAATTATGTACAGAAAGACTGTATGCGTGTGCGTGTTCTACATAGTCTCGAACTAGTTATAAATGCAGGTCAAGATCAAGTTCTCTTGATGTGCGTCTGTCTCTTCATTGTGTGTTTATCTGGGTAAGCCTTATTTATGCTGCACTGTTTTGTGTGTCTGTGTGTCTCACTTTGTCGTGCTCTGTTGGGGTCTTTCTCTCCCTCCACGCTGCTCCAGCTGCCCCATGATCCCCTGCTGGCCCTGACACTGCCCGAGGAGCTGCCCGAGTCCGAGCCTGACTCCCACTGAAGCCGCCGCTCTGGGGCCTTCCGCCGGGGCCTGGCCAAACACACACCTGGAGGGGAAAAAAAAAAAAAGCATATACGTGTGCACACACACACACGAGTGTAACTCAATGCACCTGCAAGTATCTGAAACCCTTTTCAAAATAAAAAAAAAAAAACAGGAAATAAATTTGATGTGATAAAATTTCATTTTTACCATTTTGTTTCAGAGGGCTCTCCACTGCTGCTGCTGCTTTGGGGATGTCCAGCTTCACGCTGGCCGAGTGGTTGCGGATTCTAGCCATGTTACGAGGTTCTCTGTACTCGGGTTCTCTCTCGATCTCTGACATCATCAAAGCAGCGCTCTCCGGGAGCCTGCAGGTTAATCAGCGGTATGAATTAATATAGGAAGTTAGGAAGCTTAAGACAGGGTTTTAGGTTGAATCTCAGGTTGGACTACTAATAATAATGCTAAAAATTCGAAACGCTAACACTTTCAAACCAAACTTGGATTTTGTGACCATAGCTGAAAACTGGATTAAACCAAGCATCTTTAATCAGAGTTCAATGCTCTGTTGTTATGTAACCATAGCAACAAGAATGAAACCACTGTTTCGGCTAGGCGGATATTTCCAAATGATGTGTGTTTGCGTAGAAAAGACACAGTAAAGTACAGGCTGGAGCGTGCGGAAATGTTTTAATTAAAAGTGAGATAATGACGCCCTCCAAGATGACAGCCTATTCCGAGACAATCATTTAAGCCTGTGTATTGATTAACCAGACAAAATTAGCTCTTTCTTTTCTGTATTTTCTTTATTTTAAGGACACAAGGAACCTCTGTTTATGCCAAAAATGAGATTTTGTCCATAGACATGCTTCTACAACTCCAAAAAATTATGTCTTTATTATTATTAAATTAGGTCTTTGCTTATGTTATTTTCTGATATCAAGACGCTATACTGGATCAGCGTTTGATTGTGTGTGTGAACCCACTCACCCTGGTATGGCTTCGACAGGCTTTCTGCGGTTCTTTCCTGAGTTTTTCTTCGTTTTTGTGCTGGAAGAGGACACTGTGAGCTCGGAGTCCTTCTCTGCCCTCTTCTGCTGAGAGCTGTCACTCTCTCTCGGCTAAACACCAGAAGATCGGGAACACATGCTTTAGCCATCACGAATGTGCTGAGGTTAATAAGATTGTTTCAATGCCTATGCAAAAGGGTATTACGCTACAGGAATCTTATAAACCTGTTTCATTTAAACACTTGTTTATAAGTTAAGGCTTTGGTTTCATAGATACATTAGATAAAGATCTAACTGCATACCTCGGTGTCCACATTTTCCCTTTTTTCTTCATCTCTCCTTCGGCTGCACCTGCTCTCCACCTGTCCATCCGCATGAACCTGAGGCATGTGATTGGCTGTGATGCTTTCGGGAAATGCAGGGAGCGTTTCCATGGGAAACATATCTCCTGGCATCGTTTTGTCCTCCCTGACCTGTTCTTTCTGTTCCTCGTGGAGTTCTGACTCAATTAAAGCATCATCGTTATTGTTATTGTTATTACAGACATCAGGGTCGGGGTCGAACGTCTGTTCCTCTCTCTCTTCGTCCATTGGAGGGTTAGAATTAGCATTAGTAGCATTACCGGTAGAGCTGGTTTTGTATCTGTAAAGGAATGAAACTCGTGTCTGTTTTTTCTGAGGCTGGGAGGAGCCTCCGGAGCTCTTCCTGGAGGAGGTTTGGGTACGAGCCGTCCCATTGGCTAAGACCGTGGAGCCCCGCCCTTTCCCTTTATCGGAGGTGTGGCTTGTGTCGGAGTAACTTTTGCAGCTGCCTTTACCTTTACTGCAGGAGAAAATAAATAAAATAAAGATGTCAAAGATGCATACGGGACATTCAGAACAAAAATCACTCAAAATTCTTGTTTGAATCATGATTACTTTTTTTTTTTTAAATGGGCAATGTTTGATTGAAGACATTCAGAATAAAAAAAAAGTCTAACGTATTTATTTTTTTATTGGGGAAATAATGCAGTGAGTAAAATCCTAATTACATACAAGTCTATACGTTTATTACTTTGTACTATGCATTACAGTAATCATATACTGTACAAGCGTGTACAGGGGGTCCTCGTTTTACGACACAGTTCCGTTCCTACGACAGTAATGCAACCCGAATTTTGATGCAAGTCGAAACACCCTAGCCCAAGTCACTTACCTATCCTAACACAGTTGTAAAATCATAATCTAGAACATAAAAACGCAACTAAGCCACAGAAAAAGGAAAAGGACATAAATATTAATATAATGTTCGTTGCTGAACTCCCTCACTCATACACCGGGCTACTGAGTATTTTTTCGCCGGGCTTGAGCATCGTAAACTCGAAACGTCGTATGTCGAGATGTACGTAACCCAAGGACCTCCTGTATATAAAAATAATATAAATAACACATTTCATATTTAAGTACATCATTAAATATTTTATTAACCTTTTATTTTAATTAATTAAGTTTTAATTTATTTAAGTAGATTTTTAAGTAATATTTTACTTTTTTTGCTGTATTGTGTTTACTGATACAGTTTTGTGTGCATTGTCTTGTTCTTGTCAGTTATTATATTATATCTAAGTTGCGCAATAACCGTAGGGTGTGTAGGGAATATCCTGGCATTTTAACCACCGATCGTTAGAAGGAGTTTGTTAACATCATTGTGTGTGTGTGTTAAAAAGCAGAGTGTTGAGTGTTACCTGGTGCTGCTGGGAGTGTTATGGCTGCTGCTATCGCGGGGGTGCGAGTTGTGGTTGCTGCGTGGTGTTGGAGTGGAAAACTCTCTCAGGATGAACTGAGCCTGGTGGAAGGCCATGAGACACACTCCAGCCAAGGAGAAGCTAAATCACACAACACACACAGCAGGAGAGAAACACATTGTTAGACACACACTTTAACCTGAAACTGTTCTGGAATTGTGTCTAGGTGTGTGTGTGTGTGTGTGTGTGTGTGCGCGTGTGTGTCTAACCAGGTGAAGATGAGTGTGACGACCCAGAAGGACTCCTCCCAGCTGGGCCCGGGGACGACCTGAGCGCACAGAGGCAGCATGTGATGTGGCAGAGTGACGTTCAGGGTGAAGGGGAAGACAGAGCCACGCTCCGTTATTAATGTCAGATCTCTGATCACCCATGATGACGTGAAGTCTGGAGTGAACCTGGAGAGACAGAGAGAGCGTTATTTCACTATTTTTATCGCTAAGCAGAGCAATAATGTTTATATGATCATTAAATCCTTTTTTATTCTTATACATTAAGCTTATCTTAACTGGCTTTGACGGTATAGACTAGGAGTATTTATGAATATGACTCATCAGTCACAGTCAGATAGATAGTGCTAGAAGTGCTACAAATTAAGAAGATTTCTCTCAGAAATCCTGTCATGTTAGAGATTAGCTCAATCGAGGACATAACTCCGGCCCCTTTGACATTTATGGAATGTCCCTCTGCAAAATCGTGTGAACGTACGCGATGGTGATCTCAGAGGAGGAATTGTAGTCGACGCGGAAGGCCCGGCACTGCAGCACCTCGAAGCCGAAGCCCTGGCATTTATAGCCGTTAATGTTCATGGACATGACGGTGAGAGGAAGCTCGCCTGCGTTCTCCACTTTAAAACTCTTCTGGATGGCGAACAGAGGCTTGCTGAGGTGACTGCGCAAACCTGAGGCACACATCAGCCACAAGACGGCAGATTCAAACACAGTGCACTGCACCAGACGCTAATACAGTTATAATACGTTGACTGATTGGCGTGTTCAGTCTGAGTGTCTGTCTCACCATCTCTGCACTCCATCAGGGTGGACTGAGGAACGTTGAAGCGCAGTGACGCCCCAGGACCGGGCAGTTTCCCCCCCACACGCAGGAGCTCTTTCGCCCCAAATCCTTTCACCAAGACCAGGTCGAAGACCGTCAAGTTATTCCTGAGAAAATATGCACACATATGGTCATTAAAATAAAAAACAAACATACTAAATAACATGGAATAATATTTTAAAAAGTAATGTAACTACTATATCACATATCTGGATTATTAGGATTGTAGCTACAATGATAGAAATGCAATAAATACATAAATAAATAAACGCATTCATGGACATACCTGATGAGAAGGATGGAGGTGACGGGTTTGTGTTCAGCGGGTGTGTACGCTACGGACACACTCCTCGTCTCCCACGGCTGCAGTACGATCCTCTGCACACTGCCGCTTCGCTGAACCTCCCAAGACTGAAGGCATGAATATGCAAACATCAGCAGGTTTCATTTACAGTCCAGATTTCATTTACTAGCCTTCTTTTCATGGATCACTAAAGATGACTGTAATGACACTAAACTGTTGGCTATATAGGAGGCTACACGCTTCCTTTACTTATTAACTGCGCTAGCCACGTAGCACCAATGCAACTGAATACGGACATTCTGGTCATTAAATTTCCCAACAAGGTGTTTCTCTTGATAAAAACAATTAAATTTGTGCAGGTGACACTTGAATCGTTGTACTGCCTGATAGATAAAAAAAATTTAATAAAATAAACGTTACCTTCTGATCAGTCGGCAGCAGAGAAAACTCAGCTGTACTGATGTTCACTGAGAGTGGACTGATGTTAAACCTAGTATACATTTTTTTAAAACAGAATAAACCTTACTGATATGTTTTTGTCAAACATCACTTCAAATGATGACATTCTTTAATTAATAAAGCAAAGTCTCCTGAGGGAAACATGCATGCGTGATCACGTACCACTTGGTGAGCAGATCTAATGCTTCAAGCGGAGCTGGGTACGAGGAAAGGGTTCGGATCTCCACCGAAACCACAGAACCGGTCGGGTTTTTCAGAGTGAGGTTTTTAATCTGAGGAATGAAACGTAAAGATGTGATTTTAGCTTCTTCAATAATTCCCCAGGGAAAACTGAGGTCGGGTTAAACCTTGAAAGAGTCATGCAAGAAAAATGATCCATGTGTGTTTACGTGTGTGTGTGTGTGTGTGGTTATACCTTGCTTTCATTGACCGGTGTTGCTCCAAAATCTAGAGTGGTAGCACGTTCTGTGGGAAGCCTGGGCCATCTACACGCGCACACACACGCGCGCACACGCGCGCACACACAAAAAGAGAGTGTGATTATATGGTGCAAATGTCAAATAGTGTACAATGAACCAGTGTATTTGTGTGTATGAGTGATATTGTGTGTGTGTGTGTGTGTGTGAGAGAGAGTCATTATGTATTTGTGTATGTGTATATGATGCTTCACGTTGAATATGATAAATATGGTGACAATTAATCATATTCTGAAGCATATATAAGAATGGCTTTACCTCTACGTGTGTGTGTGTGTGTGTGTGTGTGTGTGTGTACCTGCAGGAGAGCTCTCTACCACGGTGCCAGCGGCTGCAAAGCGCCGATGCCAAACTGCTGTCTGTCTTCCACATGGAAGAAAAGGATTCTGAGAGGAGAGACTGCTGCCAATCAAAACGCCCTGTCTCACACACACACACAGTAATTATACTTGTGTATACACTTTCTGACTGTCATTATAATTACAGTAGAAATTGATTGCCTTCTTAACTCACCGCTTCTGGAGAGGCGGAGAGGACAGAGCTGCTCACACTCCCCACCGCCCTCAAACACCACCTCCCCCCTCTGAACAGAGACCCCGACAGATTAGTACTACTATTACTGCAGTATTAATTACAATACCAAGTAATAAACCCTGACCTTTGACCCTGTGGAAGAAGCGTGAACACGTAGCTCCAGCGAAAAGCCCAGGCTGGTGCTGATTGTTACCACGGCAACTACATTGACAGGCAGTGTTTTGTTGAGGAGGTGGAGCTTCAGCAGCTTCCAGCAGCCAGAGGCCACGCCCACTGACTTGCTAACATTTACCATCTGCAGGAGAATAAAAAAAGACGCGGGGTTTTATTTTAACGCTGAACTCCATTCCAGATTCTAGTAGCCTAACAGACGTTTAAGGTGTGCGCTATTTAAGACCCGAAGAACTGCAGAAGTAAAAAGCAAAAGCAAAGTGAATGAATGTAATTTTGTTTAATACGTTGTTGTTGTCACCTTAAAGAGCCGAGGCGAAGGCTGGCTCAGGGAGACGTTGGTGATGGTGAAGCTCAGATGGAGCGGGTTAGTAAGCCACAATTCCACCTGATCCGCACTATTCTGCTTCTGTATGAACTGAAACCAGTCAGCAAGATCACTGAGCCTAGAGAGAGAGAGAGAGAGAGAGAGAGAGAGAGAGAGAGAGAGAGAGAGAGAGAGAGAGAGAGAGAGAGAGAGAGAGACTTAAGCTTGAACAGCATACAGGCAGAGAGGTCTATGAGACATCTAGACAGATCACAACAGAGACAGAGAGTCAGAGAGGACAAACACAGAGCGGAAGACTGAGACAGATTAATGCCAGACAAAAACAAACACAGAACAACAGACAAATTCAGAGACAGATGGACAGATATGCAGAGAGATGGGCAAGTACATGATTATACTGACAGACAGTTACACAGATATACAGAAACACAGAAACAGACAAAAAAAAGTCAGATTAAAAGACACAGACAGAAATAAAAAGACAGACAGAGAGAAAGTCAGATATTAAAGACAGACAAACAGAGAAGCAGACACACAAAGACAGACAGAAAGAGACAGAAGAAAAGCCAGAGACAGAAACAGACAGACAGAAAGAAAGACAGATGGAAAGGCACAGACAAAAACAGACAGAAAGACGGACAGAGAGGGGCAGACTAATGGAAAGAGACAGACAGACAAACAGACAGACAGACATAGACAGATGGAGAAATAGACAGATGAAATGACACCAACAGACACACACAGATTGATAGATAAATAAACATACAGACAGGTAAATTAATGTACATACAGACATAGAGACGCAGACAGACAGACAGGTTTTTCAGACAGAGAGGTGTCTCTCACCTGTCTGTGTGCTGTAACCATGGAAACATGCTCACGCTGATGTTGCCCAACATCTGCACACCGATCTGACTGGCGCACTTTTTACTTTGAGACGATAAAGATCCTGAAAATGCATAAGCAAAAAAAATCCAGTCGACCAATCAAACAAAAAATAAATAATAAACAAACAGCAGCATCCAGTCATGCCGAGTCACCTCCAGCCCGAGTTTTCACTTCACTCGAGCATGGCAGTGATCTGAACATGCAAAGTGCTGGAGCTGAAAATAAACCCCATGTGACCAATCACTCAGATGATCTACAGGTGTGACGACATCCAGCGATAATTACATCTCAAACAGCTGCCAGGAACACTGTGCTACAGGTAAAGAACTCACGTCTGCAGGACAGCGTGGCCACCTGAGTCAGGTTACTGGCGGACGCTTTCAGTGGCGTTTGGCTGATTTCTACAGAGATGTCTGTCCTTGACAAGATCTGGATTTCCTGTAAAGACAAAACACATCCCTTTTATCTTCCACCATTGTAATAGCGTTCTTTAAAACGGTTCACTACGGTCACTCTCCTGTTGGCCTCCTCTTTTCCGATCCCTGCTTCCTGTCTCAAATCAGATACTACAGAAAATGATACCGCAAAAAAATTACAAACATCCTTCTGATCCCAACATAATAAATATAATCATTATTACTTATCGCACTAGGTCTATTCAACATGTTTAAAATAAATAAATAAATAAATAAATAAACACTTCGCATCATGTAAACTGTCCATGGCTGTATAAAATTTGTTTACTCTGAAGTTATTAATTCACGTTCTTAGACTGGCATCATTTCAAATTTCGGCTTGAAACTCTACTTAATTAATGAATTAATTATGAATAAATGGTTAAATAAATTTAAAAAAAAAGAATCAGTGTTTACATCCAAAACATTAATGTCCCTTATTCGTTACATATTTATTTCTAACTATAACGAAATGTATTTCTTTGAAAAAAATATTTAACAGTGGTAGTTGATTATGCTCTCCACGGTAAGAAAATAAAACAACCCCACGATGACACAGCCATCTGTAGCCGGGAGACCAAGAGAAGCAAAATCGGCTGTGCTCTCTGGGTGGGAGGGGCATATATTCTCTTCCCTGTCAATCACAGTGACACTAGCTAATCCCAGCTGTCTGTGAGCTCATGCATTAAGGAGGACATGGATAGCGGTTTCCTCAGTATGTTACACACTTATGATTTTTGTTATGCATGCGCTTTTGGACTGGTAAAAATGAGGCCCGCACGTCGAGTAACTCCACCCAAACTCTTCGGTTGTTATGAGACATGCGGGAATGAAGCAACGCTTGCAGCCGCTTCCACAGTGAAAGGTATTAAAAACATTTCAAGGTTGAACAATGCTGTTGGCAAAAAGCACCATGCATCCAGTTATAATGTAATTTTGCTCACTCACTCGCTCACAGACACACAATGAGATGACGAGTGTCGTCAGTAAACTCTTTGCAATTTGTTTTGCTGTTAAATACTTTATTTTATGTTCAAATAACAGTTGTGAGTAAGGAGATGCTTGTAAATCTTTTGTACATTTTCACAACACAAAATCACTTTTACGGTAAACGAATATCGGCCTCGAATATCGGGTATCGGTGTCCTTGATTACTAATAATCGGCATCAGGCCTGCAGAAAAAAAAGGTGGCAGTTCGAAATGATGCACCTGATTGCCTTCTCACACCCAGGTTAGTACACAGGAAAAATGGCTGAGTAGTTTTTCCAAAGTTAAAAACATTTTATTCAAAAATAGCTGTTTTTGCTCTATTTTCAGTATTCAGAGTAAAGCGTGTTAGCAGAATGGACGCAAAATTACAGAAACCTTTACTCTTTTCAGAAAGGGACTTAATGTTCTCTGGCAGAGTAAAATGTTCTTCAATTGGAGTGAATTTTACTGTGCAGCTGTTGTATAACCGAAGAGGCCTGACTGGCAGATGGGATTTGTCTAAAGCTAAGAAAAAAAAAAAAATCTATTTATTTTTAATTTTAATGAAGAAATGCAAACCGAACCAAAACTGTGCCCAATCCTAATAAAAGACTTCATATATTTCAATATTGTGCCCAATCCTAGTAAAAGACTTCATATTTACACCATTAAGGAGTGTACACTAAGAAGGGAGTAGCAGCGATGTGGTGACGTCGATGAAATTTGGCGATCTGTAGTGATAACGGGTGAAGTAACTGCTGGCAAAGTGGGCGGGAAACAAGTTAAACTAATCTTGACTTTGAGACGCTCCTACCAATAGGAGTGAAGGATAATGCTGACTAATCAATAAATATCCAAGCAGGATAGGAGTGTCTGGAGTGTCCACTATCAAACGCTAACTGGGAGTCAGCTAGATTTTGGAAATGTAACAGCTACAGATATTCTGCTAAAGGAAATGGTGACATAAATCAGAACAAACACTCAACTTTATTACCATGTCCTCTTTATTTGTGCACTTACCTTGACAAAGAGTTGTTTGACCCCTGAGTTCAGCATGTACACTCCTACTTTTGGATCTGAGGAAAAAAACGAGCAAAAACCAACATTTAGCACGAAACCAAAGACGCATATAACACCACTTCACGCCACATGAGGGCAGCACCGGATCACAAGATTTCTAAGAAAGGTGGTCTTTTTGGATGTGAAGTAAAACAAACATTACTAATCAAAGGATATGTTTATGTACGACACTGAACACACGTTAGATTCGGTTTTGAAAATAAATGTACATCAGATCACAAAGCATTCTGGGTAAGCTTTCATAATCAAAGCTTAAGTACAGTACTGTATCAGCTTTTACAATGGCCAAAAGCTTTGAAAAAAAGGAGAAATAGAAAGAGGAAGCGGTCCAGGGCATGCTGTAGGTGTGGTAGTGTAACGTTACGTACATGCGGTGCCCCCTGCTGGAGGCAGGACGAGCAGCACCATGATGTTCTCCAGCACATAGGGCTTCAGTTTATCCAGGTGAGCCGGCCTCTCGCCTCTCTCGGACAGACTGATCTGGAGAGAGAGACGTCCTTCATCCTCCGCTCCAAAACACGAGCCCTGAGAGAAACAGAAAACAGAAGGGCAGAGATTGAAGATGAGAAAGGAACAGATGCAATTAAAAAAAAATAAAAGAAAATAGAAAATAGTGGGAGAAAGAGAACGAAAACGAACAGGAAAGACAGAATGAGAGTGTATGTCCGTGAGAAACGTCGTTCCTTTTACAAGTGCATTCTAAGAAAGAGTTTTTTGACAAATGAAAAACAAATGAGTTTTTTGGGGAAAAAGCAGTTCCAAGTTTCCACTAAGGCGAGTCACACGAGTTCCTAAAAGAACATGTGATCGAGGAATTTAAAACCCCCATGTCTGCTTAGTGCACCTCACGTAAAGCTCTCCTTTCACAACTAACATAATTTTAAGTACATTTAGTAAAAAAACTAATAGAAGCAGTGGATTCACCATTCATAGAAGCTTTCCCCATCATCAAACACCGCCATTCCCCAGCACCATCATCAAACACCGCCATTCCCCAGCACCATCATCAAACACCGCCA
>JAQMYM010000013.1:9446310-9456803 GCA_030014255.1 Parauchenoglanis ngamensis
GTTCAGGGTTTCACACTCAACTTTTTGACAGCTATTTTGACGTATGGTGTGCTCATAACGGTGAAAAAGTTGAGTGTGAAACCCCGAACACTTCTCACCTTCAGTGGTCGCCATCTTGGCTACGTAGCACAGGCAGCGGGAGCACCAGCCTGTTTTCAAACTTGTGAAAACGCCAGCTGAGGAAGCCGCAGCGGTTGGAACTGTTGCAAACAATACACCATACAAATGTAAGTTATAAGTTTTAAATGTCTACACACTGTTGCAGGATCTGTTTATTGCATTCATTTAATCAGTCAATGCTGCGATCATCATTTCCAGTAAGTGCCGTGTTGGAATGTGAGACCCTGTCGAAATTCACCCATTAGGCAAATACAGCATACTACATGGAAGTGTACTAACGGAAGTATGCGGATTGTGACACGGCTTATACGTCGAAGTGTGCGTGTGCGATTGACAAACCTGCGATGGAAATAGGAAATCTGCATCTTCACCTTGCCAGACTTCCACAACGCTGGACATGTGACTCAGTGCTTTGGGTTTAATGAGAGAGAGAAAAAATTATGTTAAAAAGCAAGTCATTATGAGTTTACAAACAAAACGCAACCAGGACAATATATGGCACAAAACATTCTGCATGCATCCCATGACTGCAAAACAAACATATACACTCATTTAAAACACACACACACACACACACACACACCCTCTCACTCTCTTCAACACACTCATCTTTGCTGAGTCTCACTATTTGGCAATGGGGCATTATGAGCAACAATACTGTGAGCAAAAACAATTCAACCAATGCATACTTATTTCTAAATGGTCATTAAAAAAAAAGCATTTATGCTCAATAAACACACACACACACACACACACACGTGACTCTGCAATTCTCACTATTTTCCAATAGGTCATTTTCAGCTGCCAAAGATGTTTAACATTAAAAATTAAAGCACACTTAAATCACAAAACCCCCCAAAAAAACAGTTATCCCGTTTATAAATTATATACTGAAATCTAAAAATACTCATCATTTATCATGCATAAAGGTTAAGTATTTTTTTAAATTCTGCATCTTACAAGTTTTGGGGGTTTTTTTTCTGACGTTTGAGCTGTTTGTTGCATATTGACACAGGAAATGGAGCCAAAAAAGGAGCTGCTGTTAAACCACCTCAAAAATAAACACCCATAAACATCTAGCAGATCTGAATTTATAGCCATTTAAAAAAAACTACATTTGTCCAGTAATTCTAGAGAATAAAATGTATATAACTCGTTAGCAGTGCTGCAAAGACAAGAGAAGAGAGGAAAGCAGAAGAGAAGCGCCGTTGGCTGCTTGTCAGATGGAGCTCTTTATTTTTTTTCTCCCCCTTCCGACATTGTGTTGATTCAAATAACAAGAAATAATAACACATATGGTATTTAAAATCTGCGGACCTGTTAGCTGAGCATCCCCACGTTGTAAAAACGGCAGTAAGATGTGTAAAACTCCGAGCAGGACGTTAATTCCCGACGCTCCGTGCTGGGACTCCCTCTGCGCCGCCATGCTAACTAAGCTAACAGCGCTAGCACAGCTAACACTGTTTCTCAATGCGCTTCCAGCGACACGGCTTCTCTCTCTCTCTTTCTTTCTCTCTCTCTCTCTCTCTCTCTCTCTTTCTCTCTCTCTCTCTATCTCTTTTCTTCCTCCCAAGGTTGCCAAATGGATGATAAATCATAAAACATAAACAATAACACTTTATACACCAAATATTCAGCTCATGAAGGTTTTAACCTCGGGTAAACAAACAATTAGCATGCATTTAGCATGAGGCTAAAACTGTTAAACGCATTATTACACTGAAAAAACCGCCGCACTTCACGTTCAACTTCAACTTTAACCAGGATTGAATCAAAATTTATTAATTAATCCTGCTCTGTTGAACTTTAAAACCTTGTTTCAAAACAATACGGACTGCATTTAGGCCATAATTTACTCCTAGTTTTAGTTTTACATTAAAGAAAATTAGCCATTTTGCACCAACAAAGATTAGCGCTAATCCAGGATTTGTTAATCTGGGATTTATTTTGATTTTAAGCTTTAAAACAGAGGTTAAAACGTATAGAACATCATTTAGCATATGACTAAAACAAACACATCTTATTATTATGCTACAGTAACGTAAATAGTTGAGGTAAATTATAATTCAGGTTTAACCAAGATTAAATCAAAATGTATTGATTAATGGTGTTCTATTAATCTTTAAACCTTGCTTTAAAATAAGCTTGATAGAATTCAGGCTATAATTTAATACTAGTTTAAACTCAAAATTTGGGTAAATTGCATCTAAATTATATTAGTGCCAATCCTGGATTTGCTAATCCAGAATTTATTTAATTTATGTTGTCCCATGCATTAATTACACCTTTAAACCTTTAAAACAGGTGAAAATATGTAGAATAACATTAAAATAAATAGGCTACAGTAATGTAAGTAGATGATATACATTATTCAAAAAAATACTGCTGCAGATTTAACTTTACGTTTAACCAAGATGAAATCAAAATGTATTTATTAATTCAGCTATATTAAATTTTAAACCATGTTTCAAAAATAATCTGGATTGCAGTTAGGCAATAATTTAATCCTCATTTTAGCTTTACACAAAATTTAGGTGGGTTAGTATAACTTGGGTTAGATCAGATTAAATTTGTGCTAATCCCAGGACTGTTAATCTGGGATTTATTTTAATTTGTAGCATTTATTGACTGATTGATTAATGCATTAATTAAAACTGTAAGCTTTTATTAAAACAAGTTGAATGATTAAAATAATTTAGCAAACAAACCAGGTTAGGATATCCTACAGTAACGTAAACAGCTGTATATATTGAATATTCACCAAAAACCTGCTGTACCTCTAATTTCAACATTAATCAAGACATAACTCAAATTGTATTTCTTAATCCAGATTTAAATCTAAGCATTGTTGTGAAATAATCTCCATTGTATGTAGACCTTACTTTAATTCATTTTTAATTTGACAGTAAACTTTGGATGGGTGGCACCAAGGATTAGATTAGATTAGAACTAATCCAAGATTTGCTAACCTGGGATTTATTTTAAACTGTGTTAGTTGTTTAACCTCTGATTTAAAGAAGTGTAAGTAAACCTGTAGAATAACATTTATATACACATGTGACCAAAAGAGACTAGAATAGACTACTGTAAGATAAGTACTGAACTTTATACTGAAAAACTGTTGCATTTTTACCCGTCATTAAATCAAAACTTATGTATCAATCCAGCTCTATTAAATTTTAAACCTTTTAAAATAATCTGGAATCATTTAATCTTTAATTTAATCCAGGTTTTAGTATTACGTTAACCATGGTATGGGTTGCACCTACAATGACTCTTTTTCAAGTAATCCAAGAATTGTTGATAAGCAGTGCTGTTCAATTCTTGATTCTGATTGGCCAGAAGGTGTTGTATTTTCTTTCAGGTTTCGTTAGGTATCGAGCGGTGTCGTTTCTATAGTAACAGTTTACGGAGGGGCTTGTACGACAGACGCTCCATGTAATCTACGACTGATAATAAACCAATTAGAAATGTGTTGTTATTTTAATACAGAATAATGTTTCATGTAAGCAAGTTTGTGCTTTCCACTTTCACCATAACAAGGCACTGTATGTTTTTTTTTTTTTTTTATTTAAATTTAATTTAAACTTCAATAAACAGAAATAAAGAGAGAAAGGTGAGGGAACAACTGTTTATAGCTGCTATAAAGACATCTCGACAATATTAAATGTAACTATAAACTGATTTTAAAAAATGTACAAAATTAGACAATCGTTGAACTGTAATTAGAGTAATAACAGAGCGGGATGAACGCGGGATTAGTTTGTTTATTCTGGTCCAACCTGGCAACCACCACGGGACATTTTTCACTGGCGTTGCTCTGGGTTGCCAGTTTAAGCTTATTCACCTTCAAATGTACTATTTATAGTCAAGTTGAAATGTAAAAAAATAATCTTTCCTGTATTAAATCTTTCTATTAACAGTATTCTGGGTGTAATTATTTATTATTTTATATCTGTGTATGAGACAGACAAAACTGTTTTTATGTTATTGTATTTGTTTATGAATATTTAGTGTGTCTTAGGTTTATAATTAGCATTGAAATCTACAATTTGGAAATTTCAAACATGGCAACCTTGTTGCTGAGTCTGTGCGCCCACTACAGTCCAAAACACAGCAGTTTAATCACACCACAACTGTTAATCTTAAACACTTAATTAAAATCTCTGTTCCACTTTGATTGCTTCTTTTAAACTCCAAAATAATGTTTAGGACTCTTTACAGCCTCCTGCATCACCCAAGAATGACAAACAGGAAGCTGTGCAACTGTGTATATTTATAACTCATTCATCCGCTAATTATGGCTCACACTCGCATTAAATCTGAAACATTATCATGTAAGAAACATTGATAATACAATATGTGCCTTGTATCACAGGCTCTATGTGTATTTGAATCTTGTATACAAACTGTCTGTGGTCTGTTTCTAGGGGGGAATGTTTATTTACAAACCAAAATAATGAATGCAGGAACAAAAAGTCCAAGTACAGAACAGAAATAACACAAATTCAACATTAGAAGCCATAAGATGACAATTGTTCAGCAAAAAAATCAAAACACCTGCAAATCTTTTACCCAGAATTCATTTCACCATCCCCACTTCTGAAGCTACAGAATATTAACGTGTTAAAGACGTTATGTCATAAAGTGGAAGCTATAATCTATACTAGCCTCACAGCTCCAGTGCAAAACTTCAGAAACAAAATTTCCCAAAGAAACAGAACACCCTTTGTATTTACAGCTCACGTCGTTTCTCTGGAAACATGACATATATTTGTATTTATTTATATTTGCCTATATACATGGGATACTATTTGAACAAATAATATATAACGTGTGTGCGGTCAATCCAGGTAGTCGAAGTCTTCTGGAATCTCAAAGGCTTTATCCAATCGACTGTCATCCAAGCTGAACTTTCTCTTGGCCCACGATTTGATAGCGAACACATTATCTAGGGGAAATAAATTGATTCACTATTTGAATCTCAATACAGGAACGTTCACCAAATATAACCCAAGGTAAAGAATTGCTCAGCAGAAACACGCTAGATACGGGCAGTAAGAAATCTGTAGCCGAGCCGAGAGGACATCATTCAGAATCGTATCAGTTCACCAACCTGTAGTTCCATCAGCTATCATGAACAGGTAGAGGATTCGCCCAATTTAATGAATAAAGCCCAATTTACTGCAAATGGCCTAAAATATCTAAATGTTAATGTTCTAAAATATTTAATTAAAAAAAAAACTGCATCAGATTGCAGCAGTGCATTCTGAAGTTTACTCTAACACACCTAACAAACTTCATTGGAGCTACACTAATGGAATGGAGTGGAACAACCCTTAGGGTGGAGACGGAGCGTCTCCCAAAATGGAAATAAGGTCAGGTCGACAAGGGTGTGTTAAAACAATATTGGAATGCAGCTTTAATTTAAAGTGTTTACCAAGCCAAGAGCCTCAGGAGAAACCAGACCTGCAGATCTACACCCACTTTTAACCGGCTGTAATTAAACTCTTACGTGATCTATTTTTTGTCTTCCTATCCTAATCTTCACATAACATTTAAAATGAAAATTAGCAGGACCATTTCTAACATTATTTATAAATGAAAAACTACAATACCTTGGTTTGACAATTATACGCCTTAAACAATCTCAGGAGTAACAGGGTCACTTGATCACTCTGTGTGGAATCACAGCAATTGTCTTTCTTTCAATATGTGAATAAAAGTAAGGGAGCAGCATGGGCTCCAAGAACAGGTATGCAACAGCTAGAAGTTGTGGATAGTTACACTTCAGATAAGGGATATAAAAAGATTTCCAAGGCTTTGAAAACACCCCAGAGCATTGTTATGTTTATCATTAAGATGTAGAAAGTGCATGGCACGACCCAGAGTCTGCCAAAAACTGGGCGTCTATCAAAACTAAAAAGACTTTTGGTCAGAGAGACCACCAGGAACCAAATCAGCAACCTTGAAAGACCTACAGGATTTTGTCCCCAACATCACAGACAGTAACAAAGATATTGCACACAATTGTCCTGTAATGGAGGTTGGCAAGAGAAAGCCATTTCTTAAAAAAGGTCCAGCTGAAGTTTGCACAAAGACACTTGGCAGAAGGTTTTGTGGTCAGATGAAGCCAAACTACAACTTTTTGGCGCGAATATCCGCACAGCCCATCAGCAAAACTATACCATGTCAAATGTGAAGCATGGTGGTGGCAGCATAATTTTCTCGGGATGTTTCTTATCTGCGGGGAATGGGGAACTGGTCAAGATTGAGAGGAGAATGGATGGAGCCAAGCACAGTGAGATTCTGGAGAAGAATCTGATGAAATCTGCAAAACGTCTGAAAATGAGTCAGATATTCACGTTCCACCATGATATTGACCCCAAGCGAAAGGCCAATGCTACCGTGACTCCATGGTGTGCTAGGAATAAAGTGGATGCTCTGACACCATGAAATGTGAGCCCCATGTACTGCTACACAGCTCCACTTGTCATGGTACCGAAGAAATCTTCAGCTTGTCTAAATATTAGCGCTTAACAGTATGCACGAAGGCTAATATACCCTTCTCATACTATTTGCTTCAGTAGTATGGTGATTTGGGATGCAGCCCAGGTCTACTGGCCTAAACACTGTGGTGTAGATAAACATACGATGGGTGTGTGTTCCAGTCTCTCTACAGTCAGTATAGAAATGTCCAGTGAGAAGCCGTTTCAGTTCCTGCGTTAGTTGCAGTTTAATCATTCTGAAAGCACAGATTTCATTTCCTACAGCTGAAACTTACCAGTCCATCTGGACACGGCTTCCTTCGCTGTTACGTTCTCTTCACCTACAGAAACACATCAGTGCTCACTTTTAATATTTATTTTATACTACTAAAATTACATTCATCATATTTTTTGCATGCATTTTCATGTATTTTCACCGCCAGTGAGCCGAACCCGTCTTAAATTCTGTCAGCTTAGTGCTCATGATAAAAAAGACAAACTGGCAGCTGCACAATAGCAGAAGTCCGCTGTGTACGGAGTAATAAGAGTAGCAGCACTAAGGAGGATTTTGTGAGGAGGATAATGATTTCTTCATGTGTGAACCGGAGCTCCAATGCAGCGTAAGCATCTGTGCTGCAACTGAAATTTTACACGACGTTGGTTTTATACTGCATTCAAAATTCTGAGTTTAGATAATAAATAGAAGGAAAAACAACAATTTCATTCTCTCTTCATATTTATGATGCACTTTTCCTTTGCTTATCTTTATTCTCCTCTCTCTTGTCTTCTTTCCCTTTCATTCATTGTTTTTTAACTGTGTACATGTTTGTAAATAATAATAATAATAATACATTTTATTTACATAAGCACCTTTCATGCATTTAAAATGTGGCTTTGGGGTGTGAGGTAGAAAAGGCAGAATTTTCTTTTAAAAAGGTAGTCAAAACAATGAAATAGCAGTGACAAAGAACACTACGAATATTTCTTTAAATAATATAAATATAAGAAATTATATAATACATAAGAAATGAAACATAATATATAAGAAAACATTTTTGTATGACATTTAAACATGCTTATAAAGATATACATTTTGAATAGGATCTTGAATATTACTCATTATATTATAATAAAATATATTATTTCCTATTTTCTAGAATTTCCAGCCTTATCTACTGCCAATATAATCATTTTGCTTCTTTCAGCAAATAAATGCTTAAAATATTACAATTCTAAGACAATTTAAGGTCGTGTATTTGTTTTATCATAATCTCACAGAGAGAAATAATACATAAAATCAACTATATTTAAGACTTCCTGAGATTTTGGCAGGTTTTTGCCACTTTTCCTCTTGACTAAACAGCATGCTATTAGCCTGTTACAGCTCAGTGGTATTGTTTGGACTGTTTTGCTGCAGTAACTGTGTTGATGGTAGTTAGGCGTTCTAATGCAAAGTCTTAGATGAGGACAAGTCGAGACATGCTAAAGCTCGGATCGATGTAGCGTCACCTGTGGAGTGATGCATTGTCTTGGACAGCCAGTGAAACACAATTCAGCTGCGTTAATCCGTGTCTAAAAGTCTGTATCCGCTTCTATAGTTACCAAGTTGTTTATAGACATCAGTGCCATACATGGACATGTCACGGCCCTTTGAGTTAACATGGACATGTGATATCTGCTTGCGGTTTATTTTGCACCAATCTGTATCTGATCTTTCATCAGCAGTAGTTAATAAGATACAGCACGACTTATGCGAGACTTGGTAACTGGGTCAATGTGAAGCAAGTCATTTCTCATATGAACTCATTTCTTTCATCATAGCCCCAAATGCACAAACTAGCACTACAGTAAATGCTACAGCTTTACTGCGAAATGCATGATGAAATGCTTAACCAGTGAGAAAAAACCATGTGTATGTAAACATACCCGACACACCCTCGCTCACAGAGAGTGAGTCAAAGTACTGCAGAATTAATTACTCACATTACTTTTTAATACTCTTCCATCACGGCCATTTTTAACCCTTAGATTATACTCTGTTCATTTCTAACATGAAATTTTTAAAATCTACACTAGTTCTAGGCATCATGATGATACAGTGATAAATATTATGTCTCACTTTCCTGAGGTATTGTAAATGTCATGAAATATTATTATTAAATGTTTGTTTTAATGTTTACATTAAAAAAATGTACACATTTTTGCAATGGTTTTTATATTATTCTCCTCTCCAGTGTTATACATTGCTATAGCTTACTTTTTGTTGTTGTTGTTGTTTTATAAAAATGTTCTTTTTTTTAATGCATATAAATCATTGTTTTGTGGACATTATATAAATGATCAACAAAGTACTTTACTGCTGGGAAATTGTTCGCAAGCATTACAGAAACATTGTTCGTATACATCATGATACATATTGTACCTAGAAACGCCATTGAGAATCAGGAAATTTGGGCGGGGGCTGTTTTTTGTCTCCTGTGTGTAGAGAAATGTTCTGTGTTAATATATTTCATGGCAAAACTAACAGCAGGAGTAAATCGTTCACACATTTGCAAGCGAGTTAGACGGGTGCGGCTGATGCAGCTGATATGACACTGTTTGTGTGCCCGACCTTGTTTTGTGTTTTGTTTGATTAAACCAGTAAAGGCAGGGTGGCGCAAGGCCTCTGCACACATACGGTTATTGTAAAAAGGGTGACAAATTAAATAGAAAATAATAGGTTGCTATTATAGAGTGTATTCTGCAAGTCTCTGGAAAAGTACAGGTGCGATGAACACCATTAACGAGTCATCTTGAACGAGGCCTTGAACAAGAACTCTGATTGATTTGTAATTATTACTCATCATTCTAAGGAGATGAGTGTAGCCAAATCATACCGAGAGCATAAATAAACGCCCCCCCATAGCAAAACGGAGCGACAAATGTTTTCTTTAATGTCACCAGTCCGGAGAATCCTTTAGGATTTGGGTTACCTACAGTCAGAATGTTTGTGTGTTTCACTTGAGCTGCGTTCTGTACTCACGCATTTCCTCTACCACTTCTGGATCACATTCTTTATATTTCTCCAGCTCAGCACGCAGTGATTCTCTCTGCTCTCTTAGAGAGGTTAGCTCCTTATGAAGAGTCGCTCGCTCCTCCTAAACACACGCACAAACACATATACGATCATGAGATAATGTATTTTGAATAGGGCTGTAGCGACACACTGCGGTCACCATTCGATTATTTGGAGGAAAATTTGAATGAAGAAAATTAT
This sequence comes from Parauchenoglanis ngamensis, assembly GCA_030014255.1. NCBI lineage: Eukaryota > Metazoa > Chordata > Actinopteri > Siluriformes > Auchenoglanididae > Parauchenoglanis > Parauchenoglanis ngamensis. Next base: position 9,456,175 of record JAQMYM010000013.1, read on the forward strand.
GACTGAAAAGACTCCTTTTTTTTTCATGTATAATGAACAATGCAAAACAATGTGCATTTTTGTCTGTATAAAACTGAATAAATTTTTAAAAATGCTATAAAAAGAGGTTTAATAAAGTAAACAAAATACCATTTTCATCATATTTTAAAAATAAATAATTACATAAATACATTTATAAATTCTCTCAAGAACTTGACTTAAGAACAGAAGAAGTCTCTGACCCGGGGAAAACGATCCACTGAAACATAATGAGCTCTGTAGCAGCACCTGAGGCATCATTTTAATAGAAAATAATAGAAATAGAGCTCCAAAGTCGGTTAAAATGACTTTGTTCTCGGGTGCTGTTCGTTGCAGTGGCTTGGGGCTGGTGTTGTTTGAAAGCTACTAAGAAGCTCTTATTAACTGTCACATGGTCATGTAACCGTATAAGGTACAGTATAACGCACGTCGGCCGTTGGTGATCCAGAGCTACACTATATAGCCAAAAGTTTGTAAATACCTGACCATCACACTTACACTACCAGTCAAATGTTTGGACACACCTTCTAATTCAATTTGTTTCTTTATTTTTATTACTTTAAAAGAGTCTGGATAATGATGGACTGCTGTTTCTCTTTACTTAGTTGAAA
>JAQMYM010000013.1:9457695-9469592 GCA_030014255.1 Parauchenoglanis ngamensis
ATTAACAAGGCACACGTGTTCACTGAAAAGCATTCCAGGTGACGACTTCATGAAGCTGGTTAAGATAATGCCAATTTATCATTTATCATGTATCATCACGGTAAACGGTGGCTACTTTGAAGAATCTAAAATATGAAACATATTTTGTTTTTGTTTTTTACATTTTTTTGTTTACCACATAATTCAGTATACGCCATATGTGTTGCTTCATAGTTTTGATATATTCAGTAATGTTTTACAATGTAGAAAGCAAAAAAATAAAGACAGAAAAACCTATGAAAAAGAGTAGGTGACCCCAAACTTTTGACTGGTAGTGTATATGTGGTTCTTCTCCAAACATTTCCTACAAAGTTCAAGTATGCTGTACTTTAACAAATTCCCTTCACTGGAACTAAGAGACCCAAACCTGCTCCAGCATAACAATACCCAAAGTGGCATGTGCACAAAGCGAACTCCATGGTTCGCCAAGGATGGAGTGGAAGAACCCGAGTGTCCTGTATGGACCCCTGAACTCCACTGAAAGAAGTTGGGATGAGCTGGAGCCTCCTCAACATCCCAACACCGGTGCGTGACCTCACTAGTGCTCTTGTAGCTGAATGAACACAAAACCCCACAGCCACGCTCCAAAGTCTAGTGGAAAGCCTTCTCGGAAGAGTGAAGCTGATTATAAGAGAAAGGGTGGATTAAATGTGGAATGGGACATTCAACAAGCACATATGGGTGTCATGGTTAGATGTCCACAAACATTTGGCCATATAGTGTATCAGGCCCAACTGTTTATTTTAACGCTTTAAATAAATTTGTGTTGTGCAGATTGGGACCTCTGGCGTTCAGACAGTGTAACTGCATTAGATGCATAATTAACAAAATGCAGATTTTCATGATATGAATCATACATCATTATGCATCATGTCATATTACATATGAAAGGATTCAAAGCAAAAAAAAACAAACAAACAGTTGGAGACTGGAGTTATGGGATTGGAGTATGGGTCAGAGTTATACATGGTTAAAAAGGACTAAGGGAAATTACATTCAAAAAGCTGATAATGAAGAAACAAATCTGTCAATCCGAACACACTTAAAGGTCTTACTGCTGTAAATTCATTTGTCTTCCTCAAGCTATCCTAAGGGTGTGTAAACTTTTTCACAGTAATTTTATATTTATCACACCTGTCTGACTATATAACCCACTGCTGCGGATTCTAGCGTGGTTCTGGTTTAGAAACCACTACGGTCATGTGCAGCAACAAATCTCCGCTTCACAGTTATTCCCATTAAATAAAACCCACAGTGCTAATGTATAGAGGGATTGTCATCAGGGATTTGAAAGGCCAAAGCTAAAACTACTTAGAGATTAAGTAGAGTGAGTCGTTGAGCAACGAGAGTGTTAAAGCACGGACATGTCAGATTAGTGAGTGCTAACAGAGCTCAAGATGAAATCGTCATCGTATTGAGCTGCAGTTTTCACTGTTTTTAAGTTCTAATCAAATAAATGGTTTTTGAATTATTTTTATGGTTAAATCAAAGTTGTGTCATTTCCCCCGAATGCTGAAAAAACATACTAATTTAAATAATAAGAATATCCTATACGAAGAATATCCATACGCACTACTGAGACATATTATGGGTTGCCATGATGAAATTCATGCACATTGCATAAGCCTGTGATTTAATTTTTTTACTTTGGTGATCGGGGTCATTTTGAATCCAGCCCACAGTGGGTTGGTGATTTTGGTTTCCATTGACCATGATTGCATCATTCTGTTCTCAACCAATTGCACGATCGGTAATCAATCAGTAAAGATTTTCAACTGGCTTGTTTCGTTCATCGGCTTCCGATGGGTGATTTAAGTGTTCCCTTAATATCTTTGAGTAGTGTAAATATATACATAAATTATTTTTAATTTTTATATATATTATATTTCCCCCCCAATATTTTTGTGTTTGAATATTTTTTATACACTGATCCATCAACTATGATTATTACTTCTGTACTGTATCAGTCTACACTAAATTATATTATAAAGTAGTAGAGTACTATGCAGTCCAGAATGTAATATTATACCAGGATATGCTGTATATAATACTTTATTATATTATAACGCATTTAATCATTAATCATAGCTGAATGAGTATGTGTGTCCGTGTGTGAGTGAGATTGAGAGAGAGAGAGAGAGAGAGAGAGAGAGAGAGAGAGAGAGGTCTTACTGTATCTTGTCGGCCTTCTTTGGCTTTTTTAACGGCCTGCTGAAGACCCGCTCGCCGCTGCTTTCCATCCTCGTGCTGCACAAAGAGATAAAAAAAACTCTAAATATTGTTTTATGGGCATTATAACCTACAAATATTCGAAATCTAGCTGTAAAGAATAATAAATATACGCACGTGTACAGCTGGATCCAAATGTGTGCGCATGTAATTAGAATAAAAAAGAAAAACAAGTAATCTGACTCCAGAGCAGCGGATTCTCAAGTCAGACTGAATTTCGTCCAAATCTCTTTAACATTCGTGTGGTCTCGACTGAGACCACGTACGGCAAAAACCACGGAAACGCATTACTAAAAAAGTTTGGAATTCAACATCCTCAATGGCAAAAAATCCAGATATGGAGATACACCGGAAAGAAAATGAATGATGTACTGAGACGCCGGATAACTGGGTTAATATCGAGACTTTGTGAAAAATTCGCAGAGTGGTGATCAAATCTCGATGTAGAGACTCAAAGGCGCAATAGTCGATTTCTTATTTGTAGGAATAACCTAAAAGATATGCAGATACGTGTGTGGTACTAGCAGAAGTGTATTAAGTGGCTGAAAATACTTATTTGGAAAACTGACTTCCGATCCGGAATGCTTTTCTAGAAAAAAAAAATCATTCAAAAGTCGAAGCCACCGGTTATTGACATACTGAAGAGCTAATCTTGAAGAAAAAAAACAGTACAAAGCTTACTTATAGTACCTTTAATGAGAAGAAAAAATATAACTGTACATATATTAGACATTCATTTACGAAATTATTACTTTGCAGGAAATCCTCAAACAGGGAAAATAAAACAAAGAAGACCCATTTGGTGCCTGGTTTATATTAGTGCAGAGTTACATTGGGAAAAATAATATTTATGGGATAATAATGCGGAAAAGATATTAAATTGAACATGAATAAAAAGCTACAGTGGATTAAAGAGCAGCAGAGAAACTTCAGATCATCCTCCATCCTCCAGTGTACAGTGAAACAGCTAATGTTTAGTCTGTGAAACACCATATCCTCACGCCCATCCCTCAGATTGGATTTCAGACTTCGCTGAAAGTGAATCATGTAGCACTGAACATGCAACACATTTCTCACCAGTTTCTCCAGATCCTCCATTTTGCGTTTGCGGGCGTGAAGAGCTTTACTGGGAAAAGCCCAGAAATAATTTGAGGTTCCGACTCGCTCCGAGTCCACCATGTTGTCGTCCACCAGGCTCTGCAGCACTTCTTTCACCGACATGGGCGCTGCACAGGGCACGATGCAGCGTTACACACAGCGTTATCAGGTGTTTCTTATGTTCATGTCATAAAATAAAAAGGTTTGCTAAGCCATAAATGATCCTGAGGTGGACAAGCAATTTTCAAATAAATTATTGTAGTCCTGGCTACTGTCAGACAAGGGGTCGAACTTATGATTATTAGAATTAACCTTATAATTCTCACATCTTCCTTCTACAGGCATCTACAAGTTTTGGGACTTTACTTACTGATTCCTTTGGTTTTTGGGGCGATTTTTTCAATGTCCTTCAGCTGAAAAACGTCTTTCTGGTGGAGAAAACAAAGCGGTTTCACCAACAACTCCCAAACAGATACGTGCTGATATTCATAATCAGTTACCTGATATATTTTAAGATTTAACATGTACAATATTGTCATTACAAACACTTAGTAATACTCTCTCCAGCCCTGAACTCCAGTCAAAAATCACTTGCCTAGATCGGCGGCAATTTAAGGCTCACATTTGTCTTATTATAAAAAGTGTGTCTCTGGACAGATTTCAATAAGCATCTTTGTCATAGAAATCCCATAATTCTGTGTGCCATCTGAGATATCTGTAACTCCACGGCAGGTACGACTGTCTCACTTTTACTGATTTTTTTAACTACAGGTCATGCAATTTTACAGTGATGCAATTTTACAGTGATTTACAGTGAATTTTACATTTCATACTGAATAAAACGCACATGCCGTTCTGAAATGATTACCCACCTCTGCTATTACATTAAATATTTTGACCTTACAGTTTACCTTTAAGTTAAAAAAATAAATAAATAAAAAGAACGAACTCAGTCACCGTTTCAAAGAAGATCTCCATCATACGGCTTCTTTTCTCCTCCAGACTTAGGCCTTTCTTCTTAGACTGTTTGGAGAAATCATTGTCAGAAAAAAGTTTTTCAGTACACGAGCAGATCGTTTACATGGCAAACAAATGCAAAAGTAATCTACCGATATATACGGTGTATACTGTATATGAAACATTAGGACAACGTGACGTCTAAGAATTTAAGGACACAGATTTAATCGGTTTGTGATTTAAATTATGATGGACATGTTTGAAGGCACTGTCATGTAAATGAATTCAGGATTCATGCCTGCAATGTGCTAAGCATTTCCAGGATAGGCTTTAGATACATGGATGACGAATGAACAGGGAAGGGGAAGCTCATAAGTTGTTCATAGGAAACAGATAACAGATAAACTGGCAGTTCAGTATGCCTGGTTAATAGGTAATACAGATTAAACTTCTCCACACTTAAAGTAAATATACAGTTTAAGGGGCGGACACACTACATGCATTTGATAGTTAATAGATATGTTAATAAATATAGACACTCTTTTATATATTCTGTGTGAGAAAAGAGTAATAACACTTGTTCCCGCCCGGTTTCGAACCGAGGACCTTTCGCGTGTTAGGCGAACGTGATAACCACTACACTACGGGAACTGAGCTGCACCTCGCCTAGCCACTTTCGCTTTTCAAGCTTTACAGTGAACCATGTCGCCATTTAGTTGCATGACAGAATTCAAATCAAATATATTTCACTCAAGTTAGTCATCATGATACAAATGTGGTCATTTACGAACTTCTAATTAACATTATTATTTTTATTTTCAGCAAAGCTAACCGGCTAACCCCAACAAACCCTCACACCTACTTGACCAGCTCAAGCTTCATATTCCCTCTTTAAACACAACCGAATACAACTACACACCATACACCATTTTTAGCAGACCTACCATCTTCTTATAACTCCAACTTATAACTCTGTATAAACTCCAACGAAGCTCTTCAGTCAAAAAGTCAGAAATTTGTGGTTGTTATTGTTGGTGTTCCCGCCAACAGTGAAGAACACCAGCGTGGCGACTCTAATGCGCATGCGCAGTTGTTGGTTTTTTTCCCTCTCAAAGTCCCTGTATTGTTTGTCAGTCTGGTTAAACTTAAGTAACAATATTATCACTATTCAAAGCCCGGGTTTTGTTATTTTCAACTTCATAGCCTTCTAAAACCAAATATTGTTGTACTTGAGCTCGTTCTTGCGTTAATTGAGATGTTCAGTTTATTTTAAAATACATGCATTGGCGCCTTCTGGTGGTCAATGTAATGCAGTACTCTTTTTCAGACACAAGATGGCGGTGTGACTCATAATTTTTCTCTTACTGCTTACTGAACCTACTGTATTATATGTGACAATAAACAAAAACAATTCTTTACAGCCCTATTTCATGACAACAATTTAGTTGATTACCTATCGTAGACAGTTTAATTAGAGGTTAGTTTGTGTTCAGTGTTTGTGTCTGAACTTATGTTAAGATTTAACAGCAATTGTACGGTCATAAATGGGCCGTTTGGAAGACTAATGTTGCTTTGTTGTAGGGTGTGTACTTTTGTGATGACAAGTGACAAATCTAAACACCATCAATCCATTCATTTTCCTGGTGCAGGTTGTGGTGGTGACTAGCTGAGAAGGTCAGTCCAGTCCAGGCTTGCCAAGAATTCCAGGTCTTCACAAGATGTTCCTCACCTAAAGGTGAGATATAATCTCTGCAGAGGGTCCTGCGTCTGTCCCGGCGTCTCCATGCCCGATATGTCTCGAGATCCGAGTAAAGTGCAATCCGTGTCAACTGTTCCCTCTCACTTCAGAGGTAATACTCTCTTCATCTTAGCACAGAATGCATGAAACAGTATCAAGATTTCTTGTTCATAACTATCTTCAGCTTTGATCCTGTGTTCATTGGTTGGAATGACCCACATTATCATACCTAATTACAAACCTTCGTCAAACATGTGGCCTGTATTTCAACTTCCTTTGGTTTAGTATCACGTCACACATCCGGGTGGGTTTCCTCTGGGTGCTCTGGTTTTCTCCTTCAGTCCAAAGACATGCAGATTAGGTCAATTACCCACAGGTGTAAATAGAGTGTGAAGGTTGTTCGTCTCTGTGTTTGCCCCGTGATAGACTGCCAACCTGTCCAGAATGTAATTTGCCTCTCACCTAATGTCAACTAAGATTAGCTCCAGCTCACCGCCACCCACAACAGACAAGCGGTATAGAAAATGAATGAATCCTGCATAATTGAAATGCGGTGATTTAAAGCTTATTCATTCAGAAAGTGCTTTATTCATCTCAGGGTAGCTGTGAAGTTAGAGACCATCCCAGGAACTCTGTAGGTGAGGCGGAAATACACTCAGGAACAGACTGTTTAAATGTTTTCATGGGGTGTTTACTTTTTAATATCTTTATAACACAATGTTAATAATTAATTCAACTCATTGGTCACTTTTACTTAAGCATCTTTTCTTTTTAGGATTGTTTTTTAAACACACTTGTTTATATTAACTTATTCATTCCTTCTACAATTACTTGGGATTTTTTAATGCAAAAGCATGTCAAGTTTTTTATTATAATTGAAATCTACATAAACAAAGATTTATCTCAGGTCTGCGTTGGTGTTAATCCATTTCATGCACATTTTTAATGCTTACCGTTCTCATCTCGTCCACATCCTCCTCGTACTAAGTTTTAGTGAACACACTACACACTAAAAGTACACAATTTACTACTCAGCTCAAGTGTTTGTTACATTGCATTCTCATAGTGCTCTATTTCTCCTACAAAACAGCAGTTATAAGCAAGATAATCATAGATTTCTGACGTTATGGCTTGGTAGTGTGAACTATGAAAGTTTTGTATTACAGTACAAGAGCACAACACACACACACACACACACACATGGTTGGAAACAGCTGCTGTAACTCCTCCAGCTTGATGTGCTTAGTGCCTTTACATCTCCCCGTTTACTCTGCACTTTCTTACACACACACACACACACACACACACACCTACACACACACACCTACACATATGTACACATATTTGGCCAGGCTGCATACTTCGGCTGCAAGAATCTGCTTTCACAGTGAGTGTGACCTGTAGCAACAAGTTCGTTGCAGGTTGCATCACATCCGCACACACACAGAGAGAGAGAGAGAGAGAGAGAGAGAGAGAGAGAGAGAGAGAGAGAGAGAGAGAGAGAGAGAGAGCGCTCAGTGTGGAGACAGAACAGTCAAAGCTGAAAGAGGAAGCAGGATGTCATGACGGAGGGTTGGTGCTATGGCACTATGTCTGTCTCAGTCCCGAGTAAGGGCCACTGCTGCCACCGAGGATTGTGGGAAATGACCCCCAATGTGCTGCTGTTGATCTTGGCACTGACAGCCTGTCTGACTGCGCCTGGTAGGTGCGACCAGAGTAACAAATTTATCTCACTGTCAGAGATTTCTCTCTCTCTCTCTCTCTCTCTTTCTCTCTCTCTCTAATTCACTCTCCTTTCAGTCTTTGTCACTCTTTCATTTTGCTTAGTAGAACTGAAAGATGATGTGAAGAAAGTTTCTATCTATCTATCTATCTGTCTGTCTGTCTATTTGTCGTGTTAATTGTAATTTAGATAAAGACAGTTTAGTTCTTCATAAAGTACCTAATCATAGTTTAGCAAAATGGAGTTTAGCTAACCATAATTCATTTAATTAATTTTTGTTTCAATAATCATCCTAGCTGCGTTTAAACTCCAGAAAATTCCACATGAACAGCTCACTTTTTGTACTACATCCAATTTTAGAAGTCGAAATTTATTTTCGACATGTAACAAGTGTAACAGCATTCTGCTAGTCAAGAAAACTGTTAACATAGACCTTAGCTAGCTAATACTGAGTGATCATATTTTGAAGTTGCCTAGCAAGTGTTCTTAACTTCTTAATTGGATAACAATGTATCTACTATCCACTTTGGAAAGGCAGCAATAGTTTACTTAATCATACTTTAGCTAATCTTACATATATATATATATATACAGCATCCACATGTCGTTGTGCTGACCAGATTTAGAACATATCATGTTAACAGCCCACGTTTGTAATATTCATGTCTTCTAGTGGTTGAAGTTGTCTGCCAGTGACTCATTGCTGTAATGTTTCTTATTATGGTAGAACTCTCAAATGTTCAGTTAGCGATTGATACTACGTGTAAGTGTAACATCGGTATAATTTTATGAGTAATGTTATGAGTAATACATCTGAGGGAAATGCGAATATTCCTGACATTTCTGTCTCATGCACACTATCAGTCTGTATTTACACTGTTTCTATAAAAATCTTAACCGATTCGTGCTATTTGTGCTAGCATATGCTCTGCGATCATATTTGATCATAGCTAGTTGCCTAGCAACAGTGTTCTTAAACTACTAAAACGGATGAAAATGACGTTGTTCATGAGAAAGACTTATTGGCTACGTGCTAGCTAATGACAATTGTGAAAGTTCAATCTTATCGTTTAAATGTTTATTTTTGAAATCTGCTTCATGAAGTGTACACTTTGTAGAAAGTCAACAAAACTGGCTAGCCTGTTCAGACTGCACTACTATTGACCTAGCAACAATGTAGGCATGTGTAAGTTTAATATATAAATTTTAATTGTTATATCTTTGAAAATAGATTAGAAAATACAAATAATAGTGTAATACTTTAATTTGTTTTATACATAAGTCCATTCACGTGTTCAGAGCAGAACTGTGAGACTGAGTCACAACATCAAAACTGATTTCTGTTGTTCTTTTAACAGCTCTTTCAGACATGCTGTTGAATCTTAGACAAGATGACACATGCATATGAGTCACATGATAAGGGTCATGGATTGCAGATTAAAAACACACGCGCACACACACACACACACACACACTGAAAAAAAGGCACTCTAACAATCAAAGTGTTGAAAAGTGCTAACTTTGCATTATTGTAGCTCATTCATCAGCAAGCTAATAGGCTAATTAGTGGTTTATGTAGGGACAATGAATACATAGGAACTATATATAAATTACAGGTAATGTAAAGCAACTGTAACGCAGTGGAATGCAACATCTAAGAACTGACTCAATGCTCGCAGTGCATTATGGGAATCCCATAGTTTCCAGGATTACAACATATAAATTCATGCTAAGGACATTTGTGTTGTAGCATTTAGGATGTAATTAAAAAAATGACTAAATTGCGTTTAATATACAAGAGTAGTACTAAAGGACACTAAACACAAAAGACTTCTAGTTATAGATTGTTTTTAAATGTTTTGCGCTAAGCCATTGTATGCTCGCAGTGCATCATGGGTAATATGGGTAGTCGCTTGGTAGTCTATCAAGTCACTACATGAATACTTAACAATAAAAATTTCTATTATGAAATATTGAGTTTAAACGTCTTGGTCTGTTTTCACTTTGCTTAATGCTTTACCCACAACCCCAATTGACTACCTGCTGACAGCAGTGCAGTGGGATTTAGCGCTCGCTTCTTCTCTATTTAAAGAGATGCAGCGGTGCTTTAGTCCTTCGTTCTGTCCAGCTCTCTCACCCCCTCATCGGTACACTCCTCTCAAACAGATCAGCTTCCAGTCTGTCCTCTTTTGAATGCTGATGTCTGAACATGCAAAGGTTTCTCTAATGTGTCACAGATCTTGGGTGTGTGTTTATTTCCTCCTCTGTGGCCTGGTTATTTGATTCACCTCTAAAACAATAGCGTGTATTATGTAGGAGTGGATCAGTTGGACGGGGGAAATGTTGGAACACTTTCCAACAGATTAGCACCAGGGTTGGTGTAGGATTAGGGGTGTGATGATAAGCCAATGTGAGCAAAAAAGAGCAAATATCTATTCTTGCAGTCTGATTGTGATGAGATACAAACAGAATTACAACTCGAACTGACTGATAAACATCGGTTTGAAGTCTACTACACTGGCTGAACACTAATTATGAATTAAGAGCAAGTTTACTTAAAATAAAGTGTGATGTATTAGAAACTTAGATGTAAGATGCTGTGGATAAAAAAGATCTATTATCATTGTGGTTAGATTTATTTTAGCACTAGTTCTGCTTCACTTTATGTTTTGTACATACCTAGATATCCAGATAAATTCTTCATCTAAAACCTGAAATGAAAAATCACTATTACGCAGTTTTTTATTGTGCTGCACTTTACAGTATTTTTCATGTAGAAACTTCTTCATATTGCAGAATTTTCTGAACCGTGTCTTAGACTTGTTTTTTTAGAATACCATATGATATCTCAGTCTGAAAGGTGCACTATGTAGGATTTAGGGGGATCTGTTAGCAGAAATGGAAAATAATATTCAGAAATATGTTTTCACTACAGTATAATTACCTGTAGCTACGAATCGTTGTGTTTTAGTAAGCTTAGAATGAGCCCTCTATATCTACATAGGGAGCGGGTCCACCTCTACGGAGCCGCCATGTTCCAGTTACAGTAGCCCAGAATGGACAAACCTCTAGAGAGCACCTTCCATGTTTTGTGTTTTTACAAGTGGCAGAGTAAATCTGGAAGGAAGCACCGGAAAGGCAACAAAGAAGAAGAAAATAGAGGAGTCAGTGTTTGCTGGTGCTGGATAATAAGTTTAAGTTTGAAAATGGAGGATGATACTTGTTATTTAGAACAGAAAAAGCAAGGAAATGTGAATGTAAGTAATTGGAATTACCCTACGGGCACCTGACAGCCACCGTACGTTCTAATGAATGTTCGGAAAGGTAGGGTAAGGGACAGATAAGGACTCGGGTGGCTGAACTTTACATAGTGGACCTTTAAGAAATCTAGAACTGGGTTCTCAAACATTTGTAACCAAAAGCTCTTTTAACTGTAAAAGAAATTCCACGGACCTCCTAAGCACCACGGACATAATGAAATCTATTCACTAGACAGAGACTCTGTATTTAGATGTGTACAGTACAATTTTGGCTATTTACTGGAGTTAAAGCTCCACCCCCAGGATCTATGGTGGCTATTTGAGTAGAATGCCAATAAAATGACTAACAGGAGGCACATCTAAACACAAACAAGCATTCCAGATCCAAAGTCAGTTTTCCAAATGAGTCTTCTCAGCGACTTTATTATACACTTTTCCTAAGGCCAGGGCTTAATGTGTTGTTGTTGTTGTTTTTTTATCATGTTATTGTATTTTTCGTTGTTACTTGTACAAGTAAGGAATAAAAAAATCATCTTTAAACAGTCAATTCAAACATGCTAATAACTCTAAGACCTCAATTAATAAATATATATGGTACAATAACTTTAATCATAGTAGGTTGTGAGTTTAACTGTAACAGTAAACTTTAAAAAATCACGTCCTTGCTATGCTTCATATACGCTCTCTGAACCCTTTTTGATAACTGCTAGTCTAGTTATCCTCGTTGTCTATTTTCCTACTATAAAATAATCAGAGACATTTCAAAACTTTGTCTCTATCCAGCTTTGAGTAGTTTTATGAAATTGTCACAGCCGAACTGTAGTTTTGGGGGGGGGGGGGGGGGGGGGGGTTG
>JAQMYM010000013.1:9508842-9519494 GCA_030014255.1 Parauchenoglanis ngamensis
ATAGAGCTGTCGGTCTGTCTGCCTAGAGAGCTGTCGGTCTGTCTGCCTATAGAGCTGTCGGTCTGTCTGCCTATAGAGCTGTCGGTCTGTCTGTTAATCTGTCTGCCTATAGAGCTGTCTGTCTGTCTGTTAATCTGTCTGTGTTGATCTGTCGTTTTGTTGGTTTGTCTATTGACCTGTCTGTCTGTCTGCCTATAGAGCTCTGTCGATATGTCTCTTGATCTGTCTGTCGATCTGTCTGTCTGTCTGTCTCTTGACCTGTTGATCTGTCTGTCTGTCCATGGAGTTGTCCGTCTCTCTCTGTAGAGCTGCCTGTCTGTCTGTTGATCTTTGTGTCTGTTTACAGAGCTGTCTGTGTGTGTCTTGTTCTGAGCCATTGGTTTATAGACTTTTCAGATATTGTCTATAGATCTGTATGTCTGTGTGTCGACCTGTCTGCCTGTACTGCTGTCTGTGTCTGCCTGTCTATAGAGCTTTCTGTTTACCTGTCTGTTGATCTGTTTGTCTGTCCATGCATGTGGTTGTTTGTCAGTAGAGTGTCTTTTTATCTGTCTATACTGTTAATTGGTCTGTCTATCCGGCTCTTTCGTCTGGTTTGCATGTGGATTTCTGTGTTGTACAAATGTCTTTAAGTATTGTAACATGATCTCTACTGTCACATTGTCCGTCCTTACCTATCTGTCCTTCTGTTTCTCCATCGTGTCCAGGCAGGTCAGCAGCAGGTCAGCGTCTTCCTGCATCATGTTTAAGGAAGTGATGTCAGTTTTGCGATCGAGAGAACTCAATCGGAGGGTTCAGGCGTTTAATTCTTTCTGCTCTCCCTGATGTTCAGTCCGGTTTTTGTGTAGCATGACTGAATAAAGAGTTTGTACTTTTAGGACCGATAAAACTCTTAAGTATCTTAAAAACTTGAACTCTCCTTTAATGGCACGGTGTAACTCAGAACGCCTTTAATGGAGGTGTTAACGAAGTTCAAGTTTAGTGAAGTGTATATATGCGATGTTTAATGCTGTACGAACTTTAAACACACCCGACACACCCTACTTTCCAGTGTGATGTGTTTGTTCTTCGTTTGTAACACTAACAGGTTCGTATTTGTGTACGCGGGCCTGGCCGTGTACGTCACAGTTCTTATTTTTCCAGCTGACGGCCCCCTTTTGTGGCCGAGTATCACTCACATGCGCTCCAGCTGTGTGTGTACTGCTGCCGTTCTCGACCCTCAGCTGTGTTGATTAGTGTGTGGTGTTGCTGATAAAAGGACATGTACACCGCGTGGAGCAATGGATGTCCTGTCGAAAGACTTCCGACCGAAACAGTGATATGAAATGATATGTCAGAGGCCTTGTGTAAATTATTACCCCCCAGCTGTATAGGAAATAACTTCCCTAAGCAAGATGGGCATTTCTACTTCTTTTATTCAGTAAACATCGATACCTTGCTTTCATACTGTCCAGATCGCCGTCGTTGTCTGTTCAGCGCACGCTACCACACGCCATGCTTGTTTACAACATGATTAAATTATGGACCGTTAGCGCATTTTACATTCAATTCGTATCCTAACTCTTGCACCGCTTCCACGCCGGTCTGCTCCCAGTGATACCCCTCCGCACCAGTAGAGGGTAACATCTCCAGAATACTCACTCTTCATTCACATCTGGGTACACTTCCTGTTCACGCCACAGAGAGACAGACAGATGGTGGAGCTGGTAATAGTTCAGAAAAGTATACATGAAATCTGTCCTCGCGAAGTCTTGCCAACTTGCCCAAACCATCTAGTTTGTTTTATATTCTGTCCCTTGCCTTCTTTAAACGTACCCATTATCACTATATCTATCAAAGCATCCCTAATTTTAATATTAAATTTTTACAAGAAAAGTGATGCTTACATGGGAAATGTTCCATTGTGTAGACATTGCGTTAGCATGGCTAGCTGTTGCTACAGCAGCAATGAAGTCGCAAAGTAAAACATCGCTGGAAATATAAACGAGCCGCATTTCTTCTCCTACTTTTTTCTAGCCGTGATCGCATTGTTTAGACAGCAGAGGGCACAATAACGTACAGTAACGGGAATGCACATGACGTCATCACAGGCGGATGTACGGCGCTAATGTCGCCAAACTTATTAACTGTTTTCATTTTAATTACAAGGAATTTTTAGTTAATAGACTACTATATTTTACTCCAAAGTTTGCAATAGTTTGTAAACAATTGTTGGTTGCGAAACCAAAGTATATATATTTTTATTTAACAAAATGAATATTTAAGTGGATAAAGAATAGGAAAATAAATGTTGCATTTTTAATAATAAAATTTTCTTAATTTTTTTGGGGGGGAAAATCGAGTTGTGAACTCAGTATCATAAATCGAATCATGGATTCGATGAATTGTTACATGCATGATATCTACACATCTCATTTGTGATTGTGAAGTCTTGCCAATTTGCACTTGTTTCTTGCTTGACTGTTTGGTTTGTTAAGATTATTCTGACACTGTGATACAAATAAGCATAAATCTCTCAATTAAGTGCCTTCAGTTACAGGGAATGGGAATCCTTCATTGTGTGTGTGTGTGTGTGTGTGTGTGTGTGTGTGTGTGTGTGTGTGTGTGTGTGTGAGCAGCAGGCTGAGTTTTACTGAGTTTTGTTGTAGCTGTTCAGCATGACGATGCTGAATGCGCCTAAAAGCCTCTCTCTCTCTCTGTAAGACACTTAACCCTGCAGATCGATAGTAAAGCATGGCGCTGACACTGTGGAAAGCAATATTCATAAATAATGAACGCCTCAGCCTTTCACTTCGTCTCTCATTCCTTCCGTCGAAAGAGATCAAAAACCACCGAAACTGAGACTGCTTACATTCTTGAACTTTAACCTTGTGGCAAATAATCGTCGACCTTGAAGACCAGAATTCGATTAGACCTAATAAGCATGCGTACATTTAACCACTAATGATGACGCTTAATGCGTGTCTGATCACATGGTGTGCGATTTAATTCAATCAACGTGGTCTTGAAATAGCTCGGTTTTCTTTATTTCTTTATTTTTTTATTTTTTAAGTTATTGATCAGGGTATTCAAAAAACAAAATAATCATCCTGATTGGAAAGACCGTTTTGCTTCTTTTGCAGTCACCTCACAGCGTGCTGAGGTTTTGGGGGAAAGAACATTAGCGCCGTTTTGGTAATTAGCTGAATTAGCCTTCACCCCAGGACCCCTCTTTACTGTCTTCACAACTCGCTCTGTTTCAACCTCCCCCCCCCCCCAATTTTATTTACCAACCCAAACGCGGTCACTCTCTCCCACTCCTCCTCTTACCCCCCCCACTCCTCAGGTGTGCTAACTGCAGTCGATTCCCGGCGAGTCTGGCCTTTGCCCTTCCATGCGTATCCTGCTAGACGCTCGGCTGAGCAAAACTGACTGACTGCATACTGAGTAGGCAGGATACACGGAGCGAGAGGGACTCTCTCGGGAGAAATTGAGGATTATTCTGTGGCATTACAGTGGTTATGAGGTGTAGAATTCACTAATGGTGCAGAATTTGCTCTTTCCTGCCAGACTTCTTTAAACTTTTGAGGTGGAATGAGCTGGCAGTCGATTATACGACATTTAATAAAGTCATTTACCAGCCCAGTGGGAAAGTGGAGGCTCCAATATACTCATGTTTTGGTCACCTAAAGGTAGTTGATGTAATTTAACCCTGAATCACAGTCCCCCTCCAAAAGTATTGGAACAGCAAGGCCCATTAATTTGTTTTTGCTGTGCACTGAAGACAATTGTGTGTTTCACTAAATTAAACTCAAAAATACTTAATATTTGGTTGCATATCCCTTGCTCGCGGTAACTACATCATGACTACAACCCAAAGACTCCTGTTTCTTCATTGGTTATGCCTTTCTAGGCTTTTGCCACATCATCTTTTAGTTGTTGTCTCTTTTGTGGGGTTTCTCCATTCAGGCTTCTCTTCAGGAGGTGAAATGCATGTTCAATTGGGTTACGATCTGGTGAATTAATTGGCCTGAAGCAAGGAATATGCAACCAAATATCAAGTTTTTTTAAACTTTAATTTTGTTGAAAACATTCTGTTCCAAAACTTTAGCTCACTTGGAAAACTGGGTGATTTGATACAAATTGTGTTACAATCTATGTTACATAACATGTCCAGATGTAAATACCAGGGAATAAAAGCTGAAACTTTGATCTCCATCCATCCATTATCTATACCGCTTCATCCATCTGGGTCGCGGGGAAGCTGGAGCCAATCCCAGCATCTTCGAGCGAGAGGCGGGGTACACCCTGGGCAGGTCGCCAGTCCACAACAGGGCCAACACAGATAAACAACCATACTCACTCGCATTCACACCTATGGGCAATTTAGAGTAGCTAGTTGACCTAATGTGCATGTCTTTGGACTGTGGGAGGAAGCCGGAGCACCCGGAGGAAACCCACGCATACACGGGGAGAACATGCAAACTCCTTGCAGAAACACACCCTGGGTGACCCGGGGATCAAACCCAGGACCTTCTTGCTGTGAGGCGACAGTGCTAACCACCGCACCAGCTCTCTTCTCATTTTCATCTTTTGATCTCACACAGAAATGTCTTCAGTGCACAGCAAAAACAAATTAATTGGCTCGACCCCTTGGAGACGGAGGAAGACCAGCAGGCGTATAGACCACCAGGTTGCTCACAAGGAGATGTACTAAATTTGATGCCAGTATTAATAACCACAGCAGTAAAACATGAAATTGTAGTAGGGTGCCTGAGCACCGTTGACGCTTGGCCCCCCCGACTACTTAGCAAGTGATTTAATAAAGACTAATGAAAATAAGTGAGTACTGGGATCCTCTGAGAAGAGACCTCATCATCCTTCTTATTAAATGTTTCTGCCCTCAGAAAAATGGCAGTAATTCTTTGTCTAACATTTTAACTGTGAATCAGAAACTGAATCATTTATTTTGCCCACTATGGGATGTAGTCTTCTCTCTGTGCATAAAAAAATGTTTCCAGAGTGGCCTTGACTAATGTGTGTGGTTGGTTTGGCAACAAGGAGCACATGCTGTAGTGTGTCATACCACCAAGAGATATATGAACCAACCGGAACGTGCTATATGTAATGTGTATATCAAATAAAATTGCTTTGCAGAAGTAAATCTGCAGCTTTTCTCTGGTTGGTGGACCACTTTGGGATATATCCAGGCTTCTGGTGGACCTGAAACCTGATAGCCCGGGCTAGTGAGTCGCCCATTGCTGTACTATACTATTCATCACATGCAAAATACAGTCAGTCATTCATTGTTTCATAAATAGCCTTAACCTCTTGGTAATGCTTGTCTTGGGGTAAATGACATAAGGACAACTGTCATGTAGGGCTGTGGTTCTTAACGTGAGGTCTGAGAAGCACAGACATTTATTATTATTTTTTTGTTACAGTTAAATAGGTCACTGGTTACTAAAAGTTTGAGAACCCCTGCTTTACATTGGACGTGTTTGAAGGTAGGAGAAGGTCAATCTATTCACCAGACACATGATGAACATTGTCTAGCTGAACTCTGTTCCAGTAATAGCAGATCTCTGTGCTTTATGAAGTTCTCCGTTTATTTTCTTTGTCTTTATGTCTAATTAATTCTGTCCCAAGCCACTCATTTACCTCATACAGTTCTGTCTAAATTCATACTAGTAGAGCATTAGGCCCTGCTGTTTTCCTTTATCGTGCAAGGTGATCTGTCTGGTTATTATTCTCAGCCTATTTATAGCAACCTGGCCTGTTGCCTGGAGCCGAAGTGCCTGATATGGGCCCCGAAACGAATCCCTGTTGCACACAGAAGCTACCCCCTCGTTCCTCGCCCAATGGGGCAAAGTCTTCATCAGCGGTTCCATATCAGCCCTGATTGCGATTTGCTGATGAATTGGACGATTTGCATATCTCCCACAATGCTACAGGGAGTCCCTAACTGCAGGCTAATCAGGTTGGAGTGCCTGAGATCACTGCTTTGAGAGGTGATGGGGATATTGAGCGAGATTTGGAGGTAGGAAGAAACAATGGAAGAGGGGTGGAGAATGAATTAGATGTCTGAGAGTGCTATTGTTCTTTCCTTTCTTAATTTACTTGTTGGACTTGTCTTATTTGTGCTTTTTTCCCCTGAAATATTGGCACTCATGTAGCCTTTCAGCAGACTGTTGAGCAATTCTATAGCATTTCCCCCCTAACTCCAACAGAATTTCATGTCATTTTTGTCATTTTTTTCTACTTAGTGTAATTTGTTCGTTTCAGTCGCCTGAATTGTATTGATTCACATCTAGTGTGTGGGTTGTACCCTTGCATTGTAGTGCATGTATCTCCAGCCTTGGGGGAATGCAGCTTATAACCTTCACCAAATTCATGGTTGCCCTTCACCTGACCATCTAATTAGCATCTAATCTGAATGAGTATAACTTGCCTGAAATTGGAGGCTTGTTTGGACTTAAGATAGCGATGTAAAGGGTACTGAAATTGCAGTAACATGAACAGCAATGACTGCGGTAATCATTTTCACAGTTCGGAGGCGTCTTTGTGAGATGTCCAACAATGTTAACGCCAAACTCCTGCAGGCAAAAGTGGAAAAGAAGCAATATCCTTGATTGTGACTCACTGGAGCCAGCTCATGGCCAGAGACCAGAGTGAGGAGAGCGAGAGAAAGAGAGCGAGGGAGGAAAGGGTGGGAGGGGCTTGCAGAGAGGCCGTGTGACAAGATGCTGAGAGGAGCCGAGTGTACTGGGGTGGAGAGAGAGAGGGAGTGAGAGAGCCAGGATGTAAAACAGACCGAGAGGGGAAGGCGAAGAGCATCGCTAGTGCCTGAGAAATAAGAGGAGGGAGGGTGAAAGTGGAAGTGGTGCTTTTCTTTCTTGTCTTTTTTTTTTTTTTTTTTGTGGAAGCAGCACTTACTGGCTGCCAGTTTAAAGATCATCTTCCCGCTACCACTGCATCTTCAAGCCGTGCCTTGCTACGTAGGTGCTTCGGGTCTCTGTAAGTCTTGATCCGGTCTTGACTTTGACAAGGCTCTAAGAAAGTCCTGCAAGAGTTGATGGGAATGCAGGAAGATATGATGCCGCCTGCCAACCACTGCAGTCTCATAATAGCTATTCGGAGAAATGTTTCAAGCTTGCCTTGGCTCTCTGATGTGGGGGTTTGCTTCGAAATGTAATCTTTGACTGTTTTGGAAGTCAGTTCTGAAGTGACAAGCCATCGATGCGAACACATGGTTCAACTCTCACCATTTTCTAAATCCCGGAAGTTTCTAAAGCAACCTCTACCTTGCTAAAAGACCTTCATCCTTTGGGCTTTTGGATTACATCTCCTCATCTTGGCCTGTCACTTTGACTCCTGATGTGCGAGTCAATGTGTGGCTGTGGCTGCAGCATCATCTCCTCACTAATGAAGAGGCTCGGCCGCACGGCCTGTTGCTCGGACCTGCTCTCCTGCAGCCACACTTCTGAACATCTGCAGCATCTGGCTATTGGCTGCCCACCACAGCGTAAGGTAATTCTTCAGGTCAGGGTTTATCGGTGATCCTTCCGAACTGAAAGAGACATATTCCGGTTGTTTTGGTGGTGGTTCTTCCTGCTGATCGAGTTTATAACATATTTATGTTCTCGGAATGGGGCAACACCGAGCTTAAACACTTTCCCAAATGCTCCATAGACCAGTCATATCGATGATTCTGCACCATTTACCACTTTAGAAGAAGTATTTCTCTGAAGTTCTACCACTAACAATCCCACATCCATTATTCTACACTGTGTATCAAGTGTACCATGCACTAAGACTAATATTGATTTGCGACGCTGCTTTTGTTTGCTTTGTCAGACTGGCCTTTAGACCTTCAGTTTGTGGTTTAAGATAATTTGACATAGTGGCAGAGATCTCTCTGATTGCAACAAGCATGGCTGACCTTGCAGCAGCTTTTTCTGATGTTATTTAGCTACTGGCAAGACCGGAGAGAATATCTAAGTGTACTGCTGTAATTGATTTTGTAATGGAACCAGGTGATTTAATGGCCGTCTTGCTGCCTTGACAACCACAGCATCCGCTTTGACTCGGACTGCGTTCTGAATAGGTGCCGATTATACAAGACGCTCTCCTCTTCGTCCTCCTCCTCTTCTGCTTGTCAAAAGCCTTATTTTTGTTGCTCTACAATGGACTGAATGCAGCTAAGTGGAACAAGTCTGTGAACTTTCTGATCCATTTTCCTCCTTGCAGGTTAGAAGGCTCGTACTGTTCAATGTTCCATTTAACACAAAGCCTGACAGGATCTCACATAATACTTGTGAAGGGGTCATGGCGGCTTGACCTTTTGGTTTTGCTGAGCAGTGGTGTCCTATGTTGCTCACGCTGCGCTATTCTGACATCCTGTTCTGGGGCAACTAATGGTTCAGAAAGAAATGAGTGCCTTCTGGGTCGTGTTAGCAATCCTTATTTGTTTTTGAGGCCTAATTGTTGAAGTTTTATATCCTTCTATAGAATCTTGGGCAGATTAGGGCTGCATGATGATAAATGAGTCTTCAGTTATTTTGAATTGAATAAGTGATTGAAATCACAATTATTAATCAGAAAGTTAGGCCTATTTAGCAGCAGAGTAGTCTTATTAAAATAGTTTGCTTTTTTTCAATCCATGGAAGAAATATTCCTTTACTTTTATAGATTTAAAAAAAATCAAAATTAGAATATGGATTGTTCACAATAATTGTTACTCTTTAAAGGCTAAAGGCTTCAGAATATTCAACATGATGAATACAAGCTTGTGTAGTCTTTTATTAACATTG
Organism: Parauchenoglanis ngamensis; assembly: GCA_030014255.1. Taxonomy (NCBI): domain Eukaryota; kingdom Metazoa; phylum Chordata; class Actinopteri; order Siluriformes; family Auchenoglanididae; genus Parauchenoglanis; species Parauchenoglanis ngamensis. Next base: position 9,517,635 of record JAQMYM010000013.1, read on the forward strand.
GTGTGCAAGTGCTCCAGTGCTGCAGGTGGCGCTAGTATCATTTCATGACAATTTCCACGACTACAGCAAGAAGATGGATTCCTCAAAGTCACTCAGCTTAGAATGAAGTGGCTTGAGCATGCCTTGTTTGTAACGACCGATCACAGGCTCCGAGCTCGCCTTTTCACGCCACCCATTCGCTCCTCAATTACACCATATGGTTCGTGGGCATCTGGCAAATGTCGTCTCTGCAGGAAGTTGAAAAAATTATGTGCACCGATGTGTATAGTGAGGTATGGGTATCGCGCCGATATTAGCCTGAGACATTGGATCGGGATGGGATTATCCGTCCTTCTCTTCATCCTTCAACTTCTGGAGTGTGAGGATGCTTGAATCAGATTGGTATCGGCTCTTAGATATTGGAAATGGAAAAACTGGATCAAGATCGCATATTCCTACTTTTCAGTAGTAAGGTTCAACCTGATCATTTTTTCCTCTACTTGATCTGAAAAAAGTGCAATTTCATTGAACTTTTTTGACGTACGTTCTACAAAGCCAGAATGTTGATCTGCTAAATGAAAAGGTTTTGTGTCACAGCCGTGATTTGCTACAAAGTCAAACAGCTGAATGAGCATCCTCCAAGAGTAGTGATTCCACATTTTTTGCCAGGGGTTGTATAAAGTTTCCTTCCTGAGCTCTCTGGCTGGAGTCTGAATCCTTGAATAGCACTGGGATCGATTAATATCCTCTTCAATGAAACGTACACTGAAGGGCACGAGAAAGCATTTGCAAAGTATTGATAGAATTACAGGGCTAGAAGAGGCCTTAACTTTCAGTCCTATAGCCTGAGATGTGCTATGAGAAGTGTTTAGTCACCAATTCAGGACATGAAGCTAATTACTTCTTATCCAGAGCGACTGCCATGACCGCGCTCTGACGCCGCAGTAATTCATCCGCTGCCCTTCTGTCACGTAACTATTGCAGAACTGTCACTTGGCGCCAGGACGAAACTTGGCAGAAAGCATTTTACTTGAATGAAGTCTCGTTTTCCATTCAGAGAGGAGCGTGTGTCCTTCCGGGCGTGATAAAAGGAGTTTGGTTAGTGCGCTGTATGGAAGGATGCTTCTCTTGTTTTTCCCCTGTGGGAAGATACCGAGCAGCCTAGCGTGTCCGCTCCTCCGCTAGCTGCCTAAATTCTCTGCAAGTATCATCCATCATGGCTGCATCTTCCTGTCGCTCGCTATATCCTTCCCAAAAATCTTCACACGTCGATTGGTTTTTAAACACTCAACCAAGGTGGTAATTCGTTTCCGAATTCGCGTTTAAGCACATTAACGTGTCTTCTGTCGAGTCCCATGCGTATGGAAAGCGGCAAGGATAAATCTCAAGGCTGCAGCAAACCCGAGCAATTTTTTTCTTGCCTATAAACCAAAGTTTTGAAATCACATTCACTTCAAGAGGGAATAGTTGAATAATTGAATTCTATGATAATTGAGGTTGATGTTGGTTTGTTTCTTGTGGGTTCGCACCCACAGTTTTTTCCCCCTTATTACCAGTGAGGCGTCCCTCATGCTGCCTGACAGACAACGGTCGCATTTGAGGATCTACGAGCTATCGTAGGATTTTATCGTCTCCACCACAGGACTGATCAGTCATAGTCAGGGATGTAACGATATGGTGCATCATGTCGTATTGTTCGAAGTGATTCGATTACCTCGATACATCTGTCTCAAACAATAGGTTCAACAGCTTGCACAATAAAGTGAGCTACTCGTCATAAAATATGTGAGGTGTAGTTAACATTTGACCTGCCCAGGGTGTACCCCGCCTCTCGCCCGAAGATGCTGGGATTGGCTCCAGCTTCCCCGCGACCCAGATGGA
>JAQMYM010000013.1:9532619-9554242 GCA_030014255.1 Parauchenoglanis ngamensis
TCTGACATGCATCTCATCACACATCTGAATCAAAATTGTTTTGAAGAGAAACAAAAGTATCTGAGGTCAGTGTACAAGTGTGGCTTCTACATACTGTGTGTGTGTGTGTGTGTGTGTGTGTGTGCGCGTGTGTCAGTGCTCAGATTCACACATGCTTTAGAAATGTCCTTGGGCTTTATGAGTTAGCAACAAGCACCAGAGAAACACACGTGTACACACTTGATTTATTGATATATTTATTTATTTTGGAATAAAGCAGAATTGACATTTTGTCTGTTATTCTCAGATGTGTGTGTGTGTGTGTGTTGAACATTGTTTATGTGATATCAAAAATGACAGGGACGGTCATGTCCTAAACCTCCTATCTATTGTATATGCGAGAGTGTTTTTTGCTGCATGTGTGTTCAGAGACGTGACGAGTAGCTTTAATTCGTTTCACTCAGAAGGGCGAGTTGGATGTCAGATTTACGCGCCGTGTGAAAACACACTCCGAGCTCTTTGTGCGTTTGCGTCAAGATTTCTCTCTGAAGCAGCTTGTGTATAAATGATTCATATTCACCTGAAATTTTAAACACTCTTTTTCCTCCTACAGCAGTCCACAAGGACACAGCTTTGTGTGTGTGTGTGTGTGTGTGTGCGTGTGTGCGCGTGCGCGCGTGTGTACTGATGTAATATCCTTGAGGCAGTGAACGACTCAGCACACACAAATGTCCCAATAACTCACTTTAGTGTGTGTGTGTGTGTGTGTGTGTATTGGCTTTATTATAATGTGAAGACAGATTTTAAATAAATATATTACCCCCCACTCGCCTGTCTGATGCCTGTCCGCATGTCTAATAGAGCTGTGTAATAATTATAACGTCTAATACGGCTTTTAAACACGTTCGAGAGTATTGAGGTTAATTTTTATACTTTTCCATTGCGCAGCATTACAGCTGTTTGTTGCTGCTGTTTTAGTAAACTGATAAAATTCCAAAAAAGGAAATATAATTAGCAGATCAAATTCTGCCTAGCGTTTAGTGAAATGCTCAAAAATGCTAGTTAGCATTATAGCAAACAGAACAAATGCTGACTAGCATTTTAGTAAACTGCTAAAATACAATAGGATAAAGTTCTGGATCATTTTAAAAACTAACAAACAGACAAAATGACTAGTTTTTAAGTGAGCTGATAAAATATAACAAACAGCTCAAGTTTAGACTTAGCCTTTTAGTAAGTCGGCCAGAACTAGCAACATAGCAAGCAGAATTATTAATGACTAGCGTTTTACTAAACTATTTTTAGTCAACAAAACTATTTTATAGTAATTAAAAAAATTCAGACAGATGAAGTTCTGATTAGTGTTTTACTAAACTGTACTAAACCGACAAAATAATGATTAGCGACTGCAGTAAACTAGCAAAAGAAAGTTGCTAACACGCATTATAGCAAACAGATAAAATTCTGAATAGCCTTTTAGTAGACTAACCAAAAACACTATTAAACAAACAAACAAAATGATGGCTAGGCTTTAACTAAGCTTTAAGTAAAATTAAACTTCTGATTAGCATTTTATTAAATTGGCCAAAACCCTAACTCTTTACTAAACATAGAAAGCAGTGATTTGTTTTTTTTTTTGGCTAGCTTATTAAAGTGCATAAAGAGCATTATAGCAAACAGATAAAATTCTCTCTAGCCTTAGTAAACTGGCCTAGATGCTAACTAACAGTCAAAGCAATGCCTTGCACTTTGATACACTAGACAGAAAAAAGCTAATTAGCGTCATAACAAAACACTAGATATCATTTTATCTGTTTGCTAACACGCTAAAACGCATTGTCCTGTGTAGTAACAGGATTAATATTAGCAGGGACCCTCGTGCCCTGAAGGTGGATTTATTTATTTATTTTTCTTCGATGCATGAAACTCTTCCCCAGTATAAATCCCTAGCATTTTTCACATTCTCTCCCATTAGCCCTGGTTAGCGGGTTAAATCTGTGCTATGAACATAAGGCGCATACTTCAGTGCTGGGAGATTAAGGAGAGAGCTCACGTAGGACGGCTAAAAATGAACATGTTTCCAAAAGTCTTTGCTCCATTAAGCCTGAGCTGAGCCATGTGGCGCTTTGACCATCAGGACATCTTGTTTTTTTCTTTTAGTCCAGATCCTTTCTTTCTTTTTTTTTTCCTCCTCCATGCAGTGTGATTTCAAAGTGATGCAAAAGCACACTGGATGCTGGAATGAAGCTGAGCAGTTTAGTGTAATGGTTTCCAGCCCAGTAATTGTTGGGATTTCGCTCCCCATGGTGCAGTAAGCTCATGAAATTTTGTGAAAAATGGGAAAAAAAAGCGCCACACATTCGTTTTTATCTTGCTTTCGGAATGCAGCATGTCGAACTGGATGCCTGTTGCACGTCTCGACGCCCGTGCCCAGAAGAGCGACTTCTAAATAAAACTTTTTAAATTGTCGGACTTGACGTGACTCGAGTGGTGCATCGGAGCGCGAATGCTGGAGAGATGTCACTCGGAGAGCAGTGCGGTGCAAAGCAAAGCCAAAAGATGCTTTTAGAGATTTCAGCGTCAGATGATGCAAACATGGCTGGAAACATGACTGAACTTGGACGATGGTCACTCAAATAACCACTCTTTATAACCACGCTGAGCTGAAAAGCATTTACAACCTCAGCCAAGAAGAAGAATCTGAAGCTACAGTGGGCACAGACGCACCTAAACTGAACATGTTCATCTCGTCGTTTTCCAATCTTCAGCGATCCGAGCATGAATCATGAAGTTTTGCAACGATTCAAATGCAAATTTACATCTTCTACATATACATCTAGCTATGTAGTGTGAACATGCTAACTTACATGCTGGTGTCATAACAGGAACTCTAGCATACTACATAGCATAGTTCACAAACAAACTCATGAAATAGTGTTAGATAATAGGCTGACCCATCAAACGTGCTTTACAGCCTATCAAGATGCTTTATAGAGAACTAATGCTATGTGAAATAGCATTACTTTAAAAAGCTCAAGCCACGTTATGTTCTATTTAGTATCTAACCATTTTATCAAGATGGGATTTTGGCCTGTGTCCCACATTAGTCTGTTTTTTGCTGTCAAGAGCACAGCTGAGCCACCGAGCTTTAAATTTAGCAGGACTCGAGTAACATGCACCATATGCGGTGTATACATTCTGATTTGTCAGCTCACAGAGCGTGATTTGGGATGCCCTGAGGCTATTTTTGGACGCTGTAATCGGCTTTTTGGTGTTGAAACAGTCATCACGTTGGCTAGGTTGCGTGATTTTGCTGTTAATTGTCTGATATTGTACCACTCCAGTTTGGCTAAAAGAAATTAGCTGACTCATCACCGATCACTGGTCTAGTTGAAGTGGCTTGGTGCTAACTGATGAGTCACTGAGCTGAGTCATGAGCTGGAAATGGAAGTACGGAAGGAGCAAGTCCTTGGGACTGTAGGCAGTGTTTGGATAACACGCCATATGGGAGCATGCATGCTGTTTTGTCAGTTTATAGTGTGATTTTTGGTTGCCTGTGGTGGATTCGGGGATGGGCTTTGTTCTAATTTTTATTATAAATATGGTGGCTAACACCATTTTGCTTCTATTTGTGTTTTTTTTACTTTCTTTTTTTCTTTTCTAACAATTGGTTATACCACGCACCATGATATTCAACATAATCCTGGACCCAGTAATTCATTTTCTTCTGCACTCTTATTTGAGCCTGTAAGACATGATATTCATTTTGACATCTTAATTAGTTCCTTCATGAAAAGTCAGTTAAAGTGTGGTGGTGTACTTTTATTACCACCTTGGCGCTGTGCAAACAGGAAGCTCAATTGGTTATCTGATGTCTTGGGCCAGATAAGCGCCTGGCCAAATTCCTTGCTATTGGTCGAGGCTTGAGCTGGGGCTGAAACCAAGTGTCCGAATTCCCGGGGTGGGGGGTGAAGAGGTTTAGAAAGAAGAGCAGCTGCCAGACGCACTGCTGACATCACACCCTGGGATATTTTAAAAGGGGCTGAGAGCTTGCGGATCGAGGTCGCTGTGGCCACACAGATCAGCCAGGTAGGAGCCAGTCTCCACGCTAGTCCATGAAGTGAATCTCTAGGGTTCTTGATTTGGCACTGGTTGACTGTATATTTGACGGAGAGCTCTTGGGTTACCAAAGTCATTGTCAAGAAGATCCACTACTCATTTCTAGTCCTCGAGCTCTCCATTTCATCCAAACGTTATTTTTAAGATTGATACAAGATCATAGTCTCTTTCCTTTACTCCTTCGGGATATGAGTTGCTAGTTCCTTGGACTGCTTGGCGATGCTCCGGCATTGTCCCATCCCACGCTTTTCATCCACCAGCAATAACAAGAAGAAGGAAATGCCCAAATCCTTGCCCAAGGAGAAGGCTCCGCAGGCCCCACCGGAGAGCCTGGCACTGGAGCTTTTGGACCCCAAGGAAGTGACCAGAGTGCCTTCACCAAAAGTCTTGAAGATATTCAGCATTAATATCATCACACAGGGCCTGCCTTTCTGCCGCAGACGGGTGAGTGATTTTTGGATTAAGTGGTGTATTGGTTAGGTCACAGTGGCAGCCATTTTGTTTGTTGAATATCCAGTGATTGGCAGGCATCCTTCTTGAAATGGAGTGTCCGCTTTGAAGATGTGCTCTGAACTGGAATTTGATGGTGTATTTGATCAAATCATATTTGACCAGTATGAATTCTGTATTAAATCATGCCATGAATTTATGAAGCTCCCGGATAATCTCAAATGTTTATCGTCATACATATTATCTTTGTATAATCAACGGGTGGCATTTTTTCCTTCTATTCTCTATTCAAATGCACCGTAATAACGTTTATTGTTATGGAGATGAAGTACCTCAAATGGAACGCTGAGCAATCAAGAGTTCATATTTCTAGTATTTCTAGAATTATTATTCGTGCTTCCACCTCCAGTTTCCCTGTCGCTGTCGTGAACAATGACAGCAACTGGTACGACGGAGGCAGCAGACTGAATATAGCAGCGTGTTATAAGTTGTCACCATGTGCTGCACTGCTGTCATTTTAATGGCACTCTCAAAGTCCTTCACAGACAGTTCAGTTAAGTCAAATGTCGGCGTTTATGTCAGAGCCGTCTGCTCTAACGAGGCTCATACATGGATGAACAGGTCGAGTCAGGATACCTCAGTCCGTTCTGTTCCAAGTTAATGCTTTTAGTTACAGAGCACATGCTAGCACTGATTAGCCGTCACATGCACTGCTCCTCGTTTAGCAGCACCCAAGATGCAGACGGATGACCTTAAAAAGCCAGGCGTCTATTTTTAGGCTCGGCGAGGACGGCGCAAAATGCATGCATCTATAAGAACGTATGGACGCGCGAATGCTGTAAAGTCCTCATAGAGCAGGAATTTCAGTCCGGACGAACCGTTAACAGTTGATGATTTGTTGTATCACGACGACTGGCACCATCATCACCGTGGCATTTCTTCTTCTTGGTGTAAAACGAGGGCGAAGGCACTTTCGTCATGTTCAAAAACTATGCCCTTTTGAGAATCTCTACCGTCCTCTAGGACTCATTCGAGAACGGGCTTTATATAGTTTTGCAAGACGCGATGAGGCCGCGTACCATTCGGAAACCAAAATAAAACATGGTACTCACATTGTTCTCATGTCTAAACTGAATTAGTATCCACTACATCGCCATATCACCATTCTCTGTTAGAGGGGATGGTTTCTGTTAAAATGGAGAGTGTGCAGGAAGTGCATGTTCCAAATAATGAAAGGGTTGTCTTGAAAGCATATAATACCTGGACAGAGTGAGGGACAGAGAGAGCGAGTCTGTAAGTGAGTAATAAATGGAAGGCAGACAAAGAAACTAGAAGTATAGAGGCAGCTGGACTACAGAAAGAGACAAGCATGAGGATGAGGGATCAGACTGATCAACAACGTGTAATCCCGAACTTTAACGTTCACAGGACGGAAACCGATCGCTCTGCCGGATGATCTGCGAGACCACCCTCATACACTATATCTGTATTATGACTTGTCAGAGTCCGATCGTGCGTTCATTATTTTGGGACCCAGAAATCTTTGTTTTATTTTTGTCAATGTCAGGAAACGTGTTGAGGTCATGCTGTCGTTCACAATGGTCCCGAATTAGAAACTTAGAAGGTGTTATTATAGAGACAAAAATGTCTTTGATGTCTTCTGACATTACATGGTTGGTTTTGGCAAATGCAATCCAAGAAACTGGCTGAAAATTGGCAGATTTATCTGTGCTGATCTTTGTGGAAAAACTGTCAAAGTGATTCAGATCTGCTTTCAGCCAAACACCAGACTACGCTCAGGCCTGAAGGGACATTCTGTAAGAACATCATGCGTTTAACTGGTTCAATTTTATTTGTAATCTGCAGTATTGAGCTGAACATTGTCTAAACTTAAAAAAAAAAAAAAAAAAAGTGATGCGATGCGGAGTTGCTGTGATCACCCTGAAGTCGATTATTTTCTTATAATTCACATTCACTTCTTGAAGTGTTGTATTCCTGTTTTACACCTCAGCAAATTGCCAATGGTTACATTTTTTAAATTAATTAAAGATTACTTCCTGTTGTTACTCACGGTATAGCAATTATGAACATTGTTTCTTCACCAGCACCACATTTCTTTGTCTTGAACCTAATAAAACAAACCAAAAAATATTACAAATTACATTAAAATAACAATCGGTTTGTCGTTTCGCGGAGAAACTGTAAAAATGTAAAAGTCTTGATGACTTTCCTGTAGTAAGTTGTTACAAATCTGACATTGGAGACTCCTTCCACGATGCCCCCTCCCCTTTATTCTTGATGTTCCAGCACTGTTTTCATAGCATTTACATTTAAAAGAAAAGGGAGATTCTTCCACAGTTGCAGCAGAATCCAAAGTAGAACCTGAATCTGAGTTGAGTCTCAGAGGAAGTTTTCTGTGAAACTTCGTCTGCAGCATGAAACTCCCAGTGTGCCGACATTCTGAACAACAAACCCTGCTGTTTACACAGAGGAGAGAACGAGATTATAAAATGGCCTTTCTATCCTACCCCCTGTAGGCATGCTTTAAATTTAAGATATGACTTCAGTGCAAATATTGAGACGAAATATCCCCTAACATATCCTTATCTTTCTTCCGTAGTTTAGCTTATAATCAGAACCCAGGTTCCTCCTGCGGTCTCCTTTGTTCTTGCCGTCTAAAACCAGGCGCAGACCGAGATGTGAGAGTCTCCTGTTGGATTAAGGCTTTTGTGCCTTCTCCAGACTTTTCCTTGCTGTTGGCTGGCGCTCACAGACGAGGTTTTGCTTAAGGGAGCTTCCTCCCAGACTACCATGAAAGTGTTGACTAACTTCAGAAGAAGCAGCTGGCTCCACTGAATGGAATAGTTTGGATTTCTCTCGGCCTCTGTGGGCCAATAGAAGTGGGATCCCCAGAGCTTCTGCACCACAAGTTCATTCCTCAGAATCCACTGAGCTTAAAGGAGAAGTTCCTGTCTTGCTTGCAGCTCAAACAAAAATGCAAACCAGCTCAGGGCTTGTTAAAAATGATTCCGTCGATTGTTCCATCATTTTTAGGTCGCGTCAGTGACTAAGGTGCTTCGAGACATCGCTTGAACACTCCAGTCCACACACCGGTCCGATTCTGGGCTTGTTTGGGGGCAGGGCTCATTATCAACATTTTGCGTACACACTGAACAGTGGAAGTGCAATTCTGCGGAGGTTTGCAGAATGGTAGGTACTAGGTTCATCCATTTAGTTTTTCATAATTTCCCTTTGGTACCAGACTCAAAAAATAACGTGACGATATGGATTAATCACATTGCTCAGCATGACCGCTTCGACACCTGATGTTGACCCGCACCATGCTTCAGTTGAAGAGTGCCCCAGATCACCATTTTCTCTGGTTCCACTACAGCTTTCACCCTTCAACAAATATACCAAGCTCCCCCCAAATCTGGGGAAAAAAACCTTTTAAAAAAGCTTCATCACTTCATAGCGAAGGCCCCAGTTGAGGACTTGTCCACTAATTTAAAAAATGAGCTTCGCCACTCGACCCATGTTGCTGGCCATCTGAGAGTTCAGAACCAAGCGAAGGTCGTTCCAAATTATCCAGCGTCTTAGCTCACCTTCGCCACCACTTGAAAAATGGCTTCATCACTTAAAAATTGAAGATAAAAGATAGATTTTCATATCTCAGACCTGCCTCCAAATATTTATGACCCAAACCTATATTCAGTAATGAAACACGGCACAATATTCCATGTTATCTCAGGAATTGCACAAACGCTGCCGAGGTAGGCACCGTTTTCTCCAGCGGTGCTTTATCAGTCGAGATAAAGTTGGTTCTATTAAGGAGGACCGTCATTAGTTTGGACAAATTTGAAGGCGTGCGACCTTCGCTTCATTCACTGGGTGAGTTTTTTGCAAAATGGTGGACACTCTCACCGAAGTCTAGTAAAATACGGTTTTATAATGTGGCATTTCCTTTCAAATCGGACCAAAATACAGCAGTCGGTTAACTTTAAATACGGAGCAATAACTGCTTTATTTTGGGAAATGATCTACTACAGGAAAGACAAACAAACGTGCTATAGCTAGCTGATTTCCTTTATAAAACAAACAAACTAACGAACAAGCAAATGTTGGCGCATTGTAGACCGGTTCAAAATTCACATTCTTGTCTCTTTAGCATCTGTTTGGCTTCAGAATTAGAACATGGCCAAAATGGTTTTCCCGTGTGTATTGGAAGATCCCGTTGTTGCTGAATGTGCTCATCAGGAATGGACAACAGGTTTGACAGCACTGCCCTAGAGGCCATATTGGTTTCCTCTCCAACCCTACGCTGACATGCCATTCGGGTAAAACGATCCCGTCCTGCCCATCTCAGCTATGCCACAGGCACAGTTACCATCCGGAGCCATGTGCACCTTCAGCCCCACTGTCTTCCACTAATCCCGACCCCGAAGCAGGGGAAATTCTAGTGGAAGGTTTCAGGAATGCACATCGGGGGCGCTCAGACTAGACTTGCACATGTATGGAGTTATTAGCTTAGCAGGCAGTAATGAGTGGGAATTTTCTATTTGTTTGCATGCAAATACGTGTTTCATATTAGTCATCGTTTTATTTATTCCACATGCAACTCAAGAAATACTACAGGCGTAACTGCACCAAAAAATGCGTGCTGAGTGAACTAAGATGTAATAACATCTGTAGAAACTTTTTTGAGATATTGCAGGTATCTTTTCATTAAAACTCTTAAAACTCAACCGATTTGATGCAAAAATTTTGTACTGAACCTTCAAATTTTGGTTCAGTTTTAAATTTCTAATTACAATTTATTAAAAATTTCCCTTTTTTTTATTTTTTTATTTTTTTTTTTTAACCCTTTTCACTTTAAAGTGTTTTTTATTTTTGTAGATTTCTTTAGTAGACGGTCTTTTTTTGGGAGGCAGTTGGTTATTTCACATCAAGACACTTCTGATATTTAAACGTTTACGAGTATTGCGATGTGACATTTCTGCCGTGTCTCACCACACCGTAATGCTGAGCGAATTTTAAATCTGTTTTTTTAATAGTTCTTCAGCACACTGAGCAGGAAACGTAGCTCAATGAAACGAGCGAGGAAAAGGAGTTTGAGTTCAATTCGTGACTAAAAAAATAACTACAAAGGTAATTATTAAATAAATGTGCAGAGGTTGATTAAAAGGAGCTTAATGCATTGTTCATGGAAATGCTTTAGGACTTAATTTCATCCCTCAGTTATAGATAAAAGAGGACGCTGAGGAAAAAACGGCCTTTAATAAAGTGGCTTTTTTGAAATGGTGTTTTGTTATTAAATCAAGAACGATGTCATAATTGCGAAGATTTCATGATGCAACAGTATTTCATCATAATGTAATGACTTTTCAATTAAGACTTTTATAATATACTGCTGCAATTATTTTTTGGCATTATTGCGTTTTTATGTATTTAAATAAGCCACAAACGGCGTCCTGTCATCCGCGACGATTTTTTTTTTTTATTGTTTAATTGTTTAATACTTCACGTTTTATCTGCGTGGATTGTTTGGAGCAGGTGAAATTCGAGAGGATGTCAGTAGAATAAAGATAGATTTGTTATAAAAGGCATCCGCTTTAATATGCAGGGTTTTTTCGACTTAGTGAATAAATGAAATCCTGCCTTATTGTTGTTTTCTCCTCACCTTGAACTCTTTCCATGGCTTTTTTTAATAAAGCCTGCTGACTGAATTTTAGCTATTCACAGACAAATTCCTGACTCTGCAGCTCTACATTTTCAAAGTTTACGTCTCCCTCGAGAACAGAAGTACAATGGTTTGTCTACGTGGAGGGTTTTTTTTATTTCTTACGGTAGATTCCCAGCCCTGATAAACAAACGGATGTGTGAGTACGCGTACTGCTGCGAGTTGTTTGTACACTCTCTCGTCGGTTTGAAGTGGCGTTTGTGTTCTCCACCCACGCAGAGAGAACGGGTTGTGTGTGTAAGCGCTGGCGTGCGACGCGGAGTCAGGATGGTGTACGTGTGCATGGAAATTTCTGCCACGAGCAACCCGAGACATCTTGAAGGCCTGCTGGTGATCATGATGGATCGGTGCATTGATCATGTGTCTCGAGCAGGGGGGATAAAAACACCACCTCGCGCACATTGCTCTGAGGTTTTACTTAGACGTCCTCGCTAACTTAAGGCTCTACATGCGTTCTTGAGAATTGTTTAGGCTCTGAGAAGGAAATTCTGGATGTTCATTTGCATATTTCGCCGTCGTCAATGTCATATTCGTCCTGAAGCTTCCCGACGCAGTTCAAACACCGATCCATTTCCATTCGAAGCCTGCTTAATGATTCAAAACGCGGATCTCTCTGAGGTTCCTTTAGGGTTTCCGCCGCAATATTTATGCTCCAGCGTCTATTCGGAAATGTCAACCTCATCACGAAGAGAAGGCGAAGTGCCCGAGGTGGTTGTGAAATATTTCCGAAGCGCTTAAGAGCCAAAGTTTTTGCGCACTGATGCAACTGACTGTAAGGCGCTATGAAGATCGCGATATTTTCCAGATATTTGTAATGTTTTTATTCATCAGGTCGAGAAAACGAGAAGGTTTTTTGTTTGTTTGTTTTCGCCTAGTCAAAATGTTCGACACTCGTAGTGTGAGGAAAGCATGTTGCTAAAATTCTCTGGATGTGTCAAACAGGAGGGGTGGCGCGTTCTTAGGCGGAGAACATGGCACAATATCAGCAGGTTGTGGTTGTAAAAAAAAGCCCTGACGGTGCAGAGTCACCTAGCTGGCTGTTAGAAAGGTGTGCTTTCACTTCCCTAGCCAGCTATTCAGTTCGCAAGGAGGGAAAAACAAACTGGCTTGGGTTGTGAATTGATGGCTTCGTCTCTTCTCTCTCAGCTCTCCATAATAGGCAGGTAGTAAGACCTTGTATTGCCTCGTATTTTTCGCCGTCTGGACCTTGGTGTCGTAAAGAATGATACAAAGAAGATTTCTGCCCTGAGACTTCCTGCTTGAAGGGATTGCACGATGTTTTAGAAAACTTTCAGACATGAGCACAATCTCATAGCACGGTAAAGGTAACTTCCTGTCCGGATAACGATCAAGATGTAGCACATTTTCTGTACATTTGAAGAATATATAAATAAACAGATTTTTTTATTTTTAAAAAAATTGCTTTTTCAGATGATCAAAATAAAAAAAAAATTATATAATAAGTGTAGACCTGGTACGAGTGCATATTTTAAGTTTGTTGATAATGGAAGTAAAATCTTTAGCATTAGCTGTCCAGCATTTTAAAAAATGGCTCGTTATGCAAATGGTATGCCAAATGCCAAAATTCACTCACACCCAGGTCTTTATGATCATTTTAATTCCTTAATAAACATTATGTTTACCGGTAATTTGGATAACGCGGGGAAAAGACGACCTCTAATCCGCAGCTAGCAACCAAGTCCGTGCTAACGTGGCCTTTAACGTAACAGCCAGTCATTCGGAACAAGAGTGGGGGCAGCGTCTCAAATAAATCGTTAATATTTTTGGTCATTTGGACGTCAAGATTCATTTGCAACACAATGAATTAAGAGAAAGACCATAATATGAGACGGTATCTATCGTTTTTTCTATCGCCACATGATGTATACTGTATGGCACAGCCCTGTAGTTTGCTTATTTACTTGGACTCCTGGACCCCATGTGTGAAATGGTAATGAACGCAATCAGACTGCAAACTGTGCTTCATATGAAAATATCAAGGAGCAACTGTGGCATCTTCCTACAACCCAAGTAACCTGCGAAGTTACCAACTTTTAAATCTCAGCCGACCTGAACGTCCAGAGCGTCCTCGGCGAGCGCGGTTATTAAAAATAAACGCAAGGTCGGTTGTGATTTGTCGTGCGTCAGAGCAGGTCATTTCAGTGAGCGCGGAGACATGCCGCTAATAAAATGTTCCATGACGCCATTGATCCATTAATGCTGAGTAGATTATCGATTTCAGAATCGGTTCAGAATTGCATCTTAAATAAAAACCTTTATGCGTTTGAGAACCAGATTCATTATGAGGATCATTCGCAGGATTTCGCGGTCACGCTGTTAACTGGTGCTAATTTGGATTCTCTGAACTTGACTGTGAACTTGACTTCCCCACTCAAGCACAAGAAGACACATGGACGGCATTTCAGGTTTCCTTTGGTTGTTTTAATCTAGCCGTTCCTGACCATGATGGTGTCCTTTGTTCACCTCAGGATGCTTTCTAAACAGCTGATATGTTCTTTTACGTCCCCGAGCTAGCCATATCGAGCGCTTTCTGCCTCCTGGGAGGCGGGTGACCGGATTCCATCGCGCTCGGGCTCCAAATAACGTCGGGCTAAAGCATCTGTGCAAATCTATTCTGAGCCGAACCATTCCAGAGCCTGGACGCCGGCGAGCACGTTCGAGCCTGTGCTCAAGTTCGTTTGTAGAGGATGAGGATGTAAATGAAGCAGTCCTCGTTTATTCAACGGTCTGAAATGAGATGCATGGGATTTGAGACCTTCACCTCATGTAACGCGAAAGTAATCCAGTGCATCAGCCTGTTCCACGTGCTCGCTGTGCCGCACTAACAGCATAGCTGACCTTAAAGACCGGGGTCAGAATCTCATCCAAATGCTTATCAAGTTCAGGCGGCTGAATGTGATGTAGATGCACAACGATCCCTGCCTCCCTCACGCGTTTTAGAAATGCTGACATTTTCCAAAGCACCAAGGACACTTGATGGCCTTTTGTGCTGATACTGGGCCAGGATCCCCTCTAAACCCCGGTGTAAACAGTTCTGAAGAGAAAGTGAAACTGCTCGTTGCAGAATTAGACGGTCGCTGCCAAGTGGAGCACCTGCTGTGAAGCTGCCAAAAGGCGTTGACATTTCTTGCAGCACTGCTAGTGTGGGTGAGAGGCTTCCTCCTCTCTCAGGCATGTGTCGCAGGTTCTCAGCATCCCCTCACAGCCAGGAGGAGTAACTGAAGGAGCTCCCGCTGGGCTCAAAATACTCTTGCTTTTTAATCTGTAGGGAGGGATGGCGTTAAGGAATGACTCAGCAAATGTGAAGCATCTTGTCAGCACCTCATTTTTCATTGCGTTACAGGGTAAGGTGTTGGAAAAACAATGCTGGAATGTTGGTTTCTGATAAAGTTCATGGGTCCAGGTTTCATAGAAATTATGATCGTGTTTGACAGCAATTTTCTTGGAGGTGCCGATTATAAAGCGTTCTGGTTTGGTTTCTGGAGATCTTACTATTGAAACTTCTTGTGCACGATAAACAGTCCATCAGAAATCAGAACTAGAGTTGAAGTTTATCTGCATTTAAGCTTGACGTTTCTCCTTTCACCTTCATCCGTTCTTCTGAATTCTTTGGAATTGCCCAGTGTTTGTAAGAGAACTTGGATGTAAGCAGTACAGCACTCGGGGATGTGCTGTTATACAAACATAATCACTGACTGGTGGTGTGATGAGGCCCGTCACGGACCCAAATAACGTCTTAAAGTGTTTTATTCCTCTTATACCATAGCTGTTTCCAGAATGTACCCTTTTTTCATTGATTTATTAATGACCAATATGTCATGCTTTTTAACCGTTTATAGTTGCATGTGTTGTTGTGGAACGTCTCCAAGTATCAGATTCTTGTGTTAACACGAAACTGGAAAAGTGAAACTGGAGACTCCTTCCTTAAATGTTAAGTAGACAGAAAACCTTACTATGAAATCAAATGAAGAAAATCCATTTATTTTTAGACTTGGATTATGTCGAGCATCTGCCATACAAGTGTCTGTGACTGGGCTGTTACTATAGAAACTGCTATCCAGTCAGAATTGAGAATTCGTTGTAAAATTCGGTATAAAATGTGATGGATTAACTACATATTGCACTCACAATACACCTTGCAATATATTAAGCCTAATTAGTTAACTTGGGTTGAGTCACTGTACTTTTTCTTATTGTTGCAGTGCTACGCTTAAAGGCATATCCTTTATATCTTAAGTGTGTAATTTAGAAACATGACGTTAGTGCTTAATGCTGTTATTCTTTGCGACAAGGTTTGAAAGTTGACAGGTCAACTACATGCACCTTTGTAGTTACAAGATACATAGACTGAAGGTAATTTGATTTATAAGAGTGCTCATTTTCATTGCAAATTATTCTGCAACGCCAGAGCCAATATCGATTAATAAAGACACCCCATAGGATGTCATGACACTTAAGGTCATTTGACAGCCAGCAGTTACACTCACGCTGTTGCCCTTTTTGCAGTGAATGCACATGTTGCAGATAACTGTTGTGGCTGCGAAGGCAGATTTCTGCCTCCTGGCTGCCTCCAGGCCATCACACACTCTAAATCCCTCAGCACTCCTCCAGCACATAAATCATTCCTCTTTGCCTCTCAGCAGATATGAACCTAACTGAACTAAATGAGACCCTGTTGTTTGTCAAGCTGCCTTGTCTGGGATGTAAACATCCACAATACAGTAGATTTTATATGCACTGTAGTCTCCAAGCACTTATTTTTTTTTGTCTCTTGCTCTGTGCTCGAATTATATCTACATCTGTGTGAAACCTGACCCGCCCAGACCATTTTTGGATGCGTTGCATGTCTCTGCAAGCTGCCAGCCTATTAAACCTCGAAGTTCTTCATTACTCAGTTAGCGATGAACGGCAGTGTTTATTTATCAAAGGCTCGTTACCAAGTAACTAGTGCTGGTGTCGGGGACCCCCCAGGGAACATTTCACAGTTTAGCCTATTACAGCGAGGCTCAGTCTGGCACAATCAATCTTGCCTATTGATCAGCATTGTCTGGATCTGTCTCAGGTTTCCTGCCTGTTGAGACTCAATTTTCTCATCAGATTGATTTTTCACGTCCGCTTGCGCCACGCGGCAGTCCTTCTGTTCTGACGTCACTTGTACTTGCCGGAGGTCAAAGCTGGCTGTTTGGAAACCGATAATCGTGACCAGTTAATCTTCATTTCAAGCCATAGGGTACGGCTCTTGCCAGCTTGTTGGAGAACATGTTCAGATAAGCACGTGACCTGAAAGCCACTCAAGCAAGGGTTACATATTGAGGACAGATACGGATATCACGCTGTCATATTTATCGGTTAGGAGTGCTCACAGACCAGCAAGTACGGGCGATACGAGGACATGGCATTCAGCTGCCAAACTTGACTTTGAGGTTGGCTTCACGTGTACCAGAGGAAACCTGTTAGCCTTCACCCTCTCACGCTGTGTTAGGGAAGAGATACCTAGTGGGTGGGAATTGCCAAGACCAAATTGGTGTGGGGGGATATTATGGCGGTTCGAAAATCATTCTTCCGTCCTAATCCTCATTTCCTGTATTGGGATATCTCACTTCCTTACTTCATGGGCTGGGATGATTCTCATCTAACCTTAACACCAAAATGTTGAAATCACCCAAATCAAGGTTTCACATCAAGAATGGATCTCAATCTGTACTAATTGTCAACGGAGTAGTTACAGTCCAGCAAAATCCATTCCAGGGCTACAGAAAGGACAATATGAGGGCATGGTACACCCCAGTGATGAGAAGGAACCAAATTCAAACGTCAGAGACATTGGAGCAAAGACGACGCAAGTTATAAATGCACTAAAATTTTCGCCTTCTGTTCTGTCTTGCTTACTAATGGATGCGAGTGGCACCAAGCTATTTGGGATGTAATGAAAGGGGTGCAACTCGGTATTACTATTCCTACCTCATTTCTCTTCGTGACCGCTTCGTGGAAAGATTTGACGGTTTGGAAACCACTAATGACTATGTTATAATCCTAATTTAGCCTACGCTCTTGCTTACTTGCTACGCCGGATGCTTCCTTACATGGCTGAATTACTTGGAGAAACTCAAATTAGCATGACGACATATTTATCGGTTAGGAGAGGTTCTAGATTAGCAAAGATGAAAGATGTGATGCTGAAGTCTTCAGACACCATAGCTGGCTTTGCTGGCTCTTTCCTGTCTTGCACTGAGTGGCGACGAGCTCGTCTCTGGTGTAATTTCACGGCTGAATCCTGATTTGCCTACGTCTCCTCACTGAGGCTTCCAGGAAAGTTCTGGTAGTTTGGAAACCTCTAATCGCCGTGTCCTTTCTAATCTCTGTTTAGCACAGCACAGCTTTGTGGTGCATCTCTTGCTTATTTGTTGGGATGGATAGCCTGAACTGTAATTCCCTCAAGATTGGGATGTCATTTTAAGGACCACTGTCATGCTGCCATATTTATGTTAGGACTGGTTACAGACCAGTAAGTCTGGAAGATATGATGGCAGGTTTTGTAGACGCCAAAGAGAACGAAGCTTCTAATCTGGACAGTTTATAAATAATGACTCCGACTATCTGTGTCCCCTGTCTTCCGTCATGCTTCGGAGATAGATGTGAGACTCAGTCCGACGATTCCTAACTCGCTTCTTGCTCCAACATCATGGAAAATTCTGGGTGTTTGGAAACACTACCCACTTATCGCCATGTTCTAATCTCCATGACCAGCCTTAGGTTACATCTTTTGCTTACTTGTTGGGGCCATGCTACCTCAAGCACCTGAACTGGAAACTGGCTGGAAGTTGTTATGGATACATTGCTGACATTTAAGCAAAGTCGAATCTCCCTCAGGTTATAAGTGGTAACTTTATACTTTTTTTCTTTCTCTTATCCTGCTTTGTAACGATCTAGTTGAGATATAAAGCAATGAGTCAGTCTGCGTGGTACGGTAATCCACACGGAGTCTCGCTGTGTGTGGTCGGGCGCAGGCAAAGCGTTGAGAGAAGCAGCCAATTCTCAGACCGTTACGTCAAACGCGAAACGTTATTGCCGACATCGGATCCACAGAGCTGGCAGGCTGTGCTTACAGCCTCCCGCTGATGATTTAATGAAATCCAGCCTCGGTCACATTCTGTGGCTTCACTTTATAGTGGTTAGGTTTAACGTCTGGTAAAGGAAGCTGGTCTAAGATCAGAAATAACTGTTTTTTTGTCCATTTGTGGCAAGAGGTTGATATTCTGTCATGGTTGATACGGCAGTGAAGGTGCATCTTACTGAGTGGACTTAAATTCCTGGAGCAGATGTTGTTTCTGAGTGTGTATCGCTGGTGTAAAGTCAGACCTGCTAACGCAAGGAGAGTATTCTTTTTTTTTTTTTTTTTTTCCCCCTCCCGATATAAATGGCAGATGAGACAACGGACATATGAATCTGCTATGATTAACAGTTGTGTAGGTGTTCTGAACTCTTATATTAACTGACGTCCCTGGAAGCCCCACCCTCTTTCCCTCAATCGCACATTAGTAATCTCTTACCCCATGCTCTCGACTCGCCTCAAGAAGGGTCGTAGTTCATTAACGTGATATAAAACTTATCAGTGTATTTTTGACTTCGCTATGTCCTCATTAATGAACTGTATGGGTTTTTTTTTTGTTTGTTTTTATTTCAGTTGAGAAATAATATTTAATATAGCACTATACTCTTTTTATCTACATGTGATGCAAGAAAGCAACACTATTACTGGCATGTGTTTAACATTCAAAGCAGATTTTTCTCCCCCGAATGCTTTGACAGCTTTAGAAAACTAAAGCTAACATCTGTGGAGAGTATTTCTCACTTGTCACAGCTGTGATAAGTGTGAGGGCTTCCCACTTTAATGCTAACACACCCACATGTGTGCCAACTTCCTCGTCGTGCTAAAATGTTCGCTTTCTCTTGGTTACCCAGCGGATTTTATGCTGCAGCGTTACGGGTGGTAAAGTCTGCTGGTTTTCTGTTCAGGTAAAAGAGAGCAAGCTTTTATAAATAGGCAGCTGAACGCCTCCTCACATGACCTGCAGTCCTGATCCGGGTGGAACATCGAGTCCTTCGCTCCTGCTGCCTGGGTCAACATGCCGACACTTGTGCCCAAGCCAACGACCGGGTTATACTGTATATGTTCAGTTTAAACTCCAATCATGGCAACGTGTATATAATCAGTACCAAGAGCACGCTTCTGAAGATTACCATTTCCATAACAACGTGGAGCTCAGTAATCGCTTTGTTGACGTCCGTCCCAGCAAAGCTTTCTCCAAACATCCCTGTTGTGTAGAAGAATACGTCTCACATCGGTTATTCTTGGAAATGTCAGTTGAGAACACAGTCCTAACCTCATGGTTGGATTAAAACAACCCCCAGAGCCACCTTGTTGGTCCGCACATACCCACTGTTACAGGAAGTGATATTCAGATTATGAAAGTCATTTGATTTAAAATTATTGCAAGGTGACTCAAATTATAGTAAACAATTATTCTGATAAATGATTTTTTCCCTCCTCCTGGTTTACGATTTCAGATCTTTTTAAATAACACATCGCTAAATGCACTACTATATTGCAAACAAGCTTTAGGATTCAATCCCTTTTTTTCAGTTCAGACACGCAAGCTTTTGGTACTCAGTATGTGTGGGGTTTTTTTTGTTTTTTTTTATTGATTCAGAATCCTTTATTTGTTGTCCAATTTCCATTGACCATCTTGTTAGATGAAACACTTGGACGCTAAATTCATTTCGCTTGCTGTGTGCGAACGTGAGGTTGAATCATTTTGACCATGAGTCAAAAAAAAAAAAAGTTTAGATACTTATAAGCTCACTGATTGAACTGTCTTTGCTAATTGTATCCACAGCCTGCTTTATATCCCAGAGCAAGTAATTGATATTGAAATTGATCGGCAGATATTTGAATCCATTTTTATGATCTGATAATTTCTTACATGATCCTCCTTGTTCTCCATTCAGACCTGTTTAATCTCCTGCATTTTTTACAAACCATTGGCGTGCAGTTAAACGCTGCCACTGTTAATCTTTCCCACTTCACATTTGGGTAATGTGTGATTAAAAATTAAACGTGTTATTTTCCCCCCCGTCATGACGACACGACAACCTGACACACTAATAACTCCCTAAACACTCTGATAAATACCCGCCGCACTCAACACGCAGCGTTTAAATACCGCCGCTGTTTCCCCACGCGACATGAAAGCATAACGCAGCGGCAGCTTCGAGGTCAAGAGGCGCCATTTGCAAATGAAGAGGTTTATCAGACAAAAGCGCACTGAAGGCAGACATCAGAGTGTTTGCAAACACACACGGCTTCAGATTTCTGAATATTAAAGGGATCTGGTGCACCTGCACCTCTCGAATATTGTAAGGAGAATGAGGCGGAAGGGGGAATCCATTCTCCATGCCCCAGCTGTAAGGAGATTAGATGTGCGCTGGGAAAACCGTTCATTTGCCTTTTCAGAAAGAAGAACGATGTTAGACGCTAAAAAACACGGCCACGACAGCGCAGATGACGTTTCGAGGAAGTGGCCATCTTTATATCATTTAAGTTACCTCTGAGAAGCTCACGCTCCATCAAAAAAGAAACGGAAGGACACTTTTGTTTCATCTGCCGATTTGTCCCACAACAATATTGTTTTTGTTGTTGAGAAATTAAAATCTCAAATGTGATTGGTCAGAAGATGTGCATTATGGTTATGTCTCGGAAGGAAGTTCCAGCTATAACATAAATGTTCAGTTTATACCCTATCAACGCTCTTGCTGTAACGCATTATCGTTTCTATAGTAACCGGTCATGCGGCCATCAGACTCTCTACTAATAATAAGCGTATTGGGTTTTTTTAAAATTGTTTTATAAAGAAGCACCTGCTCGTCTAGCTCGCTTTGTGTGTCTGGAGGCTTTAAAATCGGATCAAGCGTCGTTACTCAGACAGGGACTGTTAATGAAAGAGATTTTAATAGAGAATTGATTGAATACCATGTTGCTGATGGAGTGCGTTGCCTGATGCACTCACGCACACAGAGAGAAGAATGGTAAACAAGTACGTGGGATTAACTGAATGAACCGAGCACTTTTATCTGCGTCTGGTCCTCTCCTCACTTTCAGCCGAAGAATTAGACTCATATTCAAGTGACTGGAGCCGGAATGAACAAAATCCAGCAATTTATCAAGGGAAGAGAGAATTGTGTGTATGTTGTTGTCATGGTGATGAATTGACCATGTCTGAAAGCTCCTATCGTTGTTTGCTGACAAAAAAAATCAGCTTTTTTTTTTTTTTTTAAGCAGTGGAAAATTGAGTCACTGTTCGAGAATGGCTGCTGCACCGTGTGGGAGGTTTTTGAGAAAGGTGTTTTTTTTTGTTTTTTTTTTTAAAGAAGTTTGGGTACATACTCATGGTTTCTGTGTCTATTTTTCAAGTGTTGAACCCCTGGTGGAACAATGAAACTTTTATTTAGGAAAATAAACCGTGATCTGCGAGTGAAGTGGAACATTTTCTCCGGCTGGCTTTAACAGACCTGCTGAAATATGCATGTCTTGTGTTGCGAAATTGGTTTCAAATATTCATGATTCCTCCATGATTAGGTGTTATGAAGCTTTTAAATTCTGCTGGAGATTAAAAAAACACAAGCCTGGCACTGGCATTGCAGTAAATATTTATTAAATAATTGGTAACTTGACGATTATGCTGCAGCGACTCCGTACATGGAATTGCAATATCTAACAATAAATAACAACACTACAGTATGTTTGTCTGTTTATATGGCAATCCTCTGTTTCCAGTGCAATCTCCTGCGGCTCAACACTGAAATAAACGGCAAGGAGGATAGTCAGTGATTATAGATTATAAAATAAAAAAAGAAATGCAAATGTACCCACGAGAGCTAAAGGCACTTATCTATGAGTCAGAGAACGCAAACGAGTTTACGATGTAGATTTTAGAATATAAAATGTTTCTGCTGTTATAAGATCTGAGCGAGTCTGGCAGAGCAAATTCATCTTTTTATTATCACACTGAGAAGAGAAACTGCTCCAAGGTCAGCGCCGCTGTGAGCAGAGTCGTTATGAATAGAGCATTACGGCTTATTCAGGCATGTAAACACTGCAGCCTGAACTGACGGCATGATTCAGTGTTTAACGTCTACAAACACCAGTCAAATACTAATATTAACCCAACACCAGTGTTCACCAGTCAAATACTAATATTAACCCAACACCAGTGTTCACCAGTCAAATACTAATATTAACCCAACACCAGTGTTC
>JAQMYM010000013.1:9569666-9587581 GCA_030014255.1 Parauchenoglanis ngamensis
ATTTCCCACTTTCCCACTGGTGGTCACTGGAAGGTTCTCCCAGTAGAAGATTCTCAGCCAGTGGAAAGTTCCTAGTAGCAAACAAGGAATGGTTCCCAGTGGCAGGCAGTGGAAGGTTCTCCCTGTGGAAAGTTCCTAGTAGCAAACAAGGGATGGTTCCCAGTGGCAGGCAGTGGAAGGTTCTCCCTGTGGAAAGTTCCCAGTAGCAGACAAGGGACGGTTCTCAGTGGAGATCAGTGGAAGGCCATCTCCAATGTAAATGGATAAAAATACCATCAAATGGAAATGAGTTAACAGATGTGGTGTAATCTGTGATTGAAAAATGTTTCTTGTTACAGCACCATACAGACCTAACATGCAGCTCAGTCTCCTGTAATAATACTGACAGAAGACAGTACAATTTGTCACTTTAAACATTTCATAGAATGGATAAACATTAACAGCAAAATATTTTTTATTGTCATGGGTGTTGAGATCATGATGTCTAGCAAGTTATTAGCATACGCTAGTGCGTGGAAGGGAGTTTCACTGGAGCAAAGGGCCTGTACACATGCTTCTCTCAGAAATCTCGGGTCTCTGATTCATCGCTCCGAGTTGTTTTTGTTCCCTTTTGGGAGGTTCGTCTCTGTTGGAGGTCTTATTTGTTTCCTGAATGGCTAATATGCCAAGCTCATGGCTGGAACGAGGCCGCTGAGAGGGGGGCCTTGTTTCTAAACTCTTCCATGGCGGGCCGTCTGACTGCACAGCCTGCACTTCCTCATTTCCATACAGCTGCTCCAGAGTAACAATCCCTACGGACTTCGCAGGCTGCCTTCATGAGTATCAGCAAAGAATCTTTTCTGAGAATAGGAGTGGCCCAGCGGGTTACTGACGGGCGCAGCTTGTGAATCGATGGCATCTGTTTAAGCCGTGTAGGTTAACACGCCAAGCCTACGGTGTCAACATCAGTACAAGTTATACAAATCAACATTCTAACCTAAACTGATGACTTTATTCATCGAGAAGACAAATGGCCCAGTGTGAAAGTAGAGGAATCGCAAAACATCAGCAATTACCCGTATTGGATTAGTGTGTAACCAGTGGGACAGATGCTTCAGGCTTAAAAGGTTTACATGACATCACCACAGCTGTTAGCGCACAGATTCGGCTCTTGGATGTAATTGAACAAATGAATAGTTTACCTGGCGTTAGCTATCCTGATGATGTAGTCGGATAGTGGAATAACATAAGATCATTACTTTTAGCTAATCTAACTTGCTCGATAGTTAGAGTAGGCCAGGTTTCTGTACTATTGATTTTGTTATTGCTCCAAAGGACGTTTCATTGCACTTTGTACAGTGGCAGTAAAGGTATCTTGTACTATTGATTTGTGTAATTATTGCGTTTTCCATCGGCCTGTTTTCCACGCTGAATGAATTTTCCCTCCACTGGGAGAAGAATGGAAACTGTCTGGGTTACGTCCTAAATGGCATACAAATGAATATGACCAGCTAGTACACTACTTGTGCTAACCTGTTCAGCTCGCTTTTCAATATAGAAGAGCAATTTAGATTGAAACCATGGGAAGTGTTGGCTGATCACGGTAACTTTAACGGCAACGCTTTCTTGTCACTGCTAAAGGCTTAGCTAGCTGGCTAACTGACACCAATTGGTAAATCGACCGCGAGCCACATGGTGAACTATTTGAACACGTTGTTTAGTACAGCAGTAGGTTGGTTAGCATGCAGACGTAAGCGTTTTGGTGCGGATAAACGGAAGACGGGATGGATGGAAAAACAGTGTTTCTCGGAAAATAAATGAGGTCACGGGCGTGTCCCGATCCCTTCAGAATGGTGTGCGCTCGCCATCTTGATGCTTTTAAGAGTATTTCCCACATCTGATTGAAACAGTCATTTGTTTCCGTTTTCATCAAGATTTTTTTCCCCGTGCCTTGGCTCCTCTCTCAAACGTACGCCACGGCGTCTTCGCCATCAGAGGAATTTTCCTTAGTCTGGTCCCGCCGGAGTCGAACTTAGAACTCTGACGAGAATCCTCATCTGGACAACTGACTGTAATTGCAGCACTTCTGTCTTATTATCTCTCGCTCACACTCCCCCTCTATTGTACCGCTACCTCTCTTTACCTGCTTCCTCTCACCCTCGGTCTCTGTTTTTCTCTGTTTCTCTTCCCCTACTCTGCGTCTCTCCCTCCCATTCACTCGCTCTGCTTTTCTTCAGAGCAGAGCTGTGAATTCAAACTCCTCTAAGAGCCGTAATTACGGCGGCGATTAACTTTAACACGCCCGCACAACAGCTTCAGATTAACTACCTGAACACGGTACGCTTTTAACTCCAGAACCAAAGCGTGCAAATCTTTATAGAGATGAGTATCGGGATGGTTTTGATCTAGAAACTCTTTCGGGAGTTTGCAAATTATACCCAAAACAACTCTGTGAATTTAAATACCAGTGAGATCAAAGCCTTTTCAACGTATTTCTGCAAAAAAACACGGAGAGTACGCTTGCATTCCTGTAATCAGTTACGCAGTACCTATTCAAGGTGCACTTATCCTGGCCACTTTAGAACATCTGCGAAGGGTTTTGTTCTTATTTGAACACTCTTTTTAGATGTGGAGGCCGTTTTGCGACCTAATTTCATTAGTGTGATTTTAATTATTGAGTAATTGGTTATTGATACCAGAGTTGAAATAATCTGTATGGCTGAAGTGAGTAGTATGAGGTTATCCGTGGGCTGCTATTAAAAAAAAAAAAAAGGGGGGGGGGTGGGGTAATAAACAGGAAGTTGTAAATATAGTTGTAAAAAAAAAATGCCTAGTTTGTTGGTTCTGTTTAAACAAAGTTGGCAGCACACGTCAAGAGAGTGTAAAAATAATTGTGTAAAATACTTTTTGAGAAAATTTAGTTCAACAACTAGAGTTAGCAATGCCACGCCCACAACCTTTCCCTCTAAATCCCCTCCGCAAATTCATTCTAATGTCCCAAGGAGTTCACTCGCGATAATTCGATGTTAACCATGTTTGGGTTGCAGAATATAATATTTGTTTCCACTACACGTAATCAGCTCTTCGCACGCATACCCAGGGTTGCCAGGTCTGCCCAATTTATATCCCAGCTAGATCCCAAAATTTTGGGAGACACGTTTTTCCCCGTCTCTTTCTCAGTCTTTGCATGGGAGTCACGGTGCGCACGTGTTTCTAATCTGCAGCATCTGCAATCGTTTTGACCATCATTTGTTCGGTCACAGATTATTCGCTCCGTAATCATCCTTTTCCCGATTTTTTGCGATACATTTTAAAATAGTAATGCTTCTGTGCATCATACATACATACACTGCACTTGAACTTTTTCTTTATCAGAAATGGAGTCGATTCGTTGCTGATTATTTGCTTTTAAATAAACAGAATCTTGGTGGCTGTGAAATGTATTTTAAACTATCTCCAATAAAAAAAACAACGACCTTGTTCCGTAGCTAGCCAAATTTGGCGTAAAAACATGATGCAGGAACCGAATACTTGTTTTAGTCGGACCGTTGGGCTTTTTTCCCCCCAATTATTGCCCCTACTTTGTGCTCCAGCTACACAAGGCAGTTTATATATTTGAAACTGATCTGTTCACAGCTGTGTTCACACGTTAACGCTAACTCAATTTCTCACTACTGTCTCCTGCGCTTTGTTTGCGAGATCTCGTACGGCCCCAAAAGGCTAACCTTAAATAGAGACACGTTATGAATGTACGAAATAATGGAAATTATGCATATACTGGCCAAATTGAATGTAATTACCCCGAATGATAATCAGAGCACGGAAGAAGACCCGCGGCGCCAAGTAGAGCAGAGTTTTGACAAAAGAACGTAGTAGCATTTTAAGGATAAACAGACATTAGGTTCATCAAAGTCACTAATTTGTCGCCGTTATGAGGAGCGTTAGAAGGGAACGCGGTGTGTTTGTCGCTCACTCGCTGTCATTAGTGACTGCTCGCGTTTCCTGGCACTCGAAGACGATAACACAATCCGCGTCAGCTGACAAGCCGACACGCTAGACGAGAAGGACAATATCTTGGCGCGCGAGTGTCGCCCATGTCTTTGACTGTGACGAGAATATTACAGGGTAGAGATTTGGCGCTCTCACGGTCCGTGGATTGAGCGAGTGTTTATGAGAAACAAGAGCGACGCTATGAACCTGTTCCAGGAGCAGCAGCTGCAGTGTCTTAGCGCATCAGGCATGGAGCTCAGGGTGTGTTTCAGAGACCGAGTACATGGAGAGCAGCAGCGAGCTTCCTTCATCCTTCATCAGCATATCTAATCGTGTTTGTGTGTGTGTGTGTCACGCAGCTGTTTTTCTGTTCTCACAGACGAGTGCAGGTGTAATATAGCGTTTCAGCACCGAGCTGTACAAGACACAGCAACAATAAACACGAAAGGAAGAAATAGTGGTTGGTTGGAATGAATGCTATGTCAGATTTCGAAGGAATAAAACCCTCCTCATTGTTCTGATACAGGAAAATAAACATCCAATAATCAAACGTTTACATCCTGAAGCGTTTTATTTCTGTAGTTCCTTGGAGAACTTTCGAAGTTCCTTCCTGTTATCACTTGCATTATAGCAGCTATAAACAGTCGTTGCTTCAACAGCTTCTTTTTACTGTCGTAAAGTTACGAAACCAAACAGCTCGTCATGTTAGAAAGCGTAAACTTGTCTGACCTGAACGAAAGACACCGGAGGCTCCTTCCAGAAATCTCCCCACCTTATCAACGGTTCCATGCGTTTTTAATAATATGTTGGTGCTGTAAACGTTAACGTGGTATGAATTCAGATCATGTCCACAACTTTGTGTTTACGAAAAATAGCTATGTTTAAGTTACTTCCTGTTGCCACTTAGGATATAGTGGCTGTAAACATTCATTTTTAATGTTTCTTTTGTCTCTCTTGGAGTCGAGACTAAAAACCCACATACCTCGTCACGTTACTGAGAAAGCAGAAACGACTTTGAACGTGTCTGAAAACGTCACCCTGACGCCGCAGACTCCTTCCGCAAATGTCAAATAAAACTTCGATCTCCTGTCAGAAAACCCCACCGTATCAACAGTTACACGTTTTAAAATGTCTGTTTGGTTTTGTTAAATCTGCAGCCATGCAACTCCTTGCGAATGATCTGTTACTATGGAAACGGTAACGTATTTTCGTTGCAGGAAACGAATCGCCACCTCCTGACCAATCGGATTCGAACGTCCGACACGACCGCGGCACAAATCCGGATAAGGTCGTCTTCGCTGCTTAAGTTCAAGCCAAAACATTCCACATCAGCACCTCTAAACACGAGCGCTGAGGGCATCGCCCCAAAACGTCTATTATTTAAAAGAACCAATCTGTCCTTTATCAATAATATATAACTGATACAGGAGTTAAGTGCTCATGAATAATTCAGGACTCCTGGGACGAGGGGGACGGAAAGACGTCCAGGGTTTATGCCTTCTGTCTGTTTTTCTCTCCCTGTGATCAATGTGTTTATTATTACTTTATTTATTTATTTATTTTTACTTAGTAGTCGGAGTACTGCAACAGCAACCCTGTTTAGGCTCCGCCCCAAACACTTGGTCTCTTTTTAAAACGTTATCGCGTCGTATGTTTCCATGCGTGTGTCGCCGCAGCGGGACATTTTGTTGCCTCGAGGCAGGAAGCGAGGACGAATCCAAGTTTTGAATTATTAAACGTGAACAATCTCCGTCTCCTTCACACACACACACACACACACACACACACACACACACACTTTCATGTTAGTTATTATAGAAGCTCCTGCTCCTGTGTCAAAACCAGGCACTGTTTGGATGTGTGACGGGCGTTCGCGAGTAGGCAAGGCCGGAGCTTAGGTCACATTTTTAAATTGTATTTTTCCCTTGTCGCTAGTATGGTATAGCTTAGCCACGACAGTTAGAGCAATATGGTAATGGTGTATTTCATGATTAACAATATAATTCAAACTTTTTAGTTTTCATAGACAATGTTGTTCTTTAATATATAATAAGGGAAAAATAAGTCAGATTCAGTTTGGAAATATAATTCGGCTTCAAATCGTCAGTTTAATTACGTTACAGTGGTAGCACTAGATAGCTAGCTTGCGTCAATTGTTCCGTGTCTAGCCGCCTAGCAAGCGTTATATATTTAAAACTAAATAAAACATGAGGTTTAACCGTTTTTAAGACCATGTTGCGTACCGATTGTCTAAATTACTGCGTCACAAATGCGTTCAAGTGTCTAGTGTGCAGTCTGAGCCAAATCTTTGAAATCTTTGTCTTCATGAAATCCTCATTGCTCAGTATTACATCAGCTCCTCTCCACTCCGTCTTTCTTTCAGCGACTGTTTTTTATTTATTCATCTTTCCTGACATGGTGCAATCAGCAATGAGCTTCTAGCTAGCTAAATTGCACGTACCACAGACGGAGATCTAGTGACACAATGTAGAGGATTATGGTTGTTTGAGACGCAGCCCATGACTGTAGGTTTAATAGATATGGTCTGGATAAAGTGATGATGTGATGAAGCCGAATGAATAGCGTATGTGTGTGTGTTTATCTTGCACTCTTCTGATGAGTCATTCTGTTATCCCTCTTCAAGATGTTCCACAGGAACAGGGGCTAATGGAAAAACTAAACACATCATGGTTTATATGATTAACTTTTTTTTTTTTTTTTTTTTTGTGGGAATTTGCAACGCAGTTTCAAAAAACAAAAACGCTGCCTAACAAGTCTCCAGCTTTTCTTCAGCTGCAGCCGAATTTCCCCGTCTACGCGGCCTCGCCCCTAATGAGCACAATTCAAACAAAACAAATACCCAAAGACCCCTGCGTAGGCAGCCTTGCCCAAAAAAGAGCACATTCCAATGCAAAAATGAGCCCTACCTTTGCAGCCTCAGCGGTCAACTCCACAAATAATGCCAAAACAAATGCACCCAACCTTTTTAGCCTTATTCCAAATGGAACACACTTGTCCCAGTGCCCTAGGTAGGCTCTTTCACCACAAACAACACAATCCTAGCCAAAACAATGGCAGCCTCATTCCAAATGGAACACAACCCGAACACAACATACCCACTATCTAAGTAGCCTAACTTCAACGCAACCGGAACCAAAAAGAACAGGCAGCTACCCATGCAGCCTCTCTGCAGTTGTAACACAACCCAAAGCAAAATCGGCTCCTACACAGGTAGCCTTATTCCAAAGGGAACACAACCCGAACAAATAACGCAACCTGCCCAGGCAGCCTCGTTCCAAAGGAAACGTGACCCAGAGTGAAAAATGCCCCCTACATAGGAAGCTTAATTCCAGAGGAAACACATTCTGAACAGAAAGTACCCTAATTAGGCAGACTTGCCCAAAAGGGAACACAATAATTTGTACCCCTGAAAAAAAAAGCTTTCTTCCTCACCACAAAGGAAACACAACTCAAATCTAAAAAAAAAAGAAAAGAACAGAAAAGCCCCCTACGCCGGCGGTCTCCTCTCCTAATTAAACACAGTCCAAACCAAAAAAGTGCCTACTTTGGCAGCTCGATTCCAAAGGCAACCCGACCCACATTAAAAATGTTCCCTAAGCAGGCAAAGTTGCCCCAAAAAGAGAAGGCAAACCGAACCAAATAGAAAATTCCTCTTCTTGGATAGTCTCTTAGGCCAAAGAGGGAAGCCTTTACCCAAATGCAGCACATATCAGAGCAGCAAAGTTCCCTAGGTAGGCAGCCTAACTGCTCCACTGCCTCTGCCTGTAAAAAAACAGCTCAGAGATTCAACATCTAGTTTACAGTTGAACCTCATCAGGTTTTAACCAGGCGATCTGGGGCGTGTGAAGTTCAGAAAGAACGACAGTGACGACTCGGGCATGTCTGAACATGTTTGCACACACGCACACACACGCACACACACACACACACACACACACACACACACACATTCACACGTATTTCTGCGTCAGTGCCTTTCAAAAAAAGAACTCATTCCAAGAACTGTTTGTGTTTCAGTAACCGGTAGAGACCCATTATTCTGAGTTCCTGTTCCAGCACCCTTTTCTCCATCTACGTGTGTGTGTGTGTGTGTGTGTGTGTGTGTGTGTGTGTGTGTGTGTGTGTGTGTGTGAGTGATCTCCAGCAAACACTGACCTTTCCAACACCGTCTGCTCCCTCAGCTACACCACACTGTACACAGTGCAGAAGCTGCAGAGGGTCTCACACGCGCGCGCACACACTCACTCACTCTCCCACACACTCAGTAGGAAAAGGCAGTGCAGCTCCACGAACGGATAAAAATAGGCGCAAAATTACAGTGCTTCAGCTCCGCTAACAATGCAGCAATATGGCTGAGGGAACAGAGACAGGGATGATTTCTCTCTCTCTCTCTCACATATGTGCGTGCACACACACACACACACACACACACACACACACACACACACACACAAGTTGAGATGAAACCGAAGCAGTGTAGATGTGTTCCTCTCTGAGTTTGCCACCTTTAAGGTCATGTTTTGAAGCAGCACATCTTGTGTCACTTTAGCGAAGGTCAGGAGTCGAGCTCCTTAACGTTTGATGTTCTCTGCATGTGTGTGAGCGTGTGTGTGTATGTGTGGGGCTCGAGTTCTTTGCGTGCTCTCAGGTCAGCGGTGGATAATTTAATGTTTCCTCTTCCTCTGAGCTGGTTTATATCGCACTCCTGGGTCATTCAGCGCTTTCACACTTCCTCTTTAAAACATGTGCTCCTTTCTGCACTACTCATCTCCAATACTCTGCTTCCGTCTTCCTCTGGGTTCTAGCAGCAGCACACTATACTGAACAGTGTGCTGCCTATAGCGCCTTCGTTAAGCTTCTATCGGTTTGCTAATTAGACATTCATGCACATCGATCGATAAAGATATCTCCGACGAAAATAAGAAGGAGTAGTTTAGCTGCTGTAATTTACAGCCCAATTTATAGTATCTCTGTATCATGCACGGTGTGTGTGTGTGTGTGTGGTGGGAATCCTTTCACTTGAATCCATTAGATTAGAAAGGAATTTGACATTGGAAGACTTGAGTCAGGGCCGAGCACTTCCTGAAGAATAACACTGAAAGGGAGAAAAGGAAAAAGAAATGAAAGGAAGGTAAAGTGGACTGCTGTGTCACACCCTGTCAGAGATGGATAAACAGAATGAAAGGACGAATAAATAAAGACTTTAGTCTGATAACGCAGAAAGACAATATGAAAGAAAGAAAAAGGGACAAAAAATAAATAAATAATGGTGTGCGTAGAAGAAAGGTTTCTTAAAAGGCTGAATGAAAGGAAGTGAGGTAGTGAAGGAAGGAAGAAGGAAGGGGAAATGAAGGAAGACCGTGAAAAAGAGGAAAAAGATGAAAGAGTGTGTAGTTATAATGAGTGTGTGTTAGGACTGTAAAGAGTGTGTAGTTTAAGCGACGCTGCTGATTGGCCGGCTGCTGTTAAAGCCGTTATGACCATCATCTGGTGGTTAGAATTTACGTTTTTAAACATTGCATCAGTGAGCTGAGAGAAAATTTCACACTTTAGTCTGACACAGTTAAGAAAGTTGATAGAAATCCACAGAGCAGCTCACACTGATATTCGAGTGCATATACAGTGGTGTGTGCGTGCGCGTGTAAATGTTTCAGCTGAAGTGTGAGAAACAGCAGCAGTGTTTTTGGCTGTACAGTGTTTCTAGGAGCAGGTAAAGGAGCTTAAATAAGCACTCCACATGCAACCCTGAGGCTATGGCGATATAGAGCACACACTCTCTCACACACTCACACACTCACGGTGTTTATTCCTGCAGCGTGTTGAGGCGTGCAGGCCTTCAGGCAACACACACACTGCGTATGAATGTGTGTGTGTATATGTATGTGTATATGCGCACACTACTTTTATTTGTCACTATGCATTAAGGCTGATTTATACCCAATTGGCTACTGTGGGTGTGGTCCATAAGATGTCTTCTAAGAAATAAAGACCAAACTCCTCCTTTCAAGTGTACGGCTTGTTGTACGTGGGAAAGAGCATCCGTTACCTTTAATCATGCTTTATTATAACTAAAGTGTTCTTGCGGTCCATTATGTTTATTTAAGGTACCGTACAGGTACATTTGCAAGCAAAAGATACAGACTAGAGCTACAAAAGTCTCAGCAAGAAGGACTATTTGGTAAAATAATCTAAAATCTGATGTTGCTGAATCAGATTCACGTACACCATTATACACCAGCTCTGATGCGTCTTCAGCCATGAATGAAGTCTGGATACACGGCAACAAGCAGGAGCCAATAACCAATCAGGTGGGAGAGAGTTCAGCATTATAGTATAAGAGGAAAATGGCTTCGGGTTTAGTCTTTCGTGTTTTTTTTCGCCCCAGAGTGATCGTCAGCTGGTTTGACATTGTTGTGGAATTTGTATCGTTATCCAGTAGTAAAAATTTTTTAGCTAAATGCCAATTATTGGATAACTACTTCGGTATCTTAGTACTTCAAACATGGTTGTATCATAATTATCTATCTAGATTATAACCTAATTGCATAATAGAAGCTGAATGAAACACAATGCATCAACCAGAGCACTAGTTACACCCAGTCAGGTTCATAAATATTTAGACAGTGTTTCGTAATTTTCCACCTGTACACCATAACAATGGGTTTGAAATAAAGAAATTGAAATGTGAATGAAGTGTAGACTTTCAGCTTTAATTCAAGGGGTTTAACAAAATGATCACATTAACCATTTAGGAATTATAGCTACTGGTTTACACAGTCCCTCCATTTTCAGAAAAAAGACTCAAAAGTAATTGGATAAATGCCTAATAAGTACTTTCATGGCCAGTTATGGTCCGTTTCCTCAGAGAGGAAAGAGATAAAGGGGCTGGCCTTGATTCCAAGTATTAAATTTGCATTTCGCAGCTGTTCATGGAAACTCTCGATATGGGGTTCAAAGGGGTCTCTATTCAAGTTAAGGAGGCTCTCATTAGGCTGAAAAAACAAACCGACTTCTCAGAGAGATAGCAGAAACTTTAGGAGTGGCCAAAACAGCATTTTGGTACATTCTTAAAAAAAAAGGAATGCACTGGTGAGCTCAGCAGCACCAAGAGGTCCTGGAAGACCATGGAGGACAACTGAAGTGGATAATCATAGAACTCTTTCCTTGGTGAAGAAAAATCCCTTCATAGCATCTAGCCGAGTCAAGAACACGCTCGAGGAGGTAGGTGTATCATTGTCAAAGCCTACACTCAGGAAATACCTTAATGAACGTAAATACAGAGGGTTACCTCAAGATGCAAATCACAGGTAACACTCAAGACCAGATTCAACTTTGCTAGAAAGTCTGCCCAGTTCTGGAACAAGATTCTTTGGACTGATGAAATCGAGATTAACTTGTACTAGAATAATGGGAAGAGAAGAGCATGGTGAAGGAAAGGAAGGGCTCATGATCCAAAGCATACCGAATTATCTCTCAAACATGGTGGACATGGGCATGTTTGATTCGACCGCTGATGGAAGTATCAGGATGAATTCTGAAAAGTTCAGCACTATTCTTTCTGCTCAGATTCAGTCAAATGCTGTAAAACTGATAGGTCGGCGCTTCATAGAACAGACATATAATGACCCAAAACGTACTGGAAAAGCAACCCAAGAGCTTCTTAAGGCAAAGAAATGGAATGTTCTTAAATAGCTGAGTCAGTCAACACAATTGAGCATGCATTTCACATGCTGTAGACAAAACCGAAGGCAGAAAGACCCATAAACAAGAAGCAACCGAAGGCGGCTGCAGTAAAGGGCTGGTAAAGCACCTCAAGGGAGGAAACTCTGCATTTTGTGATGTCCATGGGCTCCAGACTTCAGGCAGTCATTGACTGCAAAGGATTTGCAACCAAATATTAGAATAATGCGTATATTTATAATTGTTAGTTTGTCCAGTTACTTTTGAGCCTGTAAAAATGCAGGGACTGTGTAAAACACAAATGACTGTAATTCCTAACCGGTTAATGCAATATTTTTGTTAAAGCTAAAAGTCTACTCATCACACTTCACTTCACAGTCACATCTCGATTGCTCCATTTCAAATCCATTGTGGTGGTGTACAGAGACAAAATTACGAAAAACCGTGGACCTGACGCTGTATATTATTTATTTAATATTTGTGTTTTTTTAACACACAAAAAAAGCAAGCAGGAAAGAAAGCGTTAACAATATTCAGCAAGTCATTTTTCTGGAATATTTAGGAAATGCATGTTTTGATAAACTTGTGTTAAGAACTTAAAATTAGAACATGAAATATTAAACATTCAAATGTTTTATCTTTAAAACTGTAAATATTAAAAATCAACATCCTGTTCATTCTAACACCGTGTGTGTGTGTAAGTAAACTCACAATTAAGTCTTTATTCACAGTTAAACTGATGTGTTTGAAGACTGAAGGTTAAATGAGGTTTTGTGTAGCAAAAAAAAAAGAAAAAGAATGTTAATTAAATTTTTGAGAAATGTCTTTAGGTTCGAGTCTGTTCTGTCTTTCTGTTATTCTTTCCCCTGCATCCATCACTATGGTAACGGCTAAACGAGTGTTGGTGTGTCGGTCAGGGGGGCCCTATGGGAGTGTGTGTGTGTGTGTGTGTGTAGAGCCTTTTCTCGCCCCTCTGAGGACAAAAACCCTGGCTAAACTTTACACAGCGGATTGGAATGCAAGGCATGTGAGAATCGTCCCGTCTGCACTGTCTGAACACACACACAATTTTTCCAAAAGCAGGTGGTTCTCAAGGAAGGTTTGGCGCTGCCTGAATGATCAGCTCAAGCAGTGAAGTGCACTGTAACTGGAAATAATATAAAAATAAATAAATATAAAATAGTAAAAAAAAATAAGGAAAATAGAAACAGTGAATGTGTAGAAGGACGTGAATGTGGTGAGATCAAACCCCTGGACTGAGAAAGTCGAGAGAGAGAGAGAGACTGGACTGAGAGAGAGAGATGGAGAGAGAGACTGGACTAAGAGAGAGAGATGGAGAGAGAGACTGGACTGAGAGAGAGAGCGAGACTGGACTGAGAGAGAGACTGGATACAGAGAGAGAGAGAGAGAGAGAGAGAGAGAGAGAGAGACTGAACACTGAGAGAGCGAGACTGGACTGAGAGAGCGAGACTGGACTGAGAGCGAGACTGGACTGAGAGAGAGAGAGAGAGACTGGACTGAGAGCGAAACTGGACTGAGAGAGAGAGAGCGAGACTGGACTGAGAGAGAGAGAGAGCGAGACTGGACTGAGAGAGAGAGAGAGAGCGAGACTGGACTGAGAGCGAGACTGGACTGAGAGAGAGAGAGTGAGACTGGACTGAGAGAGAGAGAGAGAGCGAGACTGGACTGAGAGAGCGAGAGCGAGACTGGACTGAGAGCGAGACTGGACAGACAGAGAGACTGGGTTGAGAGGAAGACTGGGCTGAAGGCAAGAGAAACTGGACTGAGAGAGAGACTGTATTTTAACACTCCGAGTGAGGCATGTGTTAGTGTTGAGTCCTCGCGACCTCGGAGTTGCATCCGTGTGAATTTAGATGACTTGAACTGATCTAACTGCCAGCTGATGATGTCATAAAGGCTTTAACAGCAGCTAACCAATCAGCAACTTCAATTACACTCAGAATTCTAACACACTCTCATTATAATCACACACTTCTTTAAATGTTTCAGACTTTTTACTGGGTTTAAACATATTTGTGTACAATTTCAAGAGGAAATCTGTGTTCTTTAATAAATAATTAATTGGGGGGTTTTATTTCTGATGATTATTTCTCATTTCTGAAGACAGACGGACAAAGAGGTCCAGGGGGTGAGAAATACCCCGTGTTCAGTCATGGGGAATGACTTGGAGAGGAGGAGGTGTGTGTGTGTGTGTGTGTGTGTGTGTGTGTGTGTGTGTGGTGTGTGTATGGCAGATTGCAGTGTGTGTTTCCAGCATGGACAATGTCATGTGTGATGGCCGTAGCAAATGTGATTATTAGCGATAATGTCTAAGCCTTCCGAAAAACCGATTCACGCTGAGGTACGAGGTTACACGCTCCGGTGG
The DNA here is from genome assembly GCA_030014255.1 of Parauchenoglanis ngamensis. NCBI lineage: Eukaryota > Metazoa > Chordata > Actinopteri > Siluriformes > Auchenoglanididae > Parauchenoglanis > Parauchenoglanis ngamensis. The sequence continues at coordinate 9,583,723 of JAQMYM010000013.1, forward strand.
GAAGGGTTTAGAGCTACACACGCACGCGCACATGCGCGCACACACACACACACACACACGCACACACACGATCTACAGTATTGTATACAAATATACCCAATAAATTGCACACCAGTGTATGTTATTCAGTAACTTATTCCATTCCATTGACATCCCAGGAGTTTCAGGGGTTTCCACAGAATCCTCCTGCTTAGGTTTGGATCAGCATTTTACAAAACACTCATTATAAAGAGCCACGTTTTTCAACGTGCAGAATGGCTTCTCCCTGCGTTGACCTGGTTATTAGCTAGCTAATTTGCCCGTATAAGCTAACATTACCTCGCTGACCCACGAATCCTACAATTAAATCAGTGTCTGCTCGTAAACCGTAGCGTCCTCTGGGGGGAGAAAAACCCCGCCTCGGTGGGGCACGAAGATTGGGCTTGTTTTCCTTGTCGTTTTGTGAGTCGAGCAGTGAATATTAATGAGTGTTGGGGGATCTGCTTTATGAATATTCATTACACATGGGTGGTCTGAGTGAGAGGCAGACAAACTCACTCCATCACCACAGAACAAAACGAAAGAATTTCTGAAATGAACGTACTCGGAAATGCTCCCGAGAGAAAACGTTGTTTTTAAAAAGTGCTTAATTGGATAATCACATAATCGTTTCGTTGTAATGCAATTTCAAGAAAATAGAGTTAATGTAAACCTATTTTTTCCACGAGGCCAGGCTAGAATTAATCACTTTACAGGAAGATATTGCTTTAGATTGCTGCTGTGGCAGTTTTGGGTTTTTTTTGTTGTTGTTGTTTTTGTGACAGCAGGAAAATTTGTCAAAAGTTATTTTCTGTACGATTCTGCAAGCAACAAATCGCACTGGAAAGTAAAAGGAAGCTCTAAAAGCATTTACATAAGATATGTTTCCGGTCAGTTTGGGTTTATTTAGAGCTTCCTATAAGCAGAGTACAAAATCATACATAAAGAAGGTTAATTGAAATCACTTTTTTTAATTCGTTGTAACCGGTTTTTAGCTAAAGAGAGGTGTTTATATGGAACACTTGAACAGGAACATGAAAATAAATATTGTTTTTCTTCAGAAAATGGAAAATCTCTGAACCAAGGTTTCTAATTCCTGTCTATAACAATGTATTAAAAGTCGATATTGTTTTTGTAGAATAATATAGGAATGATGAGGAACGAACGGTTAATACTTTTATTTTTCTGCTCCAGTACAAGACAGTTATAGCGAAGTATTTTTTACAAGTACAAGGATGCTCTGAAATTGTTAAACATAAAAACATGTTTTTTTGTTGTTAAATGCAGCACTTGGGTTTATTTATAAGCCTTAAGCTTCCTGTAAGCAGTCAGCTATCACGTGTAAAACATGTCATTAACTATACTTTTATTGTGTTGTACTCTAGAAAGAAATGTGTTTAATTTACTAATGACTAATGGATATGTCCGTTCCACCTGATAGGATTGAGTTTACACATTAACACTTTGTTTTCGTAAATCCAGCATGATTTGCTTGTGTATTTTCAAAGCCCTGGAGAAAACTGAACTCCGTGCTCTCTCCTGACCTGAGGATCGAGCCCAGACCGTTGGTGCGCTACAGTGACGGCATTAATGCTGTGCTTTGTTAATGCATGTGTTAATAATTTAATAATGTAGTTCTAACTAGTTCTAGTCAGTGGCAACATCCTCACGAGAGTTCTTACTTTGTCTTACCTTCATTCAACATGAGTTGCTCATGCTCACTCGACATAATCTTATCTAGTAAATAGAAACTTGCAAAATTAAGTTGAGCATAAGCAATACAATCACATTTTGATGCAAAACATAATAGTAAACTACAAGTAATATGTTCTCTTGAACGCGACCGACCGCATATTGCTTTTTTTTTCAGGGTAACCAGTTTTCAGCTGAAGAGTAGCAGGAACGTTCAAATATTATTTATTTTCAGAATGAATCAAAATGAAAGTTTTTTTTTCTAATACCTGTCTGTAACACTGTATTTTAAAATATATTTATTGTTTTCTTAGAATAATGCAGGAAAGAAATGAATCGTTTGGCGTAGTGATGGGAATTCCGGCTCTTTTCAGTGAGTCAGATCAATCGACTCCGCTACCAATAAGAGTCGACTCTTTCTTCCTCTAAGCTGTTCAAAGTCGTGGCTCTTATGTACTTTACTCTACTTTCTGATTAACTGTATAACATTAGTTTATACTTTGCATTGCCTTTATTGTAAATGTGTTTATATAAATCATAAAGTAAGAAGTAATAATTCCTCTATTATTATATTACTGTGCCTGCTACATACACTATAGCAATAGCTGCCAAAGCTGTACTGCTCCTGACCACAACAAATTCTCAGCAGAAAGCTTTAAGTAGCCTACAGGAGTCGGCTCCCTACGTTCACCTAACAGAATCTGAGTGTCGACTCGTTCGCGAACGACACTCAAGTAGGTCCAAGCGCGAGTGCTGACTGAGTGGCGCACAAATGAATCGAAACTTCAAACACGGGAACCGATTCAGCGAAGTGATTCGTAAAAGCCGTTCACGCAGAACCGAATCGACTCGGTGAAGAGAGTCAGAAAGCAGAGGGCTGCTCTCGCCCGCGCGCTCTCTCTCTCTCTCCCTCTCTCTCTCTCTCTCTCTCTCTCTCCACCCCTCCTCTCGGTCTCTCCTCCTCCTCCTCCTCCTTCTCCTCCTTATTCTATCGCAGCCCTTCGTGGACGCTACACGGAGGGCTGACTGAGTCGCGCGCCGTGTGTGCGTGTGCAGGATACGTGTGGATTTATTCTCTGCCTTTCATTTTTCTCCTTATTTTTTATCCGCCTTTGGATTTCGTGTGTCTGCACCTTGCCCGGAGAGAGAGAGAGAGCGCGAGAGAGCATGTCCGCCGCATCGCGCAAGGGTTTCCGTCTACCTGAACGCACGCGCTCCGAGCTGCAGTAGCAAACAATTAATAGGGTGTATAAATAAACAAATAAATAAAAACAACCGGAAACCGGAGCCTGTTCTCCACCTGAACAGCAACCATGGGCTTCTACGGCACCTTAAAGATGATTTTTTACAAAGTGAGTACCGGCTGTGTGTGTGTGTGTGTGTGTGTGTGTGTGTGTGTGTTCTCTCTCTCTCTCTCTCTTTACCTCCGCCCTTGAGCGCGCCATGAACAGATTTGATTTACGGAGCGTGCGGCACGACGCGCAATTTTATGGCCACTGCGGAAAATATTCAGAATGATGATGATGATGATGATGGTGGTGGTATCCGGGTTATTTTTTATTTCTTTTTTTTTATTTCATCAGGTTGGGGTGCTATTTATATCCTGATTGAGGCGTGGCTGCGATATAAAGCCTATAGCTCCAACATATAAATGCACACATGCGTAATTAACGCGCTATAGAAGTGCGTAACGTCATGGATACGCGTCAGGAGACCGTGTAGGTATTGTTACATCAGTCGCAGATTCACTTAGCTTTATAAGCAGTCATGATCTTTGTATACAGATCTAAATCAGTGTGAGCAGTGTGTGTTGGCTGAGTATGTATATATTTCTTGACTTTACTGAAACCATCTGGCCATCAGCATCACTGCACCTGCGCTCACTGGAGCGCACACTCACACACGCACACACACACAAATATTCAAGACACGTATTTGTTAATGTGGATGTGAATTACAGCACATAATTCTCATACTTCAGTATTGAATCTGTTCATGTTTATAGCTATAGAAGTTCTGTACGTGTTACATCACAGAGTGATATGCTGGTAAGCATGCTCAATGTGATCCCTGCATCCTGTCATAGGGTGTGTGTGTGTGTGTGTGTGTGTGTGTGTGTGTGTGTGTGTGAGTGTGTTTGGGGAGGTCA
>JAQMYM010000013.1:9606940-9633774 GCA_030014255.1 Parauchenoglanis ngamensis
CCTAACACACACTCATTATAACTACACACTCATCACAATCCTAACACACACTCATTATAACTACACACTCATCACAACCCTAACACACACTCATTATAACTACACACTCATCACAATCCTAACACACACAAATTATAACGACACACTCATTACAATCCTAACACACACTCATTATAACTACACACTCATCACAATCCTAACACACACAAATTATAACTACACACTCATCACAACCCTAACACACACTCATTATAACGACACACTCATCACAACCCTAACACACACTCATTATAACTACACACTCATCACAATCCTAACACACACTCACTATAACTACACACTCGTTACAATCCTAACACACACTCATTATAACTACACACTTTATTCTTTCCTCATTTCTTCAGTAGGTGTACATCTAGTTTAGTTTTATACTTTCATAGTCAATCTATTTAGTGTTTTAAGTTAAATCATCTCACACTCCGGAGTAGCTTTTCGCCGTGTGCCGCTTGAAGCGGAGTGTCATGTCATTTCCTGTTTCCTCCTGAGCAGTGATCGGTTACTGTGATATGACGGTGAACTCGGCCGTAAAAATCTGACATTGTCATTGTCATTAATTGTTTACGGTGAACACAGAGTGTGTGTGTGTGTGTGTGCGTGTGTGCAGTGCTACGGGCTGGACACACCATTGGTGTGTGTGTGTGTGCGTGCACTTTTTACACTGTTTTAGTCTCTCTTTGTTTCAGTGTGTTGTATTCACCACAAATATGTGCAGTAAGCAGTGCACATGTGTCTGTGTGTGACTGTGTGTGTGTGTGTGCGCGCGCATGTATTCTCTCACATCACACTCCACTTCATCAGCTAAGAGCTTTAAAACCTTAGAGAGACCCAAACAATCTCAGATCAGAATCGATAAATCCGTTAGGGCCAGTTTCTCGTCTGATCTCCATTGTGCAGTAGGAGTGTGTATATGAGTGTGTACTTGGGTGTGCTTTCCTCACTTCTTCTTCGCATTAGACTTGTTATTTCTTGCCTTTTTATTGTCCTTCAGCCTCACAAGGTCTCTCTCTCTCTCTCTTTCTGGCTGAAGAATGTCACGGCCAGAGTGAATGGTTGAAATTCCTTTTGTGCACAGAGCTCATTAAACACACTCCACCACGGACCTTCATTATCTCGCAGCGCTTCACTTACAACCCGACAGCGTATCAGAGACGGTTAGAGAGAATCTGCTGGTTCTGGCTGCTGTGTGAAGAGGCTCTGACGAGATCGTTTCATGTAGAAGAAAGAGGTTGGCGGTTGTACGAGCTATGTGGCAGCATTTAACAGAGTTTGTATATTATTGATCATCCAGACGCTTTATGGTCAGTCCATTACAAGAGTATATCGATACAAAATCTCAGTGTTGAGGCCAAATAATAAACAATATGAAAAATCACTTAAAGCATGCCCAGGTTTCACTAATTCGACCCTTGACCTTCGTACAGAGCTCAGGTAATGACGTGTAACAGAATTAGACTGCAGTTAACGAGGGAAAAATCGAATTAAAGATCCTGCAGCGCGTGTTTATGCGTCCCGACACACGGCGCTAATCTCATCATGCCCCCTAGAGCCGACTCAAAACCAGCATGGCGTCATGGGTAATGTCGTCGTTATACGGAGCCTGAACTCTGCGGTAAGGTTAACGGACGTGAATAAACGCTCCGGCTCGGCGCAGGATGCCTTCAGAACGCTTCTTACACACCAATAAAGAACTGAAATTGGTATTTATATTCAAAATGTTGCATAGCGGCAGGTCATCAGGAAAAGACGAGTGTTAGCATAGAGCGCACGTGTGTGTTGTGTGTGTGTCCTGACCACAGGATCCTGCGGTGGGCGGAAGATTGCGGCGTGCTGCAGTCTGCATAAAGAACTTGGTGATCAGCCAAAGGTGCAGTGTGACTCAGAGAGAGAGAGGTGGAATGAAGGAAGGGAATAAAATATACAGAGAGAAGAGAAAGAGAGAGAATCGGTGTGTGTGTGTGTGTGTGTGTGTGTGTGTGTGTGTGTGTGTGTGTCAGAGATGTAAATGGACAGAGAGATGAGGGAGACAGCAAGAGGAGCGATTAAAAAAAATTCAAAAGGGTGAACAAAAGTGACAGAAGGAGATTTATTGAAGGAGTGAATAAGAGATATTTAGTGAATGAGAGAGAGAAAGGAGTAAGTGGGAGAGTGAGAGATGACAGGGAGACAGACAGCTTGTAAACTGAAAGCTTGGGTTTTTTTGCCCTGCGGTTTTCAGGGAGCTTTGCTGGTTCAGAAAGCAGCTCAATACACACACACACACACACACACACACACACACACAACAGTGAGCGTTTATTCTCCGTGACCTCTACATTGATGTTTGATAATTGTGTGTGTGTGTGTGTGTGTGTATAAACACAAGCCTTCAGAGTAAAAGTATAGCAACCAAATATGACTCAGCAAATCTCTGGTGATATTCCATTGAACAGGAACGAATCTGACCCCGGAGCTATCCGGATCCTGCATCAGCGTCACGTCCAAACGTTATTCATAAACATAAAGTAAATTTTATAGAATTCATTTATTTTAAAATGAAGTAAGTGATGAGTAAAAAAATGGCAATAATTAAAAACAAATAATGATTATTTTACAACTAATCCAGTCACATGGCATTTTTAGCTTGTGTGTGTGTGTGTGTGTGTGTGTGTGTGTGTGTGTGTGTGAGAGAGAGAGAGAGATGGGTGGAGTTTTCTTTAACAGCAGTGCATGATGCACCCTAACACAAGGGCGCTAATACTTTTATCTTTACTCAGACTACAGAGACATTAAAAATCTGGAATGGAGTTCTGCACAGGTGTGTGTAGGGCACTAGGTATGTGGGGTGTGCAGTGCTAATGTTATACCCTATGTAGGGTGCAAAGGAAGTAAACAGGAAGCCATTTTGTGTTCACCCTAATTACAAAATGGCGGAGTTTCCTCACGGGTAGAATGAAGGAAAAGAGCAGTGAGGAAACGTTACGCTGAGGTTTTGGCTCCACCCCTGCATCATGGTTCGGCTCGTGTGGTACCTGGGGTATGAAGGGTACTCAAGTGCGACTCACCTGGCAGTGGAAAAACGCTACCTGGTGAACAAGCACTATAAAGGAATGTGTTGCTAATTTTCAGTGACTGTAGCAAGAGCTTGATGTGTCTGATCGGGTTTTAACGAGACGGGGCGGCATTTATGTGCCGGTCTCCATGTTCTCTAATTTGCATATTACTTTTTCTCATGTTTCACAAGGTTTATTAAAGATTTTTCATTTAAAAAAACTTTCTTAATGAAAGAGCAGAAATAGCTGTACAAGTCATTAAGTATGCATTCTTTGTAGGGCACTTGGTTTGTGAGCACTAAGAAGAGATTTTCTGTCATCATTTATGAGGCTCTTGCTATACAATGGACCACCACATGCATAATTAATCAGGTGCTCATTAATATTCATGAGCTGGACTGTAATAGATGCTGTGATGCTTTAATGATACTGAAGAAAGTCAACATTTTGTGATTTTGTTTTCCTGCCTGTCTTCCCATCTGTCCATCTGCCAGTCTGTCTTTCCGTCTGTCCATCTTTCCGTCTGTCTTCCCGTCTGTCTTTCTGTCTTCCCGTCTGTCTGTCTTCCTGTCTGTCTTCCCGTCTGTCTTTCTGTCGTCCCGTCTTCCTGTCTGTCTTCCCATCTGTCTTCCTGTTTGTCTGTCTGTCTTCCTGTTTCTGTCTTCATGTTTGTCTGCCCTTCTTCATGTTTGTCCATCTTTCCGTGTGTGTCTCTTCTTGTTTGTCTGTCTGTCTTCCTGTCTGTCTTCGTGTCTGAGTCTGTCTCGGTAACCCCGACCCCCCTCTGTGTCCAGCTCATGTTTAGCCTTTAACACTAATTGGGTTGTTTAGTTAATTAGCGGCCGTGTTGTTCAGTGAGCCTGCAGTTCGGTGACCGAGTTTAATAAAGCCGAATGAGACACAGCCGTTTTGATCACTTCTGAGGTTAAACTGCAGGGACGGCCGCCGTTTCCGCAGATTAACGATGCGTTGATGTTGATCATAACAGAGAAAACGCAATTATTCCACTCGCTGTTCTTATTAGATTTTTTTCCTCTCTGTTTTATCGTTCTCCATCCAAAGGTTCTGTTCAGGGTCATAAAGCAGAGGATGATGACGAGGCCGCTCTCTCTCTCTTTTCTCTCGCTCTTTCTCCCTCCCTCCCTCTCTCTCCCTCTCGCTCTCTCTCTCTCTCTCTTTCTCTCTCATCTCGCAGTTTGTGACTCGGGGAAACAGAATTGAATTTATTGGTTTTAATTAAATCTGGAGGGAACGTTCCTCTCGCTCTTACAGCCCTGCGTGAGAGATTTCTGTTATTGCTGCAATCGATATCCAGTCTATCATGTCTAAAGACGAAGAGCGTGTTTGCTCGGGCAGTTACTGCCGGCTGCATTTATGTTCGAGAGGCTCGGCGTCGGAGCTGCCTGACGTGCGCTTGACGTATTTATGAAAGAAAAGTCCAACTAATGCTTTAAGATGAGTTTAAAGACACAGATGAGGAAGTGAAGCTTCGTTACACTTTAATTACGGTTTCTTTATCCTGTTTTCTTTTTCCAGTTCATTTCTTCAGTGTTGTAAAAAAAAAATACCTCATTTGCATTTATTTATATATTACATAATTATTTAGAATCATTTGTGAAGCACCGAGTTTAGCATCGACAATGAAAAGATTTGCGCGTCTCAGCGCTGCGTAGCGTTTCATTTCACGCCTGCCGACGGATATGTGATGATTTTGTGTCATGTGCGAAGATTAAAAAGACGAGCCGTGCCACAGCAGTCCTGGAGGTGTTAAGGACTTGACTGACGTCTAGCCGAAGTGGGCGGGACAAAGCCCTGAGTTCAGGCAGAAGCGTGAGCAAACACTGAAGAGTGTTTTTTAAATTACATACGGCTAATAAACAATTCTAGTTACAGCTATCGAAGCTGTATTAAGTGAAGGTTAGCGCTAGAAGGCATTTTGTCGCTACAAAATTTGCCTTCAGGTGTGTTTTTATGGCTGTGCTTTTGTTTAGAAAGAGCAAGTCACCACATCCGCTCAGTCCCGGGCTGGACGTTATCAGTCCGCAGCGCTGTAGCGAAGATCTCCAGCGAGTGTATAATATGTCACTGGATTGTGATCTGGGTGACGAGTGAGGACTTTGTCTCAGCAGTCAGTTGTTTACCTGTCATTAGTTCTTTCAATATCTACAGCACAGCAGTGTAAAAAAAAAAAAGAAACGTAAGGAGAAACAACTTCTCTACATGTTTATCACTGTGTCATAGTTGTTCACCTAATAATCTAAATCTGTGTATCTGTGTGCAGTGTTTGCGGACATTAGTTGGACACACGGGCGGCGTTTGGTCCTCTCAGATGAGAGACAACATCATCATCAGCGGCTCGACAGATCGGACTCTGAAGGTGTGGAACGCAGAGACGGGCGAGTGTATTCACACGCTGTACGGACACACGTCCACCGTGCGCTGCATGCACCTCCACGAAAAGAGGTACACACACACACACACACACTGACATTTCACACAGCCTCATCCTCTCCTGTTCCAAGCTTCCTGATCCTTTCCAGCGTTCAGGGATTAAAGGTGTGTTTCATTTGCACGATGTTAAACGGTTCACTTTTTCCTGACTCGGTAGCAACGTTAACCTTTTAGAATTAGTGATGAACTGAAGCACCTCACGGTTTTAACCAGGAAGCTAATCCCCGGAATGATCTTGGTTATATAACCTGTAACTGTGTGTAACTGTGTTTACTCCGGCTGATTCGGGGATATACCGAACGTTTCACCCACGAGCTGTCATCGTGCAAAACGGAGAAAAAATGACACTAAGAGGCTTAAACTGGTTTAGAGCATCACTGAAAGAATATCTCGCCGTGAGATTGGAAACAAGGCGGTGTGGAAAACGTAGTGGGGGAAAAAAGACGACGACACACACACACACACAACTCAATATAAACAGCAACACTTATTTTGAAATAAATATATTTACCTCCGCCTATTATTTTTATTGCCTTTTATTTAACGGTGCATCACGGCATGAAAAAAGAAGACCGTTCCGTCCGCCGTATTTCACCTGTTCAGAATGAAGGGATTTCCTAAAGGTGCTGGTTTCAGATTTGTCCAGAGACATTTTGGACATAACTGTTTTCATTTTGTCTCAACACAACACAACACAACACAACACAGCTCAGCTTTATTTCTTCTGGTTTAAAAACATGGTTTTATTATGAGCGCATACCCGATTATTGGCACATATGCAGTCCTGAGTATAAATAGATATGGACTGTAATATCAGTTATGTGATGCATGCGCACACACGCGCACACACACGGCTGCAAAAGGCTAGTTTATTATTACAGCAATCTCAACACACACAGCTTGCGCACTTCAGCATCTATTATTATCCATACATGCAGAAACAGACATGGATGAGCGTGTTCAGCTTCAGTACTGTCTTGGCTGGAGGGTGTTTAGTGTGAGTGTGTATTGTGTGTGTGTGTGAGAGAGAGAGAGAGAAACACACTCCAGTGAGCATTGAAGACTCATCCCGACTCTCTCTCCGTCTCCCTCTCTCAGGGTGGTGAGTGGCTCGCGGGATGCGACGCTGCGTGTGTGGGATATCGACTCGGGTCAGTGTTTGCACGTGCTGATGGGTCACGTGGCGGCGGTGCGCTGCGTGCAGTACGACGGACGCCGCGTGGTCAGCGGAGCCTACGACTTCATGGTCAAAGTGTGGGACCCTGAGACCGAGACGTGCTTACACACACTGCAGGGACACACCAACCGGGTCTACTCCCTACAGGTAACACACACACACACACACACACACCGAACATAACATAAATCTCGGTTTTTTTTATATTCACGCTTTGTCCCAAATCACATATATCTTACTAAAACGAGACACGAGTCAGGTTCACTTCAACGAGGTTCTGTGAGAAATTGAACTAGCTGAGAATAAAGCACAGGCTGGCGCGTGAGTGCGGCCTCATGGAAGAAAACAGCGCTGTTCTTTACAAAACTTGCACAAGGTTTGGTCTTTCCCTCTTTTTAAATCCTTCTGCGCTCAAATACATTCTAGATGTGAAAATATACACGTTAGTTATGTTATAGCGCGCCTATAATGTGCACCACTCTGTATCTGGAGGAGTTAAAAGCCTGGATAGACTGCTTATACTCCAGATATACATGATAGCATTGAATTATTCATGTGATTTAAAAAAAAATAAGATCCAGTACAAATCAGTATCCGAATAGAAATGAGTTCAGTTTCAGTTCTGTGGCAAAACGCGAGTTACGTGTGTGTGGTTTGTTTCTTCATTCCATAATTAATCCCATCAATTAAAACCTGATTTTACAGTATAATAACTCTAATTACTGATAATAGTCCGGGATCGAATTAAATAAGGGGATACAAGTGGGAGGGGAATTGAGGAAGAAATGTAGGCGTGCTCGTTATTAGAGAAGGGAGATGGATATTTATACCTGATGATATTAGAGCTGGTTTTTCCTCCTGTTCTCTTCAGAAAGTGAATCCTGACACTGAAATTTTGCTGCAAGTATTCATTTTATACCATACACCATAAACGTATTGCGCACCGGTTAAGCGTGGCTGTCTCGTCTCCGCAGTTCGACGGCGTCCACGTGGTCAGCGGTTCTTTAGACACGTCCATCCGCGTGTGGGACGTCGAGACGGGGAACTGCATACACACGCTCACGGGTCATCAGTCCCTCACCAGCGGCATGGAGCTCAAAGACAACATCCTGGTGTCGGGGAACGCCGACTCCACCGTCAAAATCTGGGACATAAAGACGGGACAGTGTCTCCAAACGCTGCAAGGTGACCAGATCTACATTCTCTTTTTCTTTTTTTTTCTTTTTTTAATTAAACATTTTACCGTGCTTTACTATTTATTCTACAATGATACCTGTTCTGGCCGGATGAGGCTGCGTCCCAAACCCTATCATTGATAAGTAGGTTTAGAAATAAATTTGAACGCAAATTGAATATTTACCTGCTTAAACATGGGCCGTGTTCCAAATTGGCAAAGTCCAAAGTCGTGTCAAAGTAGTAGACGTAGCAACTGGTGTTAGGTTGCTAGCAGATTGTTTATCACAGGATTTGAAGCTGTGTGTGTGTGTGTGTGTGTGTGTGTTACTAATGAGCAGTGCAGAGTAACAGATTGAGACGGAGGGCTGGAGTGAGAGATGGTTATGTTTTTGTTTCATTTGTAGGTCACGTGATCGGGTCAGCGAGCATTAATTAATACACAGTGACAAATGGATAATCAGTCAAGAGACAGACACGCCTTTTGTTACGCCGTGTCTTTTATTATTGTTGTGAAGACGATGACTCATCCTCTCCTCTCCTCTCTTTCCCCTTCCCTCTTCTCTCTCACTCTCTCTCTCTCGCCGTCTCCTGCAGGTCCTCACAAGCACCAGAGCGCCGTGACATGTCTGCAGTTCAACAAGAACTTTGTGATCACCAGTTCGGACGACGGCACTGTGAAGCTGTGGGACCTGCGCTCGGGAGATTTCATCCGGAACCTGGTGAGCCTGGAGAGCGGCGGCAGCGGCGGAGTCGTGTGGAGGATCCGAGCCTCCAACGTGAAGCTGGTGTGCGCTGTGGGCAGCAGGAACGGCACCGAGGAGACCAAACTGCTCGTGCTCGACTTCGACGTCGAACTCAAGTGAACTGGACATGAAGTGAAAGGAGTTAAAGAGCGGCGGGGCGAGGCAGGGGGTGCAGAAACAGGCCTCCTCGCGCAGCTCCGCCACCGGACCCTCCACTGCTCACCGTTCCTGCCATGAATCGCCCCTTTAGTGACCGCTGCTGCGATTTATTTTTTGTGGGAGGGCGGGGCTGTGCTTCTTCAGAAAGGGGGCGGGGCATAACTGATAGCAGGAAGGAGGAACAGGAAACGCGCCTCCTTGCGCAGCTCCGAGACTGGACCCACCATATAGAGGCATCACCTCCTCCGTCTTTAAGAAGGGGGCGGGGGCAGGAAAGGAACGAGGAGGCGGGGCCTCTGCATTCTGGGAACGAAGGCTTCCTCATGCAGCTCCATGACTGGCATCTGCTTGTCTGGTCCCTTTTGGGGTTCTGTGCAGCAAAGCATTCTGAGAAGGAATGGGATTTCTTTTTTTTTTTCTTTCTTTTTTCACTCCCTTTCTCACAGCCTCTCTCACTCAGAGACTTGCTGATTCAAGCCTGCACACCCCCAGACAGCGTTATCTCTCTATTTTTGTTTGTTTTTGGGTCGTTGTTTTTTTTTTCTTTTTAAACCGATACGAACAAGTCGACACTGTATGCATGACGTGAGCGAGGAAGCCGAGTTGACACAGGTGATGGTGAACGATAACGAATGCACGCAGGTTTAGAGTTTTTAACAGGATTTAAGAAAACGGATAAAAGAGCTTTGAGATTTAATTGTGAGGATCTAACGAAAAAAACAAAACAAACACACAAAGGAAGCCTCGATACATGTGAGAGAGCCAAGCCTGATTTGCTCTGGCGTGTTCTTTCTTTTTGTTGTATCTCCCCAACACACACACACACACACACACACACACACACACACACAATTATTTAGTGTTCAGTGCACAACTGTGAATTTAAGTGTCATTCTTTCTTTCTTTCTTTCTTTCTTTCTTTTTTCGCTCCACAAACATCAGCGTTTGGTGTTCTTGTTGCGTTTCAGTTTCTCTCCACCGTTACCTCTATGATGAGTCTCAGTATTAATTTAAAGACAGTCTGGCATAAAAAAAAAGAAAAGAAAAAGATTTGTGCACAACGTTCCTCTTATCCTGAATGTAGTCCACCAGAGAAGTCATGCTAACATGGCTAACAAACAAAGCAAGCTTAGCGCTGCCAGGTTAGCGTTGTGCAAACTGCATGTCTAACTCATCACATTTGCCTCAAAAGACATCGAACACATGACGCTAAACTGGAGGCTATACAATTCACTTGTTTATTAGCCACGTTAGCGTGATAAGACGCAGACTTTAGACATCAAACTCGGATTATATTTGGGTTAAAGGAGGAAAATGGTGGACTTATTTTATTTTTTTTTTTTTGTGTTAGATTTGCATCTTTAATTGCTGTTCCACATCCTCAGTGCGGTTTTGTTTCTGTTATCGCTGTTCTCTGTTTAAGCTTCCTCATGTTGGCTCAGTACCATTGCTTCATGGGAGATTAGAAATTCTGATCGTTTTTTTTTTCTTTACATATGGAAACCCCGCCCCTTCCTGTTCCTGTTCTCCCAGTGGCCAAACTGAACTTAATGCTGCTAGTCACTCATGCAGGACTTTTTGGGTTTGTTTTGTTTTGTTTTGTTTTTTTCCCTCCACTGGCTGTGACGTTTTAGTCCCAGACTAAATCCTAAAAGAATTTAGACTTTTAAATAAATCGACAAAAGATATGAAATCTGACACACAAGATATGAAATCTGACTTTTTATCTTTTTTTGCCACTGAAACTTGAGCCAAATGTGCCTCTACGAGGCTGAAAGAGCGAGAAGGTCCGACAACTACGGGCGACGGCGTGCGCGTGTTTGTGTTTGAGCATCGTTCACACATTCCTTGGGACGGAAGTTCTGTCGGGGACGTGTTGGATGGATTCTTTTTTTCTTTTTCAACGGATCAGGTCGATGGGAAGTCGGACTCGCTCATCGTTCTTTCCGAAGAGGGGACAAAAAAAAACAAAAGCGTCAACGTAGCCAAACCCGCTCGTCTCATTCTCCGAGTCACACACTCACGCTGAACTGTGAAACTGGTTTAACACTGTATATTGTGATTAAAAAAAAAACGAAACAAGTTCTTTCTCCAGTTTTTAGTTTTTATTTATGATCTGGTTTAAGAAAATCAGATGATGGAGGGTTTTTTTCCCCTTTTTTTTTTCTTTCTTTTCTTTTTTTCCAGTCCAAACTGCCTGGTGTAACAGACAGATAAAAAATACAGCAAACCTTAAAGGGATTGTCTATTAGAATTTTTATTTTCTTATAACTTAAGTGCAATAAAATGTGGGGTTGTTGTTATTGTTTTCTTTTTCCTTTTTTTTGTTTCATTTCAAGCTTCTTTTTTTTTTTGTCACTGTGTGAAAGTGTCATATGTGCCCAATAAAGCTTCTACGGTTTATTGTAATCATGACGCGAAGCTCTTTTCTCTACACGGTGTCAGTGTGTACGTCACAATGGTTCCTCATAACCGATCAGTGGAAGCTGCTGGAAGCTGATTGGCCGACGGCAGACATGTTTTTCAACTAATCTCGCATAGAAATCAAATCAACAGCCAGAACGTACTGTTCTTTCAGTGGTCTATGTTATAGCGCCCCCTAATGATATTTAAGCTGACACTAGTCTGCGACTTCGTAATCCTGACCTGTATATGCGTAGAAGAATTCGTCCTGCATTTAAATAAAGCTACAAACCAAAATATCTTCGACTAGGAATAAGAAAATCCAGCTGATTTTGGAATTCCTACTCGGAAAGCTTGGAGTCCGGCGTACGTCGTCATATCGACATGGCCGCTCACACCATCAATCACGAAATATCACCGTTATAGACGAGTTTATGGCAGTATTTATTTTCGATCTCCTTTACACTGCGCTAAATACATACACCGTTAACTCGTATTTGCTGATTCATGACTTCTCAGGGAGTTTTTCCTTGCTGCCGTCGCTTCTGGCTTCCTCAGTGGAGAAGAATTTATAACATTTCAGTTGAATTGAATTGAACTGAGCTAAAGTTGGATAACGATAACGTTAGATTTTTTTGGGAATGATGCCATTCCGAGCTTTGACTTCCTGCCTTCGGTCGAATGCGGCGTCCAGGTCGATAACACAAGTTTCCTGTTTGCCGGTCAGACGTGTCGAGATGTTTTTTTTTTTTTTACTTCGTATCAGCCTCCATCTGAAGATCAGGGTGGTCAAGACGTACAGACGGAGGCTCTAAATCTGAGTCTGTCCATCTTCTCCGCCACACGAGCTGATTTCCCTGAGCGGCACTCATGCGTGTTTGTGGCAGTCGTGTGGCTCCTGGAGAAATTTGCGAGCTCGGTGGGGATTATTATGAGCTCCTGCCATCTGCCATTTCTAATGTAACGCTTCCTTCATTCACTTCTGAGGAATAAAACCAGGCTTTAAGCTCAAAGTGCACGGATTCTGGATAGAGTTTAAATATTCACAATTCCTCTCTGACTGCATGAGTCACGTTCTGGGGTTTATTTTTTAAGAAATATGCCATGTCTCAAACACGAGACTTCATGAATACTCAGTTTATTACTAGAAGGTCACACGGGGCAGACTTCTTCGTATTCTTTCATATTTAAGCGTTCGTACCGCGTTCCTTTCTGTCTGTATTACCCATAATGCACTGCAGTTTGAGTGTATATGACGCCTGTGAACGGAGAGAGCTGGCGAGTTCTTTATCATCCAGCTCGCTGCTGTCAAAGAAAATACTGAAGCAGCCTGACACAGGATTTGTTTCTTATGCCTACAAAAATATGTCCAAAAAACAAAACCATGGTGGATTTTTATTTATTGTATAAATAACAAAATAGCTTTGCACAGAAGGACAGTCCTTGCACAGAGCTCAAGGAGGTGGAGGCATTAAAAAGGTGGAAGTAAGGTGAATGCAAAGGAGAAGAAAATGAGGAATCCAGGTGAGAAACAGGATGTGAAATAAGCAGTTAAGGGGAAGAAACACACTTGTGCTGAGCGCGTCGATTTCTCTAATCTGTCTTCCTGCGTTTGCAGCACTTGAGTGATTTCCTGAGATTCTCGAGACATTTCCAGTCTCCTCTGGGATCATGCTGCTGCGTGTGCGAGTTTTACTGTGTTATCGTTTCCATAGTAACAGCTCGGAGCCTGGAAACGGTGGACGCATCGCATAAACAGATGCTATTAAACAATGAAAGATGTGAAGTTGTCAGTAAGGACAAGCTGTGTGTTCTTGTTGTTGTTGCTTGTTTGTTTACTGATTTACTCCAGAAGAGAGAAAAAAGACAGATACTGGTGAGGAACGGCTGTTAGAGAAGGAAATGCTCCTTCGCTCAGTTTGTTTAAATGATTTGTTTGGTCAGTAGGCTGGCACTTCTGGAAAGACTGATATGCTGCAGTTTGTTCCTCTGAGGCACTCGGCTCCTTGTTGTCAAGCCTGAAATCACACAACAGTAGCCTGAAATTATATGTTTTTATTGCAGCATTGCTGTAAAATTCACCCTACACCAGAATAAATGATTGGCCAATGTTATCAAGACAATATAAGAAAATAGCCTTCTGGATTTTCAGCTGCTTTGTGAAATCATTTGAATCACTTTTGTCAGACGGCTGTTTCAAATATTACAGAAAAACGATTATAGACAATGGGATTTGTTTAATTGAGCATATAAAGCGTTTCCTCTCTGTGTGCTGCTCCATTTAGCCCATTTATAATGTCTTTAAAAAGCTTTAAAAATGCCAAACCTCTACAAGTAAATAAAAGAAGACAATTCCGTCGATTCATCCGTTCTTTCACTGGATGATGGAATGATTGGATTGGATTGGATTGGATTGGATTGTGTTGTATGCAATGTAAATCTCCTCCTCTTGCTCCAGGCTCCAGCAGTCGCTTGATTGACATGTCAGTGAGCCAATCACTCGTAGCATTTGGCTAGTTCTGAGAAGAGGCCAGGAACAGACAAGAGAGACGAACGAACAAGAGTCAAGTGTTTATAGACGGTAGAACGTCAAGAGTCAGAAACGAATCTATTACCAGTTCACGCTTGGTGTTTCACACCATTTAATGTAACTCTAAACGGATAAAAAGGATGTCGTTTCTTACAGCAAATACTAAAACTTGTAATCACCGGAAATGGTAGTTGTAAGAAAAATAAACACATCAAGGAAACATGTAGTCAAATTTGAGGCGTTGGCAACGACGCCGCTTCATCACACCGTTGATTAATTCCTCCAAAAGTGCGACACCACAGTGTTTTAGTCCTTATCTAATCAGTAGAAAGTGGCCTTTATTGATGTTTGATGCAGTAATTAATCTAGAGACTCCCGTCCCAGTCCACAGTCGAGTAAGTGGTTTAGCCCCCTGCTTTAGACACCCGGTGTTAATGACTTGGAGAGCTGCAGGACGCCTCGTGCCTCATTTGGAGTTCTCTTTAATTAGCTGCAGTTTCGTTAGTTCCAGTTACACACCCTGATGCGTGGGGTTAGTACAGTACGCTCCTCTTTTATTCTACATGGCGTAGGTTAATAAAACACTGGAAAGGTGTATTTCCATATGAATAGTGAAGCGTAGCAGCATGAGTGAGCTTTTACACCAGCAATGGTGCGTGTTTCCATATTAATACACGTCATTAAGCCTAGAGATTAATTCTCTGGACTGTAAGATGGATGACGAAGTGAATTAGAAGCCATATCCAGGGTTTGGTTTACTGCAACAAGGAATTGTTAATCGAATTAAATGTGGTGTTTATTAGGAGTGAGTTCCAGTCTACTTCTGAACTGTTTATTCATTAATCTCACAAAGTCCAGAAAAAGTCTAACGCCAGCATTTGGAATCGAGGATGTGAGTAACCAAGAACCTCTGCATGAAACCTCTGGAAGATAAGCGAATCCCAACACGGCGGCGATTCCGGAGCCACAGAAGAATTTAAAATCGACTGTGTCTCAGATGCGCCTTCATAGTCAGGTAATAAACATCACCAAATGTACACTGAATGTGGAAGAACGTGCAGCGGGCTGTGACATAGGAAAATCATCAACGGCGTATACGCTCTGGCTTGACCTCTGACTGATACAAAATGCCAACACTGGAGACTATTTCCGTAAAACTTCACCACGTTAGCGATTATACGCTGTTAAATAACAACACGTTCGCATAACACCCCATTAGGTCAGGTTTAAGGTCCCCGTTCCTATAGATTCGACAGTATTTGTTACATTTCTATTATGTTGATATAGAAAATTAATCAACACCTTCTGATCAGAATTCATCAGATAGAAGACGTGAACAGTGATTAGCGTGGGGGGTGTGCAAACTTTTGCATTCGATCGTATCAAGGACAAAATTTCTAAATATGATTCAGTGCTACATGCTTTGATTACATCCCCAGCATTACAGTGCATTACTATACGTCACTTAAAGATTTACCTGTAAAAACAAGTATAAAAAAAGATTTTATATTTCAGTCTTTTGTGTTAACAGTTTCGCTAAAGCTGAAAACGTAAACAATAGAACATGCAGTAGACGTGGCCCAGATGAGTCCCATTTCAAGGCCTGTTCCGTTTTATGCCCAACTAGGAAATAAAACTTTGTTGTAGCTACAAATTCATTAGTATGCTTTAAAAAAAAAAAAAGGTTAATGTATTTATCAGATTACAAGTAAAACTGAAGTCACGTTAAACACACAAGTGCTTCTCAATGGCGTCGAAGCTACAGAGGTGTGTAAATACAGGTGAACCGGATCTGAAACGGCTGCAGAACGTCTTTCTCACAAGATAAGTTTGTAGGCTTTTAATAATGCCAATATGCAAATCACATTTTTCTCTAAACGCCAAATCTCCAAATGCTAAATCCCTCAAGGCCGAAGAAATCAGCACTCACTTGCAGGTGTTTTCAAATTTATAGCTTTTGAACCTTCGTTTTATATGACCCTTTGTTTATTTCCTTCATGTAAGTGTTTAAAGAAGATTTACTAGTTGATTCAGTTGAGTTTTCGCTCTCATGGACATGATTTATAGACCTCAGTGGCGCTAGCTGAGTCTGAAATGCTAATTTTCGTAAGAAGAGCTTTAATTAAAGAGCTTGTGGTTTGGGACGTTGCACATGGACGCTGAATATAAAAAGAAAAGCAGCAGCAAAATTAATGGTTAGCGTATGAAATTTACAGTGACCATAAATCACGCCGGGGTAAAGTCTGACTCAGGACGCAGAGAGCTAGCAGCTCAGCGTTTAGCCAGATAACCTCGCTAGCTTTATTAATAAACTGTGGAGATATGCCTTGTGTTTGTAAGAGGGTTTTTTTCTGTTAACAGTAAGAGGATAACCGGAAGATGGTCCATCTACATGTTTGGGCTTCTACCATTTCTAAACCAGGGTTGTGTGCTGAAAGTGTTTTGGGTGGTTCAAAAAAATTTAGCAAAGACAAACAATTGAGGTGTTTCATAAAAAAGAAATGTGGTCGTTAATTATAACCGCGAACATTCAAATATAATTCCTCAGTCGTACCAGGAAGATAATCATACATTACACCTTCAAACACCCCTGTAATGGGCCATACCATTCCTTTACTGCTGACTCCTTATAACCAAGGAAAAAAGTTAGCTTTGTCTAGTTGTTTAAACTGAACGTTAACGTCTGTATGACTTCCTTTAACTCAAGACATTTCATTCTGACACGTGTGTACAGTTGCTTGAATATGTGACGCTAGCTAGCTAACTAGTCCCTAGGCTAAAAGCTAGCTACCTCTAGCATGGTCTTGAAGCCAAGCTGTTTTGTGCCAGTTTTCCTGCATCTCATGACCTCAGGATTATTAAGCTCTCTCTAAATGAGAACGTTTCAGCTGGCAAAACTCTGAACTTTCCGTTTCCGCCTCAACGTGGGCTACACTCCATGAACTTCTGGGACATTTAGAAAGTAACAGTGTTCCAACAAGTGTTAGTGTTCTGAGCCTTATTATTCTGTAAAACTGTAATCTGTTATTTAATCTCATTACAATAAAAGTTTAGAAACCTAGCAGAGAAAAACTTTGAGCCTCTTAAGTCAGCATTATAATATCAGTGTATTCTCTAAGATTAAAAATATCACTTTTAAAACCTGAAAGTTGTATTATTTATTAAATATTGAAATATATTATTTAGTATAACATTTGAGATGATTGCTGATTGGTCAAGGCTGCAGGCGTTGTTCTTCCTGGATGATGATTGGTTCACAGATTGTACCTTATAAAACCTTTTTATCTGTGAGTTTGCAAAAATAAATACATAAATAAATAAATGAAAGAAGGAATGAATGACAGACAGACAGAGAGACACCAGAGCGGGAATAAAACTTGCTCTAGAACCTAACGACACCGAGGTCCTGATCTGGTATCGACACCTAACTTTAAAATCCTCATGAAATGGCTTCTTAACTGTGATTAACTCGGTTTGTTGACGTGTTTCCTCCTGAAACAGGAAGTCAGAGTGACTTGACTGACCTGCGAAACAGCCAATAGCCTCCGAGATACACCACACCTCCACTAATCTAACCGAACCTGTGAGTAACGTGATGATCTATCTAAACGTGGAGAAGAGCGACGAGCTTTAACGAGAGCATTTTCCTTCCTCTTACTGATGGAGAAGTCTCGATGGTGTATAAAATCGGAATTGCGTTCTCGCTCAGTCTGAGGAAGCGATGGACTCCAATATTGAAGAGCTACAAGCCGATAAAACGTCGAAAGGTTCCTGTCAAATAACCAAAGTGCGACCTCTTCAAATCGAATAACTTTATTAAATAATCAAAAAGGGATGAACACTGATAAGCCATGTTTGCTGCTAGCAAACTACTGTAGCGCAAGCAAGAGTCCCCTCAGGGGGCGGGGCATATATCATTCTAAAGAGCGTTGAATTGGATGAGTGTGAAGATTTGCATAAAAATGGGTCATCAGAAAGTTTTTCCGGAACTATAAAATGAAAACCTTTTTTTTTCCTTAGATATAGAATCATATCATTCTGCTTAACACTAAGGAACATCTACAACAAGCACTGAAGCACCAATTTCGATTTCAGGATCACTTCAGCATGCATGATTGCTCATTCCCAAACCGACCACACTCTGAATATCCCGGTTCCCAGAACTCAGACTGAGGACATCAGTGACGTCTCTGCTTCCAGCCTGAACGCAGGAAGAGAACGTGACAGACGGAGACTTGGTATAATGAGGCTTGGAAAAGACGGGATTTGCGTTTGTCTCGGGCACCGCTGCGATCTTCTTAGCTCAGGTTTACACAGATTTAAATCAAAGACTTTCCTGAAGAACGAGTGCAGAATAGATTTGGCTCTGAAACATTATCTGAGGCTGTAAAATCCTCTGTCCCTGGATTTATTCTTCTCCCAGATAATCCAGAGATCCTCACCGAGAGATGGGAGAGAAACAACGCTCGATGCTTTACTGCCTCGTTTCCTGTGTGTACAGTCTGACAACATATCATGTAGTAGTCTATATAACACTCTGAAGCTAAATACTATTAGGTTTGTTTAGCTAGGTGATTATAAATCAAGTGATTTATATAAGCAATGTATATTTTTATATACATTAGATTCCATGGATGGAGTACAAATAAAAATTAATAAAATTTTAATCTCAATATTTTAATGAGATCAACCGAATAAACAAGGCCTCTTGGTCAGGAGGTCGCCACGTCGAACCCCGGTCAGGTCTCAAGGATGGGAGTCTGGCAGGTCTGAGTGTGTAAGATGCACACAGTGTGTATGATGGATCATGATGGTTCATGATGTTTAACAGGAAACCCATTTATGAACCAAATGTGCATGTTCTAACCACTACCTGTGTGGTTCCTGTAGCTGGAGGTTGTTGGGTCATGGCCCTGGTATAGTATTTTAGATCTAATTACTACAAATAAACTAACTATTAGTGCTAATTAACCACAGACATATCAATATGAACCTCCTTATACTTACATTTGAAATATTTCAACAAAAAAATGATGAGAAACGACCACCTGAGTGTGAACAGAGGAAACCGTTCTGAGAACGCACGCAGGTACAGCACATTAACACACTCAGTTTGTTGGTGTGTGTTGGTCAGCAGTGCTCTCACGCGGCTTCCTGTTTCTGAGAGACACTACAGGGACGTGATGAGTGCTGAAACTCTACCATTAGGAGCTGAAAGGAAACAATCATCTCTTCTGCCACTAAACGTTTCTTTGCAGTCTCTCTTTCGCTCGCGCTGTTGAGCCGTTTGTTAAGACAAAAGTCCAGTAAGCAGCTGCCTGTTCTGTCCTGTAGTGGTGTACAGGTTAGTGTCTCTGTCCCTGCTGTGTGCCAGCCTGGGGTTGAGTCTGACCTTTAGCTTTAGCATGCTGCTGGTGTAAAGAGTAGAAAAGTGAAAAGTTCTTGAAAACAGTTCGTATGCATGAGATCCTGTGGCTCAGCTGGATGAGTGTTGCCTCTGGATTGAGAGGTTGCTGGTTCGAACACCAGCCAGGTCTCGGGGATAAGAGCGTAGAAGGTTCAGAAGAAAGCACTGTGGAGAGTGTGACCTGAAATGGGGGGCAATATCCGGGCAGCTGCCCCCAGGGTCTGAGGAGATGAAGACAAAGGGTTATGGACCGGGAAGGAAGAGTGTTGACTTTGTTTTGCATAAAGAGAGCAAGGACTGTAAAACTAACACTGATTGTGGAACATCATTTTCTCTAAACACACTTCTTTTCTCCTATTATTCTACTTCATTCTTCACAATCTGAAGACAAACCAGATTTGAACCAGCAACCTCTGAGACTAGGCTTTTACCACAAAGCCACCAAATCCTACAAGCATGGCCTTAGACCATTGTCTTTTAGAACGACAACCAAAAAATAAAAAAAAGATAAGCCATAAATATATTGTCCTTATTTAAAACTTGTATGACAACAGACTAGGCACCAACAATTCCATCTCAATGGAAAATATTACCTGTAGCTAATGAGAGTTTGTTGCTCTATTTCGCCCCCAAGTGGACTAACAAGTGGAACAGCCGCTTTTATTTTTCTCGAATCTTTCAGTTCAATCCTGGTCCACAAGAACACATACTGATTTTGATATTGATTTGGTGGGCCGGATCACAGCCTTCACCGAGCCGTTCCTGTCCACGCTTTAGTTTTGACGTTCCTGACCTCTTACACAAGCTGTGATGAGTTTTAGAGGATGGATTTTGAGACAAGTTCAGCACCAACAGGACTGACCTAGTTCCATGTTTACTAATTGTACAAACAGTTCAAGGCAAAGTCTACCTCACCCCAGGAAGCTATGCCGAATTTACAAGAAATACAAATATTGTCAAGGGTTTGAATATTCGTTTTACAAAATATGCAAAGCAAATCTCTGTGTCAAGAGTTCAGAAGGACTGACTTCTTTTCAAAGTTCATGAGTGTGTGTGGAATAATACCCTAACACAGACATTACTTGTACAAAATCGAGATTGAGAACAAGTCCCAGTACGAATGCCAGTAAGTCAATACAGAAAATATCTCTGGTCTTCGAGCCGTATCCGTTCTGTCCTAGTAAATCTTTATCGTTAGCATGTTTTTACTATCAATTTTCTGTTAGATTATTCTTGTTTATTGTGCCTTGTTTTCTACACATTCATCTGCTTTTAAAAAGGTGAAAGATGATTATCACAGCATTCGCGCTCGTCAGGATCGGGATCGGTAATTACCTTGTGGTTCAGTGACTCAGCTTTTCCTCTAATGATAAATTTAGCCCCCTGTTGTTATGTGACGTTGGACGGTCAGATATTTATTTATTTATTTGCGTATTTATTTATTTATTTATTTCCGTCGCCGAAACCTGTTATTTGTGGCGGGTCGTAAAGGACGTCGGGTTCGGCAGTGACGCACGTGGACAGAAATATAGCGCTGAGGTCAGCATCATGGAGACACAAACTTACCCACAACCACATGGTGCCCAGGCCTGCTAACATTAGACACACATACACACCACCACATATCCCAGCATGCCCTGCAGCATAGAGTGTCACTCATGGATGGTCATCTCTGTGTCTGTCTCCTAAAAATGACACCAAAAGAATTTTTTTTAATCATCTTGCAATTATTGTAGTAAAGTTTCTTCTATGCAGTAAGGTGGATTAGGATTGGCCAGTTGTCGTAGTAACAGCAAACTTCGTTATAGCTGCTAAGTCTTTAGCTAGTTAGCCGACTACAGAGTGTGTAGTGTGCTGTTTGTACATGCTATTAATCTCTGCTTTAGGGTGGTTTGGGACGCAGCCCATGACTACAGCTGTAACAGCTTGATGATGTCACCTTGCTGTTTCTCGTTATAAAATACGAAAACACACAAAACACTCCGACATCAGAAATCCACTACAAAAGAGCCTGGACTTCTGAAGTTAAAGAAAGCATAGTATGTGTGCGTGTGTGTGTGCGTGTGTGTGTGTGACAGCGAGACAGGGAGGGAGTTATCATCTGTCTATCTATATGCAGAAAAGTCCACAGTAGAAGAGTGGAACAGAGGACAAGAGTCCTGCTGAGGAAGAACGTCCTTTACTTATGTAACACACACACCATCACACTTTCAGATCTGCTCATTTTGCTTTAAGGACAAGGAGAGAGAGAGAGAGAGAAACTAACGCAGTGGAAGGTTGCACAGGGGAAAAAGCTTCTGATTGATATTCATCTGCTGCCTTCATGAAGACTACAGCGGTGATTTGGACAGCAGCCGAGCAAGAGACAGGCAGAAGAAACACCGTGTAGATAGATAGATAGATAGATAGATGGATAGATAGACAGACAACATGGCCACTACATATGCTGTGGATTGTTACTGCAAATACAGCATATGCCAAAGATGGATGGATAGAAAGATGGATGGATGCTGGATAAAGTAATTTTATGGATGGATTGATGCATTAATAGAAGATAATTATTCTAATGGTCTAATTTAATGGATAATTATTCTAATGGTCTTGTGAATCTGGTAATCACATCCCAAATCCATGAATTTATATGGATTTTCCTTCAGTTTTCCTGTAGTCATGGTGGATTTCTCAGGAAAGTGAAGGTCAACTTTTTGTTAGGCAACAAAAAAAAAAAAGAATCAGTGTTTTTCCCCCCAAGCTTCAGTATTGCAGCTCACACGCTCTACATCCACTGACTCATGTGTTTCTCCTTCTGAACTGAAGTCTTTAAGGAACAAGCACTTGGCGGCTACATCCAAAATGTCCCACTATTCCCTACAGCATAGCATAACTAGCTCGATGTAGTACGCTAATCTAGGAAACAGAGTCAGTGTTAGGAATGGATCTGGTTCACGTAAACACCATCATAAATGTCGAATCCCAAACCACACACCCTAGTCACTATCCAGAGCGTATAAACACCTTCAGAAATGTCGAGTCCCAGACCACACGTGGGAGCACGAACACCATCAGACAGAACATCCTGCTTTATTATTCTGAAAACAAAGCACTCATCAGTGTGAGACACCTTTATAATGTGTTATCGCCGAATATCTGTAAATTCATAAACTCTCCAGATCAATGAGCATTATTTTATTTTTTTATATAACATCCAGGCCCCCATCATCTCTCCTCGTCAATTTCACTTTTCAAAGCTTGGACTTTCAGAGCGGTCGATGTGGAACGAATCACATTCGTTTTCAATCCATCACTGGCCTACAGCCTGGAAAGCATCAAATCTGAAAAATAAACCAAGACTAGGCGATTCAGAGCCATTTTAATGAACCAGACTTCCAGATGGAGAGGCCTAGCAGCTCCGAAAGTGTTCAGGTAAATTCTCTGTACCACTGCTGAATAAATAAATCGGTTTCATGAATAAACTCCACGAATAAATAAGCAATTAAATATCAATATCAGTGTTTCTATAATACAACCTCATCTAAATAAAACAGAAACTGTTGAAATGTAGCCTTCATGTTGCGTGAGTTGTGGTAATTAGTCATGTCGTATAGCCAACACACAGATATGCAAATCTGGAAATTTTATAATAAATAAATCACAAGTCCTGAAGAAAAAAAGCCTGAGAAAATTCATCATTTTGAATATAACTGCTAATGTTTTAGACAATCATTTGACTTTAAACTCCAACACTAGGGGGCGCAAATGCAAAATGCAAATGTAAAATGCAAATTTATTTATTTATATATGTACACCTTTCAACCAGCACCTGTACACCTGCTCATTCACGCCATTAGTGAATGTAAGTAAGTGGAGCGTCTGTGGGCGAAAAACGTCTTGTTGATGAGAATGATCAGAGGTTTGAGCTGACGGGAAGGATACAGGAACTCAAATAAGCACTCTTTACAACCGTGCACACATGTCAAACCCTGTGGTGGATTCGCTACAACTACAGAAAACCACATTGGGTTCCACTCCTGTCAGCCAAGAACAGGACTCTGAGGCTATAGTGGACGCAGGATCACCACAACTGGACAGATGAAGATATTTGAGCAATCTTCTTGGCAGAACAATGTTCAAATGGTAGAATTGGCCATTAAACATGTGTTTCCTGTCACAGACATGATCTCTACACGCAGTCCGCATGTTTTCAGTAAGGTTGAGACCAGGATTTGTTTTAAGCTTAATGTTAGCCTGCTTTATCCATTCCACAACCTGTTCTGATGTGTGTTTGGGGACATTGTCCTGATGGAACACCCAATTGTGTCCAAATTTCAACCGTCTGGCTGATGGTTTGAGGTTCTGCTGAAGAATTCTGATGTTCTTCATTATTCCATCCACTTTGTTCAATGCACCAGTTCCACTGGCAGCACAACGGCCCCAGAGCGTGATGCTACCACCATGTTTCACAGTTCTACAGTGTTCCTCTGTACCTCTGCTCATTGTAGCCAAACAACTCAATCTTCGTTTCATCTGACCATAAGACTTTCCTCCAGAAGGCTTTTTCTTTCTCCATGTGCTCAGCTGCAATCTTTAGTCGAGCTCGAAGGAGTCGATTTTGGAGCAGGGGCTTCTTTCTTGACGGCAGTCATTCCATGGAGATGACAACTTTTTTTTCTTACAGTGAATTTTGGACCAAACTTCACTTCCGCTAACAGGCATGGACAGGCTACAATGCTTCAGTGCTTCTTCGGGTTACACTGTTAACAAAAGAAATTGCAAAAATAATAAACGCGTGTATCATACGAGATGATTTAAAAGAGTCGTAGAAATGCGCTCGTGTGGACGAGCTGGACGCTGATAAACTGATAAACTGATAAACTGATAAACTGAGAGCGCAGTGTGGAGCGGAAACTCCTTACGGGTTAACGACGATAACGTCTGAGTTTAATGACCCTTAATGGGTTAAAAACAAGTCTGGATTTTGCCAGTGTAGTCTTGTGCGACTGATAGCTTCAGGTCAGACTAACAGTTAAAGTACATTATGCTGCTTTCTTCACTGTCTGAGTGTATTAGCGGAACAGATCTGTCCGGTGAAGGTGTTTCCCAGACTGCCGCACAATTACTGTAATATCATCCATCCCTGTTCCAAGACTTTTAGGTTTTAAGGTATATATGACAGAAAGTGGAGTTTTTACATTGTTGTACTTAACTGCTCAAGACTGAGCTCTTCTTAAATCCTCTTTATATTCCATTCTAATAAGTAAAGCATAACCGCGCAGCTTCTGTGGTTAATATACACGTGAAATTCATCATATAGAGCTCGACTCTCATCACACTCCTTTATCCCGTCTTTACTCAGGTGTAAGTGTGTCGTGGTGACCGAGAACAGAGAAACTAACAAATGAAACGGGAATCTGTGTGTGTGTGTGTGTGTGTGTGTGTGTGTGTATGTTTGTGTGTCTTTGCTGCTGTAAGAACCATTTTAAAGTAATATTTGGATTTTGTCATGATGTGTATTTTATATGTCAATCCAAATAAGGAATTAAAATGTGTGTGTACCATGTTTTTATAACCTTTTGGGGACCAAATGCCTTCACAACTATAGAACGCTCTGACAGTTATGGCCTTGTGGGGACATTTGGATAGTCCCCATAAGGAAAGTGTTTGTTTTATTTTTTTTTAAAACAAAAATAAGATTTTTTTTTTTTTTTTAAAGCTAAAATCCTTTTCATCACTGAGGTTAATGGTAGGTGTAGCATTAATTAGCTGTGATGAAGCATAATTAGCCTCATTATGTTAATGGTAGGTCCCCACAAAGATAGGAATACCAATGTGTGTGTGTGTGTGTGTGTGTGTGTGTGTGTGTGTGTGAGAGAGAGCCATGCATGAATTTTTCATCATTTGCCACACACATATTTATAAGAAAGTATTGTTGCCATGGAGAGTGATACAGTGTGGGAAGAGTAGTAATCAATCACATAGACAGAGAGAGAGAGAGAGAGACAGACAAAGAGACAGACAGACAGAGAGAGAGACACAGTCAGACAGACAGACAGACAGACAGAGAGAAAGAGCGAGAGAGACAGACAGAGAGAGAGACAGACAGAGAGACAGACAGACAGACAGAGAGAAAAAGAGAGAGAGACAGACAGACAGACAGAGAGACAGAGAGAGAGAGAGAGACAGACAGACAGAGAGAGAGAGACAGACAGAGAAACAGAGAGAGAGCGAGACAGACAGAGAGACAGAGAGAGAGAGAAACAGATGGATGATGCTATAGTTTCCCCCAGTAACTGTTGCTACGCTGCTGCTGGAAGCTCCAAACTAATCCAAACTTCAACACAGATATCAGATAATAATAATAATTAGCTTCCTAGAAACTAGCTTCTTATGCGGGTGTTCCATACGATTAAACATTACTATTAACTGCTAAGTTGTTGTTTAATTAATAAAAAAAAGCAAAAGTTGCCAAAAAGCTGTGGTATAAGAGGAATAAAATCTTTTGAGACACGCGGTTATAGAAAAATAATCAGCTTCACAGTGGAAACAGTAACCCCGCATTGTTACACCACCCTGTCGTGGATTCATTTCCTGTAAGTTCACACCTCCAGTTGTCATTTCACAGTGATTACATCACACTCAGCTTCACAATGGTTATCATTTTGACTGAATTGTTTAAAGATGAAAGTTAAAGCATCAAAGTGGGTGAAATGATTAAAATATTATTTCATGATACTTAAAGACATTTCTATGATACATGATAAGTATTGCAATATACTGTATAGATTTAATAACCATCAGCCAGCATTATCGGTACTCTCGAAGTTCCCTGACAACCGTTGGCATAACAACAACCTCCCCATCACCACCATGAGCGTTCTCTCTTTCTCGGTTTCCATCTTTACTATCATTTAATTTCTCACTTACTCTCTGTTTTTAACATTAGCCAAACCAACAAATTAAACTCTTATATCATACTTTCTATAAATATTACTACCAATGCTAATATTTCTGGGGTTTTTTCCAGTTTGTCCAGCAAGAACATCTCTTAAAGGTCCAATATTTCTACAATATTCCAAGCTAAATTGAAGGTTCCTACAACAGGAACGACTCTCGAGACAAGAAATATTTACTGAGCTGAAATATTTTTAGATTCATTCCTGCTCTAATTCAGCTGACACTTGTGAATAATGATCCTGATCCTGATCCCTGGAGCAATAAATGTCACCAAGCTCATGCTACTCTTAGTCTCTGGGACTTCACTCAGTCAACACAGCCTTTTAGTGGTCAATACGTGATTGATTTTCTATCATTTTTGACAAATCCTTTAGGCCCTGCCCTTTAATTACCTTTTTCATGCTACATTTTAAAGAGCTCTGGATGTGTTTGACACTAGAGATAAAATTAAAATTTTATTAAGTATAAATGTCTTAAGTTTGAATAAAAAATTGTCAATGTTATGTGGATGGTATAACTGGTCACATGACCGTCGAAAGACACTGTCTGTCATCTGTCATGTTTCTGTAAAAGCTATGAAAGTAAAACTGTGTTTAATTTGCCTACATCTACCATATTAGGTAGATATAATCATATACATACAGTATATATATATATATATATATATATATATATATGAACACTTATGTACATGTGCTTTCTCAGTTTTTTAATTTTAATAAATTTGAAAAAACTTAACTAAACTTTT
>JAQMYM010000013.1:9646485-9663699 GCA_030014255.1 Parauchenoglanis ngamensis
CATTTGTTATGTTATCTATGTTCTGTTGTGAATAAAATATTGGCTCATGTGATTTGAAAGTCTTTTAGTTTTCATTTATGTTCAACTTTAAAGAACGTCCCAACTTTTCTGGAATTCGGGTTGTAGAACATTTGTGGATAGTTGAGAATGCAGGTGTTTAATGGATGGTGTTTCATGGAAAAGCTGGTGTTTTTGGATGACTGTTGGTGTTTAATAGTTGGAACAGTTATGATCTTTCCTCAACCACAACTATGCATTTTGGTCTAGATTATGGTAGGGTATTTGTGATTGATAGTTAATGTTGGTGGTTAATATTGGAAAAAGGTGTCTGATGGTGAAAGAATTAAAGAAAAGCAGCATTAGGAACCAAATATTTTCCAATATTCATGCCATGTTTGAAAAAAAAACAAACATGTAGCTGGAATGTGACTGTCATCAATAACAATATGACTAATACATTACAAAATAATTTAATTGATTATAACATAACTACAAAATTACAATGTGGGTAAAAATCTAGTTTAGATTTGTGCAATTCATTGTGTACATTTCATTTTTTGGTCAAAATGTTCTATCTTTCCATCTTTAATTTTCACACAGAGTACTGAAAATGTTTCCTTTCTCTTCTTTCTTTCTTTTATTTCTGCTCTTTGTTCTTGTTTTTGTTCTCCTGAAGGGTCCTATATTGTGTTAGGAACACTGTGCTTCACCATTAAAATGCTTTAAAAGATTTCTTTCCTGCAATTTTGCCATTTGACAGCCTTGTAAAAGGCAAGATTGTCTACTTCGGAGTGTCTGTTCGAAAATACTGTCTGGAACATGTGTATTTGTCCTAATTGTGTCTGTTCATACAAATTCTGTAAACATTACACAGGAAAGATGCTCTATTTAACACTAATAGTGTTCAAGAGAGACGGGAAGACAGGAAAAAATATAAATATAGAATGGGAGAGAAAGAGGATCAGTTCTGCACTGAGCCCAGACCTTGCATTCTCCAAACTCTACAACTAAATGAATGATATAACCATTTATTAATTTAGGGACAAAAAAATCATGATAAATGAAAGAAAGGAGGAAGGAACGCATGTTGAGGTGTGTGTGTTTCTTGACTACGCATGGAATTCTTGCTAGACCTACATGCTTAATTTTCTCTGATTAACGAGTCATGAAAGTGCTCTGACGTTATTAGACACTCTTGACATTTCCATTTCAAAAATGAAGGACAGGAACAGCTAGAGAGAGAAAGAGAGAATGAGAGAGGGAGAGGGGGGGAGAGAGTGTGTGATTACACACTGAGTGCTCTTAACAATAGCCTGTTGCGCACAATACCCGCATTAAAGACCGTTTTATTTCAGACTCTTACGCAACCAGCCCACACAGCAACTACATTTTGCTATTACGGCTGTAAACGTCCATGGATAATTATGCTCTTAGTCAGAGGAGGAAGCATAACAATGTTAGAAACGTAAGAAATGGAGGAAGTTCTTTACTAACACACACCAGTGTTTTTATCCACCATTAACTTTCTCCATTAAAATGCACTCACCAATGTTATTCAACAAATGCAGACATTCTCCATCATTAAACACAAGCAATTTCCAACCAACACCAAAATTCACCAATACTAAACACCAAAAGTATCCATCAAGCACCAGTAAACTCCAACAATACCCGTCATTAAACAGCAACACTGCCCATCATCAAACACTAACATTCACCATCTTAAAACCCCAACATCATTTTTAAAATGCATCAAATACCAACAATCCTCATTATTATTAAACACCAGCATTCTTAATCTCAAAGGTTCTTCATGATCATACACCAACATTCACTATTAAACAACATTCTATTTCAAGAACCACCAACAAAAATACAATCGTATACATCCTTGAATACCAACATCCTACACTCCACATCAGAGCTCTCCAACGCTGTTCCTGGAGATCTACTTCCCTAAAAGGTCCAACTGTGATCATGTTCACCTGACCATCCAATCACTGTCTTAAGATTTTCTTGAACATCTAAAAGTGGTTTGCCACAGTTTGGTTGGAGTTGAAACCTGCAGAAAGGTAGGTCTCTAGGAACAGGGCTGGTGAGCACTGTTGTACATTATATGACCAACACATCCATATGAGTTTCTTCCTCAGTCTCTTGCCACAAAATTGTAAGCATACAATTGTATAGAATGTTTTTGTATGCTGTAGAAGTAAGAATTTCCCTTCACTGAAAACTAAGAGGACCAAACCTGTTTCATCATGACAATGCCCCTGTGCACAAAGTGAGCTACATGAAGACACGGTTTGCCAAGGTTGGAGTGGAAGAACTTGCATGTTCTGCACAGAGGCCCCGACCTCGACCGAACTGAATGCCTTTGGGATGAATTGGAACACTGACTTACCATCCAACGTCAGGACCTGATTGCACTAATGCTCTTGTGGTCAAATGGACAAATCCCCACAGCCACCCTGCAAAATCTGGTGGTAAGCCTTCTCAGAAGAGTGGAAGCCGTTATTACAAAAGGGGGAGCAACTCCATGTTAATGCCCATGGTTTTGGAATGGCCACATATGGGTGTGATGGTTAGATGTCTAAATACCTTTGACACCACAATTAATATTTCCCACTTGCATTCACCAACAACACCTGGACCGCATAGTTGTGGTCGAGGAAAGGCCAGAACTGTTTATCCAAAGACCATCAGTCATCCATCAAACACCATTTACCATCAAACAACTTTTCCCATTAGTAATTTCCCATTAACTATCAAACACAAAGACACCATCATACCATCTAGACCAAACTGCATAGTTGTGGTTCAGGAAAAACCAGCACTGAACCATCAATTAAACACCAACAGTCCAAAAACTAGCATTTCAATGAAATACCAGTATTCATCCATAAAACACCTGCATTCTCAAAAAACCCTACAAATTTCCTACATTAATCACTATTATTCACCAAAAAAAAAAACACCAGCATGAATGTTCTCCATCAAACACCAACATTGATCCAAAAATCACCAGGATTTTCCATGAAACACCAATATTAATCATAAAACACCAGCATTTTCAACAAAACATGAATGTTTTTCCATCAAATACCAACATTCACTATTAAACGCCACCATTTTCTATAAAACAATTTTTCCATCAAACACCAACATTCACGACCAAACACTACCGTTCTCCCACACCATTCTGCATTGACTACTATTTGCTATCAAACACCGCCTTCACCAGCCAACAAACACCAACATTCATCCATAAACCATCAAAATTCTCTGTTATAAATGAATCATATTTCTGATTAACAGTTCCTCTACCTGGTCTGATGTAGAGGGACATTTGTAGAATATCAATGAACATCAATTAGCTTCATCCGTGACTTGCTCACAAAACACAGTCAGAAATACCATGGATTAAAATCTGTTTCCTCATCTCTCTCTCTCTCTCTATCTTCTTTCTTAGTCCCCTTTCTCTGTTCTTCATGTTTTCTCAAAAGGAGCCAATTCTACCCCCTGAGGTTTATTTCATAAAAGATTACACTGGGAATAAAATTCATTTCAGCATGACAATTAATGAACAATGGGATTTTTCCCTCAGTGTTACTGGGTCACCAAATGTGAAAGGGAAGACTGAAGATGCTTATCGATTAACGATCTATATAATTGGACAGAAGAAATTCTGCCTTTGAACAGAAAACAGAGATAAAAAGGGGAAACTCTGTACTTTGAGTTATTGTACAATTCACACATTCAGGTGAGAAAAATAAATTCCAATAGAGCTATTTCTTTTTCCTTGGAGGCCGTAAGGAAAATATCCTCAATAAGACAACTGGATGAACAGATCGATAAGCCAAAAAGAGAGCCAAATAGGGTAACAAAAGAACAGAAGAGCAAAGTCTCAGAAGACAAAATGAGAAACAGATCGGTATTCAAACTGAGTTCATCGCTATTCCAAAATGCCTGAGGAAACAGTATGGCTCGTAGTCGGGTTCTTACTGATATGCAGAGGTTTTTTGAATTGCAATCAGTCCTGGGAGTATTTGGATGTGGTACAATGCAGAATTATACATAATGAGTTTAATATTTCATATATTTATGAAAGACATAAATAACACATTTTTTTAACCTTTCTCTACCAAGGTTCTTCTAGTAAAGTCTGTCCATTTGGAGGGCTATCTTGGTTGTAGGATGTTGGTGTTCGGTGATAGAGATTTTTGTATTTGAATAAAGGAGAATGCTGGTGTTTGATGGATAATGTTGGTATTAAATAATGTAAAATTTTGGTGCTGAATGATGGTGTTTGTTGTATAATAGTGTTGAATGATAGAGAGTGCTGATGTTTGAGAGAGAATATTGGTGTTGAATGATGGAGAATGTCTGCGTTTCATAGAGAACATTTC
Organism: Parauchenoglanis ngamensis; assembly: GCA_030014255.1. Classification (NCBI taxonomy): domain Eukaryota; kingdom Metazoa; phylum Chordata; class Actinopteri; order Siluriformes; family Auchenoglanididae; genus Parauchenoglanis; species Parauchenoglanis ngamensis. Next base: position 9,650,892 of record JAQMYM010000013.1, read on the forward strand.
TATTGAATTATGGATAATATTAGTGTTGAATGATGGAGAATGCTGGTTTGTTGTATAAAATTGGTATCAAATGTTCGTGTTTTGATCGATAATGTTGGTGTTGAATAATGGAGAATTCAGGTGTTTGTTGTATAACGTTGATGTGTGATGAATGCTGGTGTTTGATAGATAAGGTTGGCGATGAATGATGGAGAATGTTGGTGTTTGATGGATAATGTTTGGCAGTAAACCTTACTATTTTCAGCCATTTTAATCAGTATTCAGACTGCAGTCATCATTATTCTAGCATGGCTTGTAGTTGAGGTTTTGCTGATAGGCAGGGGTTTGCTTGAATCGTAATCAGTACAGGAAGTGTTTTGCACTTGTTTTGACTCACTAATATCACAATTAGACGTCAAACTGCTGAGAGAACGGAGAGACTCTGCAGCTGGTATTGTGAAAATGAAAGCGACTGAGAGACTTAAAAAGACAGCGTGCTGTTTCTTTGGTTGATATGGTGACTGTATTAGAGGGCTGACAAAAATGCTTCATGTTTCTTTTGTCTGCATAAAAAGGACAAAGGACACAATGTTCAATAAAGTCTTATCTACAAGTGGGACTTGCAGCTGTGTTTTTGTCCAGACACAGAATTACATTTTAATGTAATTTGATGTATCTTTATTATTAAACACAAACACTGTGATGCTGCTCAGAAATTTAATTATTGTCCTTTTGTGTACACCAGCAGTGTACATTGTCATTTTGTATAATGTTGAGCTGGCTTGGTTCTGTTTGTACTCTTAGTTACTGCACTGATGCCTCTCACCATTTTATTTAATCAAATATCATTTATAGAGTAACACTTTTAATAACTACCAAACTAGCTATTTACATTTAGCTACTCGAGTGGCTTCTGGACATTTAAAACACTGTGGCGCTATTAGCTAGCTATTACTGCTTAGGTAAGACACTGACTTTATCAAATTGGTATATGGTTTTTACATTTTTTTTAATAATCCGAGATTGAGATTGAGACACAGGAATTACAGCAGAAACTGACAAATTAGCACCAAGTATATCAGAAATAGTTCATATTTAAGGTGTCTTAGGGCAGAGGATTACTTTAATGCCACTTGATAACTATTTAAATCAGTAACAAAAGATATTCTAAGATTATTTGAATATAACGTTGGTTTTAACTTTCCATGCCGTGATCTGAACAAACTCATCCGCCGTTACTGATCCTCTTAAATAAAAAGTTTTTGGGTCAGAAAGATTTCAAGAGTGAGACGATGATGATGCTCCCATGCAGACAAAAATAATGTCCACACAGGAAGCCGACCTTTCACACTTCCATGTTTATAAATGTAGAAGAGTAAGTAGGTAGTAGTAGCTTCAGAGATGAAAAGCTCGCAATCACTGCAGTGTTGCTCAATAAACAAATAATTTAAGCAAATGTCCATATTTGAGTTTTCACTCATTGCCTACTTATGTGCTCGGGAGGAAGAAATGGCTTTTTCCAGAATGAGGGTGTGAATTTTTCAGAACACATGCCTATGAAAAATATCTGACTTCTTGAAAGCCACATTCTTGAAAACAGCAATCTGTGTGGCTCATGGGGTATTTCAAGAGCTTGCTTAATAGAAACTGATTTTGTTCAGAAAATAGAGAATGTTGGTATCAAGTATAAAACTATTATTTTAGTTTTAGTCAGCTTACTCTGTTCTGATTCTTTTAATATCAGAAACGGCTCATTCTATTTCTTCTAAGGAATCCATCAATCTAAGGAACGTTTGTTGCCAGAGTCGATATGTAACTGAAACATAAATGAAAATCCTCATTAAATCTTCTTAGATATCGAAGAGAAAACTTTCAGCAAAGAGACCTTTAAGTAAAGAAATGTGGAAGGTTCGGACTTCATATGTTTTGCCATTCAGACTGTGGAAAATATTTTCTTCTCAAGTCCAGTACAGACATAAAAAAGGGGGAAAAAAATTCTGATTTGAGCTGCAGGTATAAACAAAGTTAAGCTAAACAATGCAAGTAGCACTATAGCATCCAGTTATAATGTTATATTTGTTTTTTTTTAATATAAAATTGTATTTATAATAGCCTGTTTTGGACATTTCAGTCGTTCGTCATCTGTGACGCTGTATGAGATGACGCCGCTTCTTATTCGTATTTATAACGTATTTAAATTCATAACATTTACCACTACTGATTTTAATATTTAAATTATTTGCTTCATCTGCATAGAAATCAGAAAGCAGCATCCAATCTGGACGATTAAATGGAGACGAGAAGACAGCGGACTGCAACTGAGTGCCTCGCTGATGTCAGATCTATAACTCACATCATGAGCAAAAACATCCTGTGGGTTCCTGGAGTGGAGTGTTATAGTGCGTCAATGTGGTAATATCAGGAAGGGGAGCGGGGCGGAGTGGAACAGCGACTCTGCAACAAGTGATTGATCTCACTGTCATTGTTACCATGGAGACGGAGGCGGGAGAGAGAGAATGAGGGAGAGAGAGAGAAACAAAAGAGCAGTACAGTAAACATGACGAGACAAGTGAGACAGCAAAACACAGGGAAGAGAGAGACAGAAAGGAGAAAAGGGAAGAAGAATAAAGAAAGGATGGAAAGGTAGAGTAAAAGACAGAAAAGAAAGGAGGTGAAAAAGAGCAATGAGCGAAAATGGCATTACACTGAACATGGGGGCTGCATGAGACTGCAAAATAATGAGCAAAGAAGAAAAAAGAGAATGCATGAGAAAAGGAGAGAATGAACAAAAGAGAGAAGAACAGACAGGAAAAAAGAATAGAAAGGCAAAGGAGAGAGAGAGGGAGAGAGAGAGCACAAGACAGGGGAAAATATCTTCTGGTAAAATGCCACTGATTAAAAGAGAACAAACACGCACACACAAAACCACACACACAGATGTGTGTAAACACTCAACTGCCTAAGAGGAAAAAAGAAAGAAGTAAATGAGAAAGAGAGCCCAGAAAGAAACAAAAGTGAGACAGAACATGAAAAAAGCAAATAAAGATGCAGAGAAGAAAAGGGAGAAGAATGATGGAGGAAAAAGAGGAGGAGAAAAAAACGGAAGAAGACAATGCTGAAACATGAAAAAGGCAAAGGACCATGATGAGAGAGACAGACAGGATGAATAAGGGAGAGACAGAAGAAAACGGGAGTGAGACAGAAAGACAGGAATACGAAAAGAAGCAAGGGAGAAATAAAGAGTCAGGACAATATGAGGAAGAATAAAATATGGAGTGAGAAAGAGAGAGACAAAATGGACGATGGAAATAATCAGTGAGAATGTGAAGGGTAGAATAAGAAAATAATAAAACTAAGTGAGACAGTGAGTGAGTGAGTGAGGGAGGGAGTGAGTGAGTGGAGTGAGGGAGTGTGTGAGAGAGAGAGAGAGAGAGAAAGAGAGATGGATGAACAGAAAAGCAGAAGAAAAGTGGAGAAAGACAAAAAAGAGTGAAAGTAGACATGCAGTGTGACTCACCTGCTTTAATCTGCAGAAGGAGCAACACGCACGCACACACACACGCACACACGCACGCACGCACACACACACGCACACACGCACACACGCACACACGCGCACACGCGCACACACGCACACACGCACACACAGCAGGTGAACACACCAGGGCCTCCCTCTCACTCATTCTCTAACTCGCCTTATATTTCCACTCTGTCTATCTCGATCACTGTCATTTTGTCATTCTTTTTCCCCACTATCTACTTTTCTCACATCTCTCTCCTTCCCACTCCCTTTCTGTCTTCCTCATATCAATCTATTGCGCTCTCTTTTTCTTTTACTGTTTGTTTTCTTTAACTTCCTGACTTTCCATCAACGTCACTTAGCTTCACAGACAGCAGCCCGTTTGTTTGGATTCATTTTTCACCACTGATGACTTTTCAAGTTGCCTTTAAAGGTGCAATAGTCCATTTTTATATTTGCTTGAATAACCTTAGAAGTACATAAAACATGACTGAAAATTAGAAGGGCACTTGGAAAGCGCAGCCAAGAGCAACTGTCGAATCCATGATGTGCAAATTCAGCATTATATATATATATATATATATATATATATATATATACATTGGCTATGTTTTGTCACTACTAATCTACTAGATGTTAAGATGTATGGCATTGTTGAGCGCAGACTTCCACAAAAGCTAAAAGCCATTTCTCACAGCATTAGTGAAAGGGAAACCAAGTTTGTGGCTCCACCCCAAGACTCAGATATGCTCCAAAATGCAGCGGTTTCTTCCTTGGACCACGCTACACCCTTCTACCAAGTCTCATTGAAATCGGTTTGGAAGGTTTCGCACAATTCCTCTTAAAGCGAACAAACAACCCGCACCAAAAACTTCCTGAGATAATAAGGATTTAAGCCTCAGAACAAGTGTAGCTAGTGGCTGAGAAAACCCATCTATGCTAACCCAGAACACTTGCTTGTGTTTGGATAAGCCTCCTGCCATTCATTATGTAGACACTCACCTTGAATGTACATCCTGGGGGTGGAGCTTTAAACATTGAGAAGAGTACTGGTGGGGGAGGTTTTCGCCTTCTTAGCCATTACGGCCATAATCTTGAACAGCATGACTAATCTTACCTATTGCACCTTTAAGTGTTTCTTCTTTTATCTTTTCCTTCTCAGCATCAATCCGTGTTTCAGATTTACACCAAATAAACAACATCTCACCCCAAAGCTTCTTTAAGGTTACGCTAATCACTTCCACATGCCACCTTTCATTAATCTAAATTTCACCAAGCCGTTTTGCTGGTTTATTTATTCACTTCCAGTTTTGCTAATGACGCAATTCATCAGCGGCTAATCTCCATGGGATATGAATAGCAAAGTGGCTCCTGGCTGAACGTGACAGAGGTTCCTCATCTTCCTCCCTGAAGAGTGCACTATTTTCTATTTTGAGGCTACAGCCATGGAATTGCTGATTAAATGTAAAATTAAATCCTTGCTTACAGAAATACCGCTGTACAGACTCGGGCCGTGTATCAAACACTAGTGGCTGAGAAAGTAATTATTATTATTACGATTCATTCCAACAAGGGATTATATTATATATATTTGGTGCATTCTACTACAGTGCCTTGCGCAGATCAACATCATTCAACTAATTAAATGACTTTTGATGGCAGCTGGTTTGTAGCAGAACTGGGATTCACAGCCAAAGGGGTGAATACTTATGAAATCACAACTTGTGCTCTTTTTATTTTTTATTTGTCCCCCACTTTAGTATTATGGAATACTTTCTGTAGATTCATGACGTTCAGATTCAAGGGGGTGAAAACTTTTGCAAGGTGCTATACTGTGGATGGATGGATGAATTGATAGATGGAAGGATAAATAGATAAATGGATAAATGAATACGCAGGTGTATCTATAAATGCATGGATGGATGAATTTTTGCATGAGTGGAAAAATGGATAGATTGATGGCTGTATGGACTGACTGATGGATTGATAAAACGAACAGACATACAGATGGATGGGTGCATAGATTGACAAAAGAGTGGATGAATGAATGAATGTATGAATGGATAAATGGATGGATTGACTGAAAATAGATGGATTGATATAATGTTAGATGGACAAGATGGATGGGTGGACAGTAGGGCAGATGGAGAGATAAATTGATGGATGTATGGATGAAAAATGTTTGGATAAAGAGTAAATTAGGATCTGTGAAATGGCTCGGAGGGATAAGCAGGGTGATTCTGAGTGGACTCTGGGGGTTACTGATTCTCTGATGAAGCGGAGGGATGGAGAGATGGCTCCTGATGGCTTACAGCTCAGAGCCAGCGATCCTCTCTCCATCACCGTCTCACAGCTGAGCTGCCATTAACACGTCCATTAACACCTTTACTTCTTTGCATATGAGCCTGAAACACACACACTACATTGTGTATATGTAATTCTCACCCAACCTGCTGCTTCAAGGCAAAGTACATGATCACAGCTAGTCAATTTAAAGTTGCTCCCCAGCAGCACAGAGACCTAAAATGCCCGGCTCGCCACAGGTTAAATCCCAATATCCAGTCTAAAATTAATTCCAGATTTGTACGGCAGTGTTTGTGAACTCTGAGGGCTCCCTTACCTGCAGCAACTGTGAATAATCTGGAGGAACTCATTTTAATGGAGTGGAAAAAAAGCCAAGAATAATAAAATAGCCTTAATTGTGATGCATTTGAATGCTAATGATCCTTCTTAGCTGGAATTTTCAATTCTGTCATCGGGGACGCAGGGCTGCTCGTCAACCAGCTCTAATCACGCCAGTGAATAATTACACACTTGTGACTCCGCTGATACACAGCCAGGTCCGTTTGGGACCGAGGTGTTTACGAAACTAAGTGTGTGTGCGTGCGCGCATGCTTTAACACTGCTAAGAATACTCCAAGGGCCGATTTGGCACCAGACTTCAGTTCTAAATTTGAATGAACTCCTCTTGAGCATTGAATTCGCATTTTATTTCTACGGCTTTACAAAAGTGTGTGTGTGAACAAGTGTTTGGAACCGTTGAGTGTTTGCAGTTCGTTCCAGGCAAAAACACACACACACACGCTGGGAACGATTTGTTTCACTTATAGAGAAAAAAGCAAGTACTTGGCAGAGACAGTGAGAGGATGACACACTGTGTACTCTAATATTTTTAATTTGTATGATTAACTAATTGCAAAGGTATATTTGTGTGTGCTCTTATGTTGTCTAATGTGAAAACACAATCTTGACGTCATGCATGAACGACCAATAAAAAAACTGACAGTTGAACCGAGTTGTCGTCCAACATGTTTGTTCACATTTGTTCGCTAGAAATTTCAGCGAGATCCCAGATTCCAAGCTTTGGGATCACCAATGATTTATTCATTCATTCATATTCAGTGAGAGTAACAGACTATCCCTTAAACACTGGCTGTGAGGAGGGAATACATTCTGGATGGGATGCCAGTTCATCACAAGCAATTTCGCGGCCTGGCTTGTTTTCGGGAGATCGGAGGACACTGAGGGAAACACACACGGAGATCATGAGAAACTCTGCAGAAAGTAAACCGAGTTCAGGATTGAGCTTTGTCCTTTACTAAAGCTAAATCTTATAGTATTTATGATCGGTTTAATGACTAAAGGAGAAAACAGAACAAAAAAAAAAAATGTAAAATCTGTTATATCTAGAGTCAGTATCAAATAGGATTTTATAAATGTTCTATGAGGCCCAGGTTAGCATTGTAACTCAGTCTGCATGATTAATCATTACACACTCACTTCAAACACCTTTACAGAGTTGTTCAGCTTCTTAAACACACTTGCTTATGCATTTTCTGACACAGTTATCCATAAAAATGGACGCCGCTCCAATGGGTGTGAATTGAATTGCCAGACTGCTACACAAATCCTGTTTAAGCATTACTGTGTAGTATACACTTTGAGACACAGCATGAGGCCTGACTGTATGTGACGCAAATCATCAGTATCGGAGTCGGCTATGCTTTAGTCAGCATTGTGAGTTTCTATAGCAGCAGGGTGACGTGAAGAGGACACGAGGACTACAGAATCGCTCAATCTGAATAAAAAGTGTTCCTCTAGCCAGAAAAAGAGATTACTAATTACAGTAGGGCCTCATTAATGGCCCCAATCACGTTCCCGGGACCTTTTCTCTCTCCTCGTCCATTAAAAAGAAGCTAAAAACCTGTTTCTTTTTCTGAATGGCTGAAATGATGTAGTGGCCCCCTATTCACCCCCCTGCTGTTCCCACACACACTGAATGAGCTGAAAGCGGTTAAGCGGGGAAAGAGAGGTGCTGCGAAATGAAAAATAAGAAGAGTTCGAGTGCTTCTCACACACACACACACACACACACACACACACACACAAGCTGTGTTTATGAAGATCCTGCTTCATTCCTCACAGCACCATAGACACCGAGAGACATTTTCAAAAGTAGCAGGACAAAGACAGGAACTCGCAACGAGGCTCTGTATAAAAAATACAAACTAAATCAGCACACGAATGAGATTTATTCAGCTTGTTCCTGTTTAGGTGGTGCACTAGTAGAATTGTATTGCAATATTACCATAATAATGTAATTGAAACCTTTTCCTGGATGCTTAGCTGTATTGATTTTCACTTGGCAGCACTTTATAATTTAATTTACATCTATAAACCTATTTCTCAGTCAAAGTAACAATCTGGTCCACTAGGTTTCTTAAATTCACATGTTCCTCTCATCAGAATTACAGGATTGCCCACCCCTCCCTGGAAAGCTTAAAAAACAGCTGGATTTATGTTGTCCTCCAAATAGGTGCTGCTCAAACCTGCTGCCTACTAAAGCATGATTTATAGTTCTCTCATGACGCGCGTTTGTGTTGTGAAGCACACCTCGAAAACCTTAAACACCATTCAAGACAGGCTAAACTGAACTGGTCAAGTTTTATGCTACATCTACAGGGGTTTACTTTTATTTTAAGTGTAAATATGGCACCTCTGTAGCAGAGGAAGGGCAGAGGAAGCCGTCCACCAAACACTGATGACTGCGAAATGAAGCGCAATCAAGAGGCCAAAGGTAACATGATGCTACCACCAGCATGCTTCACTGTGGGAACGGTGCTCTCAGGGTAAGCCAAAAACTTCCACTTCGGTCTCCTGAGAGGAAGAGAACGTTTTTCCCCACTTGCTTCTGGCAAACTCCAAATTGGATTTTTCAGTAATGGCTTTCTTCTCACAACTCTTACATAAAGCCCAGCTTTGTGGCATATCCAGGCTAAGGTTGTCTTATGAACAGCTTCTTCACTCTCAGCTGTGGATCTCTCCACCTCCTTCAGAGTTACTCTTTGCCTCTTTTTTTCCTTCTCGTACTAAAGCCTTCTTTATGCAGGCGCTGACTTTCAGTGGACGACCCCCTCACGGAGTCACGGTTATGAAAAGGTCGAGGAAATGCACTTAGGAAACCTTTGAAGAGTCCAAGTCTTGTACACGCTATAAATATCTTGCCAAGAAAAGAAAACAAACTCATCTTTTTTTTCTTTCTTTAAGATTTTATAGTTCAGTTGTTTGTCAAAAGCCTGCATAGAAAAAAGATTGAGAAAACGTCTCAGTCGTATAGTACAGTATATTTCACACGTGCAGCAAACGCACACCGCCATCAGGTGTTTTTACTACTAGACGTGGAGAGGAAATTGAACTGTTTTTTTTTGTTTTTTTTTAAATGCTTGTATTATTTAATCTGCAGGACATATGGATTTGAATAGATTGTTTACAATGAAGAACAAAGACAGTAAATGACATTAAAATGCTTCGTTTGTTTAACTTCACTGCAATTCATACACAATACCATCAAACACAAACACCACGCTCCACGTTTAAACTAACAACAAATCGCCTGCTTTTCCAAATGTGACTAATTAGGCAGGAGAGACATTAGCAGCTAACAACAGTAGACAGAAAACCATACACTGCTAATTAACATCAGGAGAATCTCCAGTGCTGCAGAAGTGCAAAAGTAATATCATCATTATCAGGCTTTTCTCCAACTCGACTGGATCTAATTAAGACAACTGTTCAAACGCCAATTACGTGAGCAGAATAAAAAACATCTGGAGAAGAGCGTGGTACACACGCAGATGTTATTTGGTAATACTAAAGCATGGCCTATTACCTTTTCTCCTGCTATGAGAAATGCCAAGTTTTAGCCTGGATAAGGATTGAGGAATAATCGTTGTGCGCCTTTACAACCGTGCATCAAGATGCGACTTCCCCAGGTCTGATCAGACACAGATGTCGCAAAGCTCAACATCGTAACTTTGATCATATGACATTTCCATAACAATAAACCTCATACTAACCACGACGCATGTTTAACTGTCTAAAGTCATAATTATTGAAGATTTGGACCACTGACGCAGGCTAGCCCTGATCTAGCAGCCAGTGTGGATTGAAGTGCTTGTTAAAGTGAAAACACTCCTGTGAGAAATGCAAATTAAAAACCTGTATGTGTACTTCATATATTTTCAGGTGTTTGAACTTACATTGTGTATCTTCGGTGGAGATCAGAATCTACAGATCCCCAGATTGGAGGTAAAGCGTCACCGGCACATGCTTACAGACTGAAGAGCTCTTTATGCCCGAATTCAGTCTGTCTAGGAGATTGGGTTCTGCTTGTTTCGCACCTGTGTGTTTTCCCCAGCAGCAGCAGCCTCCTGTCAAAACAGTGTAATGTGATTCACTGCCAGCAAAAGGGACAATAACATCTAACACATGGGCTCAATTCAGACCCGGTATTAACATTCGTCTCCAGACTAGACGATCCTTCGACGTTCTTGGCAAAGGCGGGTTGTAATGTGTTGTTGTTGTTGTTTATTCTGCTCTATTTACTGATACTTATCATGTCTATAGTAATAGCTCATTACTACAGTCATTACTATATCTATCCATATCCTCCAAAACTAATAATAAACAAATAATTGGTTATTTAACAAAGGAAAATGCATAATCGTATGATATTTTTAGTAAGACGTTTATTCAACATTTATGGAAGTAGTCTCCAGTGTCAGTTCTTTGTAAGGATGTTTACTCTTTAACAGGCTACATGTTTTGTCTTATTAACTTCAAGAGAGAGAAAAAAAGCGGGAACGACCGTTTATAGCTGATAACAGGAACGAACTTGTGTTGTGTCATGGACCTTCCACCACCTTAAAATGTAACTGTAAATGGATAAAAAGCAGGAGGTTTTACTCAGTAATAAATAAAAAAATATAATAGTTGAGAAATTGCAGGATTAGCAAAAAATTAGCTGTTATAGGAAAATGATGAACTTTGTAGCGGTAACACCATCAGCATCACACCGATCACTGGTTGATAGTGTTTGAAATGAAAGTGTTTTATTCCTTACTTAACTTTTAAAATTGTACATGAAAAATATTCTCACAGGAAGATTTTCTGAATAACTAAAAACGAACACAAAGCATTAAAACTCATCATGTGATCATGTGACAGTTTAGCTTCAGCGGCTACGCTAATGCAGACAGTAGCACTCCTGCTAACATTATTCTAACACAGTGTGAGATTAAAGCTTCAATTATTTTATTTAATAAGAAATCTTAATCTTTAGCTCAACTTAACAAGGACAAATCACTAAAGCTAGAGGTTAGCCCAAATGCTAGTCATTAGACCTAACAATAAATGCTACTGATTATAGAATGCTATCGACCAAACGAAAATGTTAGCAACCAATCAGAAATGATAAGTACTTAAGCCAAAAGCTAGTGCGCATAGTGCAGATATTAGCAACATGTACTGACTAGCCAAAATTCTAGTGGCTAACAGGCAGCTAAACAACAAATCTCTCTCTTTTAACACCTCTTTCATAACACCTTTCAAGCTAGCTAGCTAAGCACTAAGCATCCCATGCCTTAAATAATAAGAATTAGCTAAGAAGATTATTAAACAATGAAATAAGAACGGATCGTATGTATTTCCCCGGCTTGAAGACTATTCTAAAAGTCAGAAAAGATCTAGTTTTATTCATTTAACCATGATGCTTGGTGATAAACAGATGAAAAGACTGTAAGGAGATAGCACATGCTAACACCAACTGTTCCAGCCTGAGGCGGACACACAAGGGACACTGATAACACACAAGCGTTGATAATATTCAGTTTCACACTCCTTCAGAGTCCTTTGATGCTTCGGATTCCTTAAAAATCACCACCAGCGATGTAGGCACACAGATATGAGTGTCTGATAATGATGGAGTGCATACTTGAAGCAAAATAATGTTAATATGCTCCGGGTAATGACACACTGAGTGACAATAGAGGATTGAATGGGTGTGTGTTAGTTATCGGGAGCATATGAAGATAAGAGGTGCATTTGGGCTGTTGGGACATGTTCAGTTAGCGTGTTGCATAATGAAAGGCAAAGAAATAGCGTTTAAAGGAATGGTTCAGCAAAAATAGCAATTATATTCCACAGATTTCAGCAATCAATCAGACATGACTGTGTTGTTCGGCGCTACAAAGCTAATGCGGCTACCTAATAGTAGTCTATCTGACTTCAAATCCTTAATTAGTTCTAGTCTGTGGATTAGCCCATCATGTTAGCCAAGTGACCAGAATTTTGTCTTTTTCATCAACTGATTAGTTCGATACCAGTTAATGCACCAAAGGATAGTGTCATTGTTAAAGCTTGATTTTCCTTTATTTCAAATGCATCAAGTACAATTGAGGAAGATGTATGAACAAAAATACCTGAAGATTAAAAACTGAGGTCTGAGGTTCTCTTAATGACAGAAGTGTATAGTATTATAGCATCCTCAGATATGGATGTAACAATATGGACTTCCTGAGATTAGCTTTTAATAACCAATGTAATAAGTACAATATTAGCAGAAGTCAAAATAACCTGTAGTTCATATTATTTAGCAAGCTGGCTATCATTTAGCAGCCACAATTTCCTGATGGCGGATGGATCCCAAACCACAATAATTACTTACAATAATAACCATAGTAGATGGTGTATAGTTAAGTATGTGATTTAGAATATAGCCCACGGAAAGACTAACACACTTGCTAGGTCATCATTTATTCCTAACACACTGTCTCCATCTTCTGCTACAACATTCATCATTATTTATCTTCATTCTGGTCAGGGTGGAGATGGAGGTGGAACCGGAGCCTGCACCAAGAACGCTGGGTGCGAGACAGGAATACACCATGGATGCAACACACACACACACACACACACACACACACACACACACACACACACACACACACACACACACAGCTATTTGCAGCT
>JAQMYM010000013.1:9667432-9687623 GCA_030014255.1 Parauchenoglanis ngamensis
CACACACACACACACACACACACACACACACACACACACACACACACACACACACACACACACACACAGCTATTTGCAGCTAGGAATAATCTAATTTTAGTGATCTAGGGATACAGGCTAACAGTTTAGTCATTGTGTTGATTAATAATTGAAAAAAAACAAAATGTTAAAGCAGTGACAAACTGGAAACATTTGAAATGTCAGGAATATCAACATTTACCTCAGAAGTGTAGGAAAGTGACCACAAAAAGGTTCCAGCTGGACTAAAATGAAAGTGTAATTACAATTAGCATCGACTGCTAACTGCACTTCCATAACACCACTCAGGAATTTCATCGAAGAAAAGACTTTAGTTCCAATCTGATTTGTATACTTTTTGATAGATGTGTTTTATGAGGTTATAAGACTGTTCATGTAGAAATGATGTTTTCTGAGGCGAGCACGCGATGATGGAAGCGATTAGCGTTGTAGCTGTAGGTTAAACCGAACAGAATTTCTGATTGAACACATTTGGCTCGAATACAGAGCGACACTGTGTACCTTTAGTTTTCTTTAGTTCATTTGAAGACCACAGTTCAACTCCACACCTCAGGAAAGAGAGGATGGAAGGAGACACACCGCATTTCATTCACAATGTTCGACAAACCCACACAATCAGTTTACAGGCTTTGTATCTGAAATTTGATTCCGTATCAAAGCTAATGTAGCTAACAGGTACTGTTTAGCATCACACCTCACAAATCACAAACTGCATTTCTAAATCACACACTCAACCTCAGTCAGGTTTGTGTCTCAGTACCTCAGACCTTGTGTGGTTTCTGACAAACAGAGTGACGCAGCGACGGCAATAAAAATGGACAACGGGACAGCGCTAATGTGGCTAGCACTAAAATTGGTACCAGCAGCCATCTTGAACGCACTTTCAGTTTTTTTGCAGAGGAGTACGAATTTGTGCTATCGATGCGGGAAGCATCCCCACACACACACACACCGTTCAAGTCATTAGAGTAGTCATAAATTAGCTAGCTAGTGACGGAGGCTAACATTTTAGTCATTTGGTCTTTCAAACAGGCAATACGAAGGCACAGTGAAACTTAAAACGAGACCAAATTATTAAGAATGTCAACATTTACCTCAGATGTGTTGAAAAAAAGACCAAAAAAAAAAGGCTTGATTTGACTAAAACTACACCGTTATTAGATTTAGCATTGACTGCTAACTGAACTTTGACAGCAGCATTAAAGATGTGGACTGAAATGAATATAGTTCCTGTTCATTTATATACGTTAAATAGACATGGGTTAGAGTTTTAAAGCATGTAGAAACACTGTTTTCTGAGGCGAATTTGTGGTGACTGTGTGAAGCGCACGCTATACTCCGTGCTAACCCTTGTAGCTGTAGCTACAACTGACAGAATTTCAGACACAAAGATCGCTTTCGAGTGCATCTGGTGTAAGAGGAGCATATTCTTTTCTTGTGCTGTTCCTTTAAAGACCTCAGGTTGACTCTGCACCTAGCTTCAGCGATAAATAACTAGCAAGCAGACGGCTGCGATTCTGCACGAGCTACACGAACACAAACACAAACGCAGGGTTATATTTAAGAGGGCAAACACGTCATCTGTAATACACATACTGTTGTGTTTTGCTCTGATTTAGCCAGCGGGCTTTTATTTAATCAAACTGCAATTCTGGCAGGTGCTACATTTCCTAACACACACACACACACACACACACACACACACACGCGCGCTGCTGTAATGTTACAAATGAGCTTACAGATCTGTGGAGTCAACGCTGAAGTGAAAATAACAAGCAGGTTTTTTTTTTTATAGACTTTACAACTTGTAATGCAGAATGATGAAGTAAACTTTATATAACACAATGACTTAAGAAAACCACTTTACGATGTAGCAAATATACAAAAACACACTCATTTTGCAAATCCCATTACATTTCCTATAGTATCTTTAGTGAAGAACTCATGAATATTAATTATACTATTTATTTAGATAAGCAATTACAGTATATTAACCATCAAAATGTACTAGTTAATACATTGAAATATACATTATTAATTGCATATTAACACATTACACTGTGTAAATGCATTACAGATTAATTTTAATTGTGTACTTATTAGCTTAGAACACTCCTCTTAATAATTCCTTATAATATGCTAATTAATAAAGTCTCTAGGCTTTTTTCCTTTTAATGTTCATTATTTATTTTGTGTGCTTCAGATGCTATGTTCTGATGTTAAAGGTTTAAATAAAATGACAAACAATCATTTAATAATCATCTCCGTCTGTTTGAAAACTGACAACTGGACCACTAGCTAATCACCATGATACTGCAGTTAAAAGGCTCCTGCGCATATTTCTGTCTAATTTAAATAACATTTGCATATTTCTTGTGACATTTTTCATCCAAGGAATCAACTGGGCTGTAGAAAAAAAGAATTATTCCCCATCCTAAATGTCCCCCTCTTCCCTCCACTGGGTAATCATATGCACTACATAGCACACTAATCTAGGGAACATGATGATGAATTGTAAGTAACAGAGCTGGTTCCTGATTCAGTCACATAAACAACCTAAACATCTCACTATTCACTACATAATAAGATTCTTCCTCACTCATGTACGAGACTGATGACACGCTCATCGTGTGTTGTGAGGTGACAATGCGCCCCCTACTGGTGGGTTTGAGCTCACTTCAGAGTGTAGCTTAGAAGGGAATATCTTCCATAGCAACAGTGCTACATAGCAACATCATTCTTTAATAGATGGTGTGTGTGTGTGTGTGTAAGTAGGAGCAACAGATTGAGAGCTCCCACTCTGTGTGTGGCCTTGTACGAAACATTTTCACAAAAGATTTGATTCAGTGCCCACACACACACACCACTTCTTACAGGAGAACATGGAAAAGAATAAAGAGTGAAAAGAAAGCGAGAGAGACAAGTGGAGATAAAGATATACAGATAGATAATGAAAAGGTACAGCAATAGAGACCGATACAAAGCGGGACAGTGAGAGAGAGACAGAAAAGAAACTGAGTGAAAGGCAGATAGTGGATGAGTGTGTGTGTGTGTGAATGGGAGATGAAAAATTAAGACAGAGACAGAGAGAGAGAGAGAGAGAGAGCACGAGCCATGACACAGAGAGACCGTGGAAGGGAGTAACAGAGACAGCAGAAGGAAGGAAAGGAGGAGAGAGACGGTCAGTCAGAAGGGACATTAAAGAGTGGAGTGAGTAAGACAATGAAAAAGAGAATGAGGGATTAAAAGATTGAGAGAGAGAAAAAAAAAACAAACAAAAAAAACCCACCACACTTAGAACACCGATATTTCCATATATGGGCATTCTTTGATCTTCCTGCGCAAGTGTAATAATAATTACAGCGAGGTGATCAGAAAAATCACTAAAACTCACCGACCTGAGCTCAAAGCGTGGCGTTTCAGAGCATTCACCTCATCCTTCCTATCTGCAAAGAACATACGCCTGTGTCTCACACACACCTGCCTGTTCAGAGGACAGGTGACGTTCAGATTAAAATGCGCCTCAGCATGTGCCTCAAGTTTGTGATACGATACGCAGTCATATAAACTCTGAATTTCTACCAGGCTGAATCACAAACCATGGAACTGAAAGATGCTCAGTTTGAGGTTGATGAACTGTTTTTCATGGAAGCGATCATTAGCACGTCACACAAGCAGCATGTTTCACACCCCAGCCTCATTACACTTTCATCACAACCCGTGAAACAAGTGAGGTGCAGCGTGTGAAGAAATATGCTTAAAAACAAGACACAGGGGATCGAACACAACACACTGCATTTACTCAAAGACTTTAACACGTATGTGTAAACAGAACAGTGGCACACGTTAAATAGGAAAAAATACACATATCTACACACCTTTGGGTCAGAGCTAATTTACACAGCAGTTTAGTTGGAAATAAAAACTCATACACTGTTTTCAGAATTAAATGGAAGTGCATTAGTGTAGAACAATAACGGCATGACAAAGACAAACTCCTGAAAAATCTAACAGCTGATTGTCCGTACAGAACTGACCGAGTAACCAGAAGTACAATCAAATCAAGACCTAATGCAGTGTGGACTTGGACAAAATCATAGCCATCATTTTTTACCCAATCTAAATAGTAATATTAAAACTGATCTAATCGGGTCTATGATCTCTTAGCATTTGCTCGGTACCATCATCAATCCTGGATATCTGGAGAGGAAGTTCTCTCGATCGATGATGCAGATAAGGAAGGTTCAGTACTGGTCTTGGGTGTAGAGATGGAGATAAGGAAGGTTCAGTACTGGTCTTGGGTGTAGAGATGGAGATAAGGAAGGTTCAGTACTGGTCTTGGGTGCTGGATGACAAAATTGGATCATTTCTGGAGAAAGCAAGCCACTCAAAAGAACCATTGAGCATCTTTTACTGGTTGGTGATCAAAAATCCTTGTGTACGTCTTTTCTTCAAATCAACAGATTCAGGCTGGAGATCCTGGAGGTCTGTCTGGAGTCTCTGGTGATATCTCCTGGACCAGGGTTAGGAACCTGCGCACCATGGCTTCAGTCCTGGTACTCGGTGTACTTCTTGGCCGAGCCGTGCACTTTGCTGGCCGGGTATTTGAGGCGGTTGAGGGCCATCTTGCGCAGCACGGCTTGCGGCAGGTCCACGCGACACTTCTCGGCGAGCTCCACCAGGTAGATGAGCACGTCGCTGAGCTCGTGGGCCAGGTGTTCGCGCTCGGCCTCGGTCCAGCCTGGTAAGCCTTCCGCCACCTCTCCGCGCCACTGGAACAGCTCGGACACCTCGCCCACCTCCCCGACCAGAGCGAGCAGCAGGTTGCGGGGCTGGTGGAACTGATTCCAGTCGCGCTCGTCCGTGAACTCGGCCTGCATCCGTCGGATGTCCTCCAGACTCGGCTCCGGAGTGAAGCGGAATCTCTCGGCTGGTTCTCGATGGCCATTTTGTTTCGTGTGCACATCGCTGTTTGACTTGTTTTCAGCCGCGCTCGCGTGAAGACAACCGTTTGGTTTAGCGTCCATTATTATTGTTTTAATTATCAAAACACTAAAATTACGAAAAGGTATTAAAATGTTAAAATACAAACTAAATTCTGTAAAAAAAAAAAATAAATAAAACAAAACATAAACCGGACCATGAATGAATCTCCCGCCACGGCAGCACGAAACGGAAATGACCACATATAAAGCGCCGGAAATACACGCCAGAAAAGAGGGCGTATTTTTATTTCCTTTTAAAATTTTATTTCAGCTGTATTTTTATTTCTTTTTAAAATATTTGCTGAGATGCTTACGTACTCAAAATTAAACATTTATTTGATTCTGTGTTGATTTAACGTGCGAAAAATAATAATAAATAAAAGCAAACAAACATAAAAACTACATTTCCCATATCGCCAGTTTTCCCATCACAAACATGGCCGCCTCCTGTTCTGGAAACAGCGCTGCTATGCTGCACAAATGTGTTAAATTAAAAAGCATATGTAATATGCATCAGTGTAATGGTGTATTTATTAGGAGGATATGGACCTCTAGGTCTAAATGTCAACTTCAGGCGAAATTACAGAGTAAAAGGTAAGAAACGGATTAAATCACGTTCAAAGTCATTTACACGGTCAGCTAGAATAGTAGCTATGTTCAATTAGACATTTGTAGTCTTACCTGCGGATGTTTTATCCACTTGTTCTCTCAGTCCCGAGTCGTGTTCTCTATAAATAGCAGCTGTGACAGTAGTTCCGGCTACAAGGCAAATCACAGACTTGTATTAATGCGCTAACGCAATTAATTCTAACGCGGTATTGTTTCTATAGCAACAGATCAGTCACATGGACGTGTGTTTTAAGACTAAACCAATAACAAACAGATTTTAGAAACGCGTTGCTATTTAAAAAGAAAAAGAAAAAGTATAATACTTGGTATGGTAAAGTTTTCTGTCAGGAGAAATCATCTCCAGTGTGAGTGATTTGTAACTGCTTTCTGTGAAAGGTTTGAGGACTTTATGCTTTCCAGGGTTTTATCTTATTATAATAATTATACTTATTAAGAAATATTAATGTGGTGATTACTGTTTCAAGCAGAAGCTCCCAAACTGGGGTCACTTGATTTACCAATGGAGTCATGAGAGAAACTCACAATCTCTTTTGCTTCATTCTTTTATTTTACAAATGAATATATCGAGCTTGATTTCAATTAATAATAAGATCACGATCTTCGAAATATCAAAGACAGATTTGGAAAAATACTATTTTAAAACTTTACCGGGCATCACAATCAGATACGCCACGTTTAAATTTATAGTGTACATGCTATTTTAGTCGTTTTCACTCTCCTGACCCTCTAGCACATTTCAGTAATAGAAATGGACAAATTTCTCCACCTCTGCTAAACAAACTGAAACTGTATCTCAAATCACATGCTTGTGT
The DNA here is from genome assembly GCA_030014255.1 of Parauchenoglanis ngamensis. Taxonomy (NCBI): domain Eukaryota; kingdom Metazoa; phylum Chordata; class Actinopteri; order Siluriformes; family Auchenoglanididae; genus Parauchenoglanis; species Parauchenoglanis ngamensis. The sequence goes on from JAQMYM010000013.1 coordinate 9,673,899, forward strand.
ACTACTCTAGACCGTTTGTGAGTACTAATTAAATTTTCAAAAACCCCTCTAATTTTGCCTTTAAACCTACCAAAAGTTCTGTTTTGATTAGTAAATACTTTTGAAAGTAAGGTCAGAGTTTTCAATTTGAGATGCAGTCCATGACATCAATCACGACGACAGTGGAAAGGTTTAAAAGTGGCTCATCAGTGTGTTCGCTGAGCACCAAACGCTGTAAACACTTCAGGGGTCGACTTGGAATCCTGACAATGGATCAGGGATGTTGTCACTAAACTGGTGCAAATATTCATTTGGTTTTTAGTCACTTACGTTAAACATACATATGTTACTGACATAAAATGTTCATGTCACAGTAGTTCTACATTATAAGTCTGGAATTTTAGCGTGGTCAGGGCTTGGGCTCCGAGAAACTCCAAAATGTCCATTTAGGGTCATTTGCACCAAAAGTTTGGGTTTATAGTGATGACATGAATTAATTTGTCTTGCAGACATTCCACATTAAATCTAAATATAACAACCATGACGTGATGGGTTATTCTAGTCATTGATAAATTGCTGCAGTATAAGAGGAATCGAACACTTCAGGACTGCTCGTTGTAGAAAAATCATCAGCTTTGGTGTACATCACAGCGCATCACTTCACCCCGTCAGTGGTTATTTCTCTATAACAGAGCCACGAGTGATTTATTCCTTACACACGTTCCATTAAGCATCAATTAAGGCCTGTTAACTTTAGCACGTGACCAGGGATCCAAACATTTAATCTTGGTGATGGAGGTTAGATTCAGTTGCTGTAGCATTAACACTCAATTCTGCTTAGTACATACTGTAAACAAAAAAAAAAGTATATTTTTGTTTGATTGCACATCTTTCTGTTTCGTTGGTTTTGTTTACTCGAAAGTGCTTCTCAGATGGTGGGCGTGGTTGCCCTGGAGATCCACGCACAGATTCAGGCCACGTCAAAGCTGTTCTCGAGCTCGCGTGTTGGATTCTCAGCCCCGCCTAATTCACACGTGTCGTTCTTCGACGCCTCGCTTCCTGGCACGCTTCCGGTGAGCTCATAAATATGTAATGAGTTATGCGTATTAGACAGGTATAGTTTGTGAATATTCTTATGAATATGTAATGAGATATATGTATTAGACTGATAGTTCATGAGTATTCTCATGACTATATAATGAGATATGCATATTAGAAAGATATAGTTGGTGAGTAGGCTCATGAATATGTAATGAGATGTGCGTCTTGGACAGCTATAGTTTGAGGGTAGGCTCGTGAATATGTAATGAATTATGCGTATTAAACAGCTATAGATTGAAAGTAGGCTCATGAATATGTCATTATAGTGAACGTAACTTATTTAAACAGTACATTAGGGAAAATATTGAGTGTGAATATCATCCCCTGCAGTGTGTAGTTTTTACATCATTAATATGCTACATAGACTGACGTTAGTGAGCAAACGTGACTAGCTAATAAAGCCGTAATACCTACAGCTGGAAAGGAGGCAATGATAAGATAAGTATTCCACAAACAGTAGTAGTGTGTTTAGTTAGCTGACTGGCATGGCTTATGTTGCAAACTTTTTTGTTCTTTACTCGCTCCATGCCTTGCCTCCTGACTGCCTTAGAGAAAGAGGGGTTGCTAGTGTTCTAATTCATTACTGCTGTTGTGTCTGTGTGGTGTGTGTGTGTGTGGTGTGTGTCTGTGTGGTGCGTGTGTGTGTGTGTGTGTGTGTGTGTGTGTGTGTGTGGGGGGTCAGGTTCTGAACAGGAGGTGTGTAGAGGCGGCTGTAATGACCGGTCTTGCCCTCAACTGCAAAATCAACACAAAGTCTCTTTTCGACAGGAAGCACTACTTTTACGCCGATCTGCCCGTGAGTGCGATTACGCTGCAGCTTGTTACAACCTCATCGACTCGGTCGCCATAGTGACTGGCTGTTCTGTTACTTTTCTAACTTTCCCACCTTTTTCCCCCCATTCATTTTCTTTTCTTTCCTCCCCTCCCTCCACCAATCCAGCCACCTTTTCTTTCTTTTTTCCATGTCTTTTTTCCTATTTTTTCCTTTTCTCTTGCCATCTGTCCACCACCCATCCTTCTCCTTCTTTCTTAATTCATTTACTTCTTTTATTCCATCTTATTTTTCCTTTGCTCTATCTTTCTTTCCTTCCACGTTCTCTCCAGCCATCCATCCATCCTTTTTTCTTCATTTTTCTTCATGTGATGCAGTTTGTGTGTTTTGTCCCTCCATGGTGTGTTTCTTTTTTCTTTTTTTTTGCCTTGTCAGTCACAGCATGTGTGTATAAGTGTGTTTAAAAGTCATCTTCAATCCCTACACGACCATTGTAAAACTGTCAGGAAATTCACGGCTCACGGGTGACATTGAGTTTATACTTGGGACTGAAGTGTGTGTGTGTGTGTGTGTGTGTATGTTGCTCTTAGGCAGGTTATCAGATCACTCAGCAGCGAGTGCCCATCGCTGTGAATGGCTCTCTAAGCTTCAGTTATTTAGGTGGGAAGAAGAGGAGTGAGGTGATGACAAAGAGTGTGAGAGTGAGACAGATCCAGCTGGAGCAGGACAGCGGAAAAAGTCTCCATGACGACCAGAGGAGCCGAACGCTCATCGACCTCAACCGCGCCGGTATCAGCACTTACATCACTGATTACATCACTGCTGTATTCACCATTCTCTTTTCAGCTCTTCTCATACTCATCTATTATCTCCCTCCTCCTCTCTCTGTCTTCCTCTCTCTCCTTTTCTCTCCCTCCCTCATCCGCCCTCCCTACCTAGGTGTGGGTCTGATGGAGATAGTGATGGATCCTGATATGTGTTGTGGTGAAGAAGCAGCAGCTGTGGTGCGAGAGTTTCAGCTCATCCTCCAGACACTCGGAACCTGCCAGGGAAACATGGCTGGTGTGTAAAACGCACGCGCACACGCACGCACGCGCACACACACAGTGATTTGTTAAAAGCTCTGTACAAAGGAAAGAAAAGTCTCCTCAGCTCGTATTAAACCACAGATTTCAACAACAAATATTTTTTTCCTCCTTTTATGTTCAGTAGCAGATGATAAACCTACTTTCATAATTTCATTAGCTTTTTTTTTTTAATTTAAGAGTTTCTAATCAGTTTCATATGTCTAATTACTCCAGGCTTCAGGTTCAATCACGTTTATTCACATTCGGGTTTTAATGAGAGAAAATAATTACTTTCTCTTCTTCCATGCTCCAGTTTAATCATAAAACCCCTCAAGCAAACTGTTTGTTTTGCCTTCGCTTTATTATTTTTTTCTATCAGAGCACTGGCTAGGGTTTTTTTTGCGCTTTCCTCCCTTATTCACCTGATTTTATGCAAATGAATTCCTTAATATTCAGATTTATGCACAAGCCTTGAGTAATCAGGGAGGCTGCGCTGAAGGAAAAGTTTCAAATGAGTTTTCTCCCTCGCTCGGCTGTGAACGCAAACGCAAAGAAGTCACGCTTCAGAGCTTCCCGTCTCGTCTCCTGACCTTTCATCACGAGCCAAACAAATTAGCATAATGTAATACCGTTTTCTGTCCCTCTGGTTCATGTTAAAAGTGATAAATTAAATCGCTGTGTTTAAATACTGTGCTAGGTTTAGTCGACTTGAAGTGTGTAACACTTACATCACATAAGTGTGCGACCTTTAAGGATGGGGGCGGGGCTTATTCCCTTTCATTTCATTACCAGTATCAGTACTGACGAGTACCAATCTGAAAAATACAGTATTGATGCACATGCACCCTAGTCTTATTTATACTTGCACTATAAAAGATGCAATAAAATGATATTTACATATAATCCCACAGTCCAGGTATAAAATGACGGCTCTGTAGCAGTTCAGTCACGCTTCTGATTTATAATATAGCTTTCATTTCTCTTTCTGTCTCTTCTGGTGTGTGTGCAGAGGGACAGTTGCGAGTGGATGCTAACGTATCTGTCCATCATCCCGGAGACCCGCTTGGCATTCGCACTGAAGTGAAGAACATCAACAGCGCTCGGTTTGTTGCCAGGGCGATAGGTAAGACTCTAAAGCCTTATTATATATGAATTTATATTATCATTAATATAACATAGCTGCAAGTCCTCCATTTTCTAAAGTCTCTGTAAAAATGCTTCGTGTGTGTCTCCAGTGTGAGCTCCAGATAAGAGACACACACACACATTCATTCAGCATGCCTCCATCTTGTTTCATTTTCTCCATTAATTTTGAAGAAGTCCTCTCACCACACACACACACACACACACACACACCCTGTAGCACTTTATGTATTTTATGAGCTTGTTTTGAATTTTTATAACTCCAGTCTGTTTCAGATTAAAATGTCAAACTTTCTCTCAGACGTTCTTGAATGTAAAGTTTGAAAATTTGAATTCTAATCAGTAGCTTCTCTCATACTACACACTCATCACAATCCTAACACACACTCCTTATAACTACACACTCATCACAATCCTAACACACACTCCTTATAACTACACACTCAGTACAATCCTAACACACACTCCTTATAAACACACACTCCTTATAACTACACACTCATTACAATCCTAACACACACTCCTTATAACTACACACTCAGTACAATCCTAACACACACTCCTTATAACTACACTCATCACAATCCTAACACACACTCCTTATAACTACACACTCTTCACAATCCTAGCACACACTCCTTATAACTACACACTCAGTACAATCTTAACACACACTCATTATAACTACACTCATTACAATCCTAACACACACTCCTTATAACTACACACTCTTCATAATCCTAACACACACTCATTACAATCCTAACACACACTCCTTATAACTACACACTCATCACAATCCTAACACACACTCCTTATAACTACACACTCTTCACAATCCTAACACACACTCACTATAACTACACACTCAATACAATCCTAATAAAGCCCTCACTTCAGGGTTTGATATTTACATAGTTAAATATTTTTCCAGGTGTCAGTTCTTTTACTCCTTTATCACTGTCAGCTCACTGCAAATTTTAGTTTTTTTAAATTAGGACATGCATGTCTAGTTATTACTCAAATTGCTTTTTTTCACTTGTTAATTAATGTCCTTTAGATTATGAGATCCAGAGGCAGATTGAAGTTCTGGAGAGTGGCGGGACAGTTCTGAACGAGACGAGAGCTTTTGACAGCAAAACCGGGTAAAGAAAGCAAATAATGCTTTGAGTATGCAAACAATACACACCAGTCATTAAACTAATCCAAATCTCAGGGTTCACACTAGGTGCTTGATTTTGTCTAGAGACATTTTTAGTAATTGCTAGGATTAACACACACACACACACAAAGTCAAAGTGTTTCATAAACTGCTAACAGGGTGTCAAGTCTCAAAGGCTTTCTGTTATGACACATTTAAATTTATTCTCTCTTTCTTCCTTCATAGAATGACAGTGCCAATGAGAGATAAAGAGGGACTACAGGACTACAGGTGAGCACTGAAGAGGGGTGTGTGTGTTACAGTGTAATAAAAACACGGAGGAAACTTTAAAGCATAGACAATGAAGAAAATAATGATAATAATAATAATAATAATAATAATAATGGTTGGACAATATGATGATAAAATATTGATAGTGATATCATTTATCACAATATAGTGCATAAGATTTTAAAAACTAAATTATAGAAATAAATAAATAAATAAAAACTGACTGGTAGCGGACATTGTTAAAAAAAAATAAAAACCTTAAATACAAAATATATATTAATATTATATTTAACATATATTAAAATTTACAAAAATAAACATTGTGTTAAATATATATATTTTTTTTTTTAAGAAATAAAAATCAGAAAAAAGAAAAGTTATATTAACGCTTATGCATTTCTGTATTATAAATTTGTTTATTAATAATAAAAAAATTAATTAATAATTATTATTCCATTATTTATGAAACAATTGCACTGCTGTCATTTTGTGAGTAAACCTATACGTAATGATCTGCATGTGTTCTATGATATTTTTGTCATATCGCCCTCACCTATACTGAATGAAAGTAACAGAATTGGTAACTTGAATAAATATATTACATTTATTTATTTACTTGTTTGTTCAGGTCATGTAATCTAAAAACAGGTCTCTTCAAAGACGATCAAAATTATAAATTTTTTGTCTCTTTCCCCATCTTTGTCTCTCTCGGTCTCTTTTCCCCTTTGCACCTTTTCCTTATCTTTCTCCGTCAGGTTCATGCCAGAACCCAATCTTCCTCCTCTGTTCGTTTACGAGGATGTGGCCTCAGTGCCGGATGGCTTTGACCCCGCCTACGTGGTGGTGATTGACAGACTGAAGGCCCGGTTGCCTGAGCTACCTGGAGTGAAGAGGACAAGACTAATGGAGGAGTACGGCATCCTGCCAGAGCACAGCTTCACTCTGGTGGTGAGATAGACCGACAGACAGAAAGACAGTAATACAGACAGACAGGGACTTCAAAGAGATCCCTTTGAAATTCGGGTTCAAAGAGAATAATAAAGTATAAATGGCAAGATTTCTAATAAATCAACAAGCAGAACGTCTGGGTTAATTACAGTATGCTTTTTAAAGCATTGTCTTGAGGAAAAAGCATCGTGAAAGTCATCTGCAAACATATTCTTTTTCCAGAACGAAGATGGACTGATGAATTTTTTCGAGCGTGTCGTTCAGAAGACGAAAATGGAACCGAGGAAGGTGATTGGCTGGGTGATAAAGGAGCTGATGGGTAACCTGCACCAGCAAAACCTGAAGGTTACACAGAGGTCAGGAAGCTCTTAAAGTGGAGAATGTGTGTATGTATATATGTACATACATACAGTATGTATATATACACACATATGAGCAACCAAAGTTATTTTTTGTTCACGTCACTGTTCCCATAGCAACTACAAAAAACGGCAACAGAGATGTCATTAATGCTATATGCTCATGAATATAAAAATAAACTGAGTGAAATAGTTTGAATCTGTGTGAGAAATTGTCATGCAAAAATTAAATCTGTCTGCATCACATATTTGCTGAAAAACTCCCCGTGTTCATTAGTTTCTCACTTCTCTCTCCTCTGTCTCTCAGCCCCGTCTCCCCCAAGGCTCTTTCACAGCTGCTGAATCTTCTCGAATCTGGTTTCATCTCATCGTCTGCCGCTAAAGTAGTGAGTCTTTCCTCTTGGAAAATGGGAAGCTGTAGAAAAAAAGGTGTTTCTGTTTTCAACGTTAAAAATACACTTGTTGCACTTATCGTAGGTATTCCAGGAAATGTGGAAGGCTCCAGAAAAGCATGTGGAGCAGCTGGTGAAGGAGCTGGATTTAGGGCTGATCAGTGATCGAGAGGAACTCGTAAACATCTGCCAGAGAGTAATGGATGCTCATCCTGATCTGGTGAGGTGTACATGAGCTTACCCGAAACTGAAATTGTAATAACACCCAATCTGAAATACACACCTCAGCCTCACTATAATAATATACCTGATTTTATATACACATCTGAAAGTCACCGTAATAACATGAGCTCCGATACACACTTTCTCACAGTGTTGTCATTGTTACACACCTGAGACTCACTGTAATACACATCATTGTTATACACCCGAGACTCACTGTAATACACATCATTGTTACACACCTGAGACTCACTGTAATGACAACCATCATCATTGTTACCTGCCTGACTATACAGGAGTAACATGTGATCATTATTACACACCTGAGACTCATTTGTAATAACAAACCAGAGGCTTAAGAAAAACATTTAACAACCTGTCATCATCATTGCAGACACGATCATCATCATCATCACACACCTGGCCACCCTCTCACACCAGAGACATGCTCCAATAACACTCCTGACCTCCATCACACACTCTGAAATCTTTAAACACACCTATCTGTTATTAAAAGCTGAAAATGAGCCGAAGTACTTTTTTTTCCCCAATGCACTGTCCATGACATGATAGAAATAAGTCTGAAATGCTGAATTTTAATACAAATTTTAATGCTCACTTAATACAAGTCAGTAACTAAATTCTGTGGTGGTGTTTCTGCCCTGCAGGTGCAGGTGATCAGAGGGGGCAATAAGAAGGTGCTGAATAAACTCATGGGGGCCGTTCAAAAGGAATCCAAAGGCCGAGCCGATCCAGTCCAGCTCAGGACCATCCTGGAGGAAATGATATCGTGATCAATACCCTGAGTGTCATAATACTAGACACATTCTAGAATCTCACAAAAGCCTGATCGATGAACTGGAATGCTCAATCGGGTGTGTTAGTGCAGAAAACTAATATGATCTTACCTGCATCCAGCAATTAGCAGATATGCCACAATTCAACATAATTTGTGCCTTGTATCTACATGTTCATGGATGTTTAATTTCATGCTCCTGCTGAATCACGCTCAACAAAAACGTATAATTGTGTATAAATGGCTGTAATGAGGTCATGTGGAAATGAGCGTATTGATATTTAAATGGAGATAAAGTGATGCACCTGTTTGCGTGTCATTTTTTTAATCCTTACTTTCATGTCATTTATGAAGTGATTAAGTCCTGACTTTTACAGACTCTTAATGGCTCATAATTAAGCAATTAGCACATCTGTAATTGCACATGATGTTATTAAGGGAATGAGAATTAGAAGAGGAGAGCTAAGTGCTGAAGTGTAGGACTGTAAATGACATTTCAGCTTTGTTCCAAAATCCAGGATGTACTCACTTTAAGCCCGGCAGAGGACACGACACACATGCTACGTGCTAATCAGGTAGGCACAAGGAGGCTAAAACTTTGAGCCTAGCAACAGATGGGCTACACTCCGTGGTTATACAATGTGACATGAGGATGTGCTGATCTTTCTCCCTGCTAGAGAAAACAGCATGTTCACACTAAATTACACACACAGCGCTGTCTAGTGGCCTATATTCAGGATTACACAAGGAACAAATTCATTCGACATGGAATACTAAAAATTATTATTATTATTTCTATGTTTAAGATTTAGCACTATAAGATCATTCCATATAATGCTGCACAAATCAGAAGTGTGTTTTATATTAGATTTATTTCACTCTTGTAGCATACACATGACCTACACTCATGATATAGGACATAGAAAGATTTAAAAAGTACTTATTTATAAACTGTTTACATCAAATCAAGAGGGAAAATGTTTTGAGCTACATGAACCATTTAATTAATTTAGCTGTCACAATACAAACACACAAGCCTCCCATTGAACACATTATTATCTTTCACTGGAAGGAAATGAATCAAATCTGACCTAAAAATTAGGTTTAACAAGGAAATATTGTTAAAAGGGTGTTTAACATTCCTAAAATTTGACAGTGTACAATAAATAGAATTGAAGTTATAAACAAACAAAAGAACTATGAAAGAAAGAGACATTTATTCAGCTTTACAGGTTTTACATTTCTCTCTCACACACACACACACACACACACATCACCCAGTTCCACTACTCAAACACAGCAACAAGTGAGGATAATTTAGGGAAAATAACTTATTTCTGCAGAGCCACCCATAACACACAGAACTGTCTTTTAAAAATATACCTGATATTTTTAAAAACCTATATAAATATCTTTGGAATAAAACTAGACCTCTGTGATACTGTAAATTAAAGAAAATTAGAAATAGAAATAGTATTAAAGGCACACGTCATCCAGAAATGTGCAATCCTAGCTAAATAAGCTCAGGCTAAGCAGTTAGTATAATGCTAACTAACTAGCTAACTGGCTAATTCCTATTAGACTTGATTCATTCGTTTGCTAACATGTAGTACAAATCTCAAATCAAAAATGCTAATCATAAGTGGCCTGTACTAGTGATCAGTTAGCATTACACAATCAACACGCACAAGCTGCTGTGATTTCCGCTCCACAAGTACTAGCATGACTAGCATGTTGCGTTGATAGCATTGCAGAATGTGTTCCATTCTTCCTATACATTACACTAATGACTGAGGTACTCTTACTAGCATAGAACAGAAGAATGCTCCCAATCCAATGCTAATCATTGTGCAGAAAAGAGTGTATTGTTATGAATGCTGATACTGTTAACACAAATTCCTCCAACAACTAGCATGATTAGCATTTTTTAAATATAAGACAGCTCCTGTTTCTAGTCTGACTACCATTTATAAATAGCTCACAACCGATGATAATAACAAAAGTTGTATAATAGGTCAGTTAGCAATAGTAATCTTGCACAGCGACGCAGTGATTTCAGTTCCCTAAATACAGGTCATGAGGTGGCTTGTGTTGTTAGCATGAATGTGTGTGCATAATGCTAACTCCCCCCATGTTTCCATTTATTTTGGGTCAATTTAAGACTGGATTCTTCCTAAAGTCTCTGTAGTACACTACTGTATAGAATCCAAGTGCAATCTAAAAATATTAAATAAAACTAAAGAGCACTTTTTAAAAAAAGTTATTTAGGACCTCGTCAAGAAAATTAGCATATTTATCTCTTGTACCAAATACTACATTTCCCTCGCTTCATTTCCATCACGGATAAAATAATGCATCGTTATTAATCAGCACCATGACATAAACAAGTCCTGATTAATTGATGTATATGAGCATCACAATAAAAAGATTTCTTTTTATCATATTTCATCCAAAATGCTGACTCGACACTTATTTTTAGTTCACAAGTATTCCTCAAATAAGTTTTGATTTCTCATTTACATTAAATTGCACCGCTTTACCTACAAAAGTACCTTCAATAAAAATAACCTACTTAAAAAAAATGATTTGTATTTTTAAAAATGGGAGCATTTTTGAAAAATACAATGAAAAAATATGGGTATACCATAGTTAAATTATTGTTATAAGCACAGGTCTGCTTGCTCACAGCTAAAGAGACACATGGTGAAGAAATTATGGCAATAATATATCCAGAAACACGTTTAAACACCCTCGCCTACTGAAAATAACCTCTTAACGGTTATAATGAATGTTACATTATTTCATCTCCTAAAATACAAACTGAAATATTCCTCCGCCTTGAGTAATATATTGAATGAATGAACTTGTACACAAGGCACAGACTTTACAGACTCAAACTTGATCTTCTGATAGGCTGAAGAACATTCGGGGCACGTTCACTATAAACGGGAGGATCACAGCCATTGATGTGCATCTTCTTATGGTTATTTTTACACCCTGGCCTTCTTGTAAAGGCAACATTACTCCACAAAACACCACAGAAAATATAATATTCCACTAAGGCTTCTCGGAAAAATTGTAAACTGGATCAACCCTTTAAAGCTGTAAAAAGAGCAGTAGCACTGAAAACTGGAGAAATAAGCATCTGAAATGCTTTTTGGACTTGACGGAAATAAAGCTATGATTTATGTAAGAGGTATATCCATCTACTAGCACTAATTGTTTAAAAAAAAAGTGTGTTAGGAAATCATAAGTGTGAAAGAGTAAAAATGGAGCTCTACTCCACTGGAAGACAAGAGATGATTTGATAGGCATTGATTTCCTCCTGAGAGCTTGAGAGATCCCCAGAGACGGATTTACCAGTTACAGTTCTGTGTCTAGTGGAGTTCAACATGGCAAGATGGCGGGCTGATGGAGAAAACATGCAGCTCTCCTTCCCTAAAGGGAAATAAATCTAGGACTGAAGTGATGTCTTCATCTAGGAAGTCTTGAGGTGGACATTTTTTTTAAAAATGGTCGAAAATGATGAGTAAATGCAGCTCTACTCTTTGTCCAGTGGATGAGGGAAAAAGATTGAAAATGAAGAGATGGTGAAATGGAGATCTGGAGATAATCGGTCATCAAAAGTAGGTTTAAAAAAATGTTCAGATCAGGGAAGAAAACCAAGTTGAAGTCTACGAAGCGATGATTTTAGAGGTCTTTTTTTTTTTTTATAGGTACTTAAATATCAGGAAACTAACTGTAACACCCGGAACTGGAGATTTGGGAACAAAAAGTCTAAAAATGGAAAGAAAAAAGTTGTTTTAAAAAGATGTTTTGGTTGTCATGTACCTTGGGTTTTAAATAGAGTCTTATAAATAGAGAAAGGTTGAGAAGACAGAATGAACCTAGCTCTATTCGTCCAACAGGAGATAAGGGAGTATGTAAAATGGAGAAATGGTGAGCTCTACTCCATCTCTAGAAGAGATATCTGCTTCATATTGGTTAGTGCGTATTGTAAATCCAGCTCTACTCCTCCATGGGGATATACGAGAGGATGGAGTGCTCCTGTGTGATGGCAGCCAGTTCTTTGAGGAACTCGGCGAAGATGACAGTGGCGTAAACCTCTGTCCTGTTCGGAGGAACCACAATCTTGGGTTGGATGGATCGGTTCTTCATGTTCTTCCCAGCACTCCGTGAATCTGGCATGAAGATAAATCATTCAGGATCAATCAGTTAACCTTATTGGTCTATTTAGACTATTTAAAAAGCACAATATCATTATCATGTATTAAGGTCATTAATAAAGACAACTTCTGAAGAAAAAGATTCTGAGCCAACTACAGAATTGAGTGAAAAGAGGAAAGTCTGCTTTTTTTCAGTAACTTGTAGAGAAAGGAAGTGTGATGAACCTTGCACTGGGAGTGAACTCTCTCTGGCCAGAAGACACTGCTGTGCCGCCAGGAGAAGGTCAGGAAAATCCTTCTGCCTCGCTGCCACCTGCTCTATCTGATTCTTCACCGAGGCTAAGACCTGAAGATGAAATAAACCAAAACACGCGTGAAAAGACGTGACAAAGAAGATAGTGGTGAATCACTGTGGGGTTACCTTCTGCTGTTTATACAGCTATTCATCTACAAAGTGATGGGAGGTCAGGTCTTAGAAACAAACTGTGTCTTTTGAAAAAAGACTGAATAAAAGGATTGGAAGAAAAGAAAGTAAAATTCTAATTTAAATAGAGAGAAGAAAATGGAAGAAAGGAGAGTGGAAAGATGGGACAAAAGTAAAAAAGTACACAAAGAAAAAAGGGGTGGGTAGATGGAAGAAAGAAACTAGGAGAAAAACAATCGATGAGAAGATAATTAATAAAAATAATATATTTTTCTTTAAAAAAAATAAGTAAAAGTAATTTAAAATAGAGAGAAAATCTGAAAACAGAAAGAAGAAAAAAAGGGGAGCATAAAGACAGAAAGAAAGAAAAAGAAATGATGGACAGTGGGTCAAAAGTGTAAACATACAAAAAAGCAATAGATGAAAGAAAGAAAAGATTGAAATGTATAAATGTAAAGAAAAAAGCAGGATGGAGAGATGAAATTAAAAGTAACGATGGACAGTGTGATGAAACTGTAGAACCGTAAAAATTTCCGCGTCCTCCATCACATTAATAATTAACACTGAGAATTACGGACCTTCACACTATTTAGATTCTACAACGAGGCTTTTATAAATATTTCACAATGTTTATAATATAATCTTTCCTTCATCCCTCTATCACTTTCAGCTCAGTATCTCCTCCATCTGAACGGAGACGGCGATACACGGACAAGGCTCCTTTACTTACAGCGTGACCTTTAACCCTGGCTGTGTTTCAGATCAAATCCTACAGAATAATAACACATTTCTGCTTGATATGATTCACCTGCGTGTGCGTGCGTGCGCGTGTGTGTGTGTGTGTGTGTGTGTGAGTGAGAGAGAGAGAGAGAGAGAGAGAGAGGGAGAGAGAGAGATTGAGCAGATGCTGCTTTATTGGATTTA
>JAQMYM010000013.1:9698110-9715859 GCA_030014255.1 Parauchenoglanis ngamensis
ATGAAGTGTCTTTGTGTAATAAAAATAAAGAAAAAAACATTGAATTAGAAGGTGTGTCCAAACTTTTAACTGGTAGTGTGTATATATGTATATATATATACAGTGTGATCTCCACAATTTGCTGCGTTCAAACCGAAGACAGTGAAAATAGCAGGGATGTTTGTGGGGTTATGTGCTAGCTATGTGCCCAACATTCTTCTCTTAGTGTGTGTGCTGGATTTGCCACATATGTAAGGTGATAGAACTGGTTTTGCGACTTTATAATCTGTAACGCAGGATGGCGTGACGGCCGAAGACTCAAGGTGAGCCTCAATGTGCTTAAAGCGAGTATAGAGCTTGTAGCACATAGTGTGATGTGTGTGTGTATAGTACTGGCCATTTATTAGCCTCCTGTTTGTTATTCTATCAGAATTCCTATGTCTATACGTGTGCACGTGATAAGGCAGCAAACGGCAGACTGAGCTCTTCTGATTAAGAGCAGTGTGTGTTTTACAACCACACACTGCTGTATCGCTACACTGATTTAACCCTGTCATGTCCAATATTTTAGAAGAATGGATCATCTTCAAACCACTGGAGAGCATTATTGTAAATTAACATAAACATCTGTAGCTCTGATGCATATCTGTTGTTCTAAATCTTTACTACATAAAATAATTTTAAAAAATTAAATAAAAAAGTTTATTAGTTTTTTTATTAAAATTTTATTTTACTTTTTCCACTGAATACCTTCAATATTTAAAAAAATAACTAGTTTCATATTTGTTTGTTTGTTTGTTGTTGCTGTTTTTACCTCTTTGCATTATGCAACAGTATATTTTGTATGTTCAGAAATTATAGATTTTTTTTGTCATAATTATTAATTTTCGACCTGAATCTTAATCAAATTTGGACCATAAAAGATTTATTAAAAATTTGGACCATAAAAGACCTGCATAAATCAGGGTATGTTTCATGTAATTAGATGACAGAAGGGTAAATTGGGGCGTGTCGCATGCATATGACATGTAAATAAGGGACTAGCTTGTTTTGTATGTCTCGTTTTGACGTCATACAGCAGTTTCATGACTTGTTTATACATTTCTGTGCTCGTGTCTCTGAGAATAAGTGCCATTATGAGCTTTAGATGTTATGTTTTTTATGTTGTGTAGATAGTCTGTAAAAACATATGTAATGACTTGTGTTTCATCATTGTGTTTTGTTTATTACTGAAATTGTTCGTTTTATAAAAAAAGATGTTGAATTATATATACAGAACATATGTCTTCTCTTATCAATATTAAGATTAGTGGTCTAGCTAGTGCAATAATGATATTATAAATATTAACGCTGCTATTCTGGTATCAGCGAGATCACGTGCACAGGGTAACGGTGCCAGAGTGAGACAATACGTGACACGTGCCTTGCTATGGTTATTATTTATAAGTGCGTTATGTTACATTTTAAATGTGTCAAATGTTCTAACCTATAAAAAGACTCGAATAGCATAGCATAGAGATTTCTGGTTCATCTAGCTTCTGCATTGACACTCTGGGATGTAGGAGCTTACTTGAAAATTAAAACTAAACATGTAAATATGTTGCTGTTACAGTATAATATGGCATAAATCTCTACTCATTATTATATTTTTAACGCATGCTATATGTTTTGTTAGACAGTTACCTAAAAGGTGGTTCAGTCAAAAGCTGAATTTATATAAACCATGAAGATTCGTTTTAAAAAGCTTAATGAAGTGATATTGTTTAGGTGTGTGAAGAAATCTGGTTCAGAAACTTCTGAAAGAGTTTGGAATGTTTTGCTAGTAATAAATACAGAGTGTATTATGGAGCAGTTAGCATCATGCTAAAAGAGTCAGGGCAAAAGTTCTGAATGTATTATGAACTGTTTATATATATATATATATGAAAACATTCTCATCACTTGACCTGTTCATTCAACCATTATTAACCCCTTGTTCTAATTAGATGTTAGCATTTGTAAATTATTAGCTCCAGCATTTATGTTTAGCAGCTAGCATTAGGTTGATTGGCTAGCATGTTAGTCAGATGCTATCTTTAGCCTTTTTTTTTTTTGCTATCTTTGTATATTTTATTTGAAATATATGATCTGAACACACAGTGTTAATTACTACCACACTGTTTTTAGACTTTAATTAATAAATGATTATATTAATATTTATTTAATTTTTACAGGGTTGACAGAGAAGCCCAGAAAGCAAGGACATCAAACAAAATCGCAGTTAGAGCCACATATTAACAACAAGCAGCCAATCGAGATCACCCCAGCTAATTAGTGACCAATCATCATCAGTCCTGGTCTAGTCTATCAGTGCTCGGAAACCTTTGTCTAATCAGAGGTTCCTGCGCTGTTCCCAAGACCCCACCCTGTGCTCCGCCCAAACAGTGACTCAGCAACAAAGTCAAAGGTCAAACGCTCGTTACTCTGCTGGACAGCGATGCTAGTGACCTTGTGACCTTGACAGAAAATGACCCACCTGCATCATCAAGGAAATATTTAACAGCACTTTTGGAGGTTTTTACTACTTTTGAAGAAGGAAGAGGACCTGATTGAGAACATGGCCTCTCTTTACAGCGAGCGCAACATCCGTGCTAAGATCCAGGATTTTGAGAGACAGTTAAACACTGATGAGATCAGCGTCCCGATGTCACGACCCCGAAACTCTATGAGGCCACCCGTGGCACCGAAACCCTCCACGACTCAGAGAGCCTCTGTCAGCAGCACTACAGAAGAAGAAACAAGCAGACAGACCTATTCAGATAATAACTATGAGCAGGTTATTAGTACTGACAGCACTCCAGTACCTCCAACTCCAGCACCGAGACCACAGATGCCTAGAAAACCCTCGCTCGACTATAGTGATCAGTTTAAATCCCAACCGCTGATTAAACCTCCTCCTCAGATCCCGTCTCGACCCTCGCTGCGCAGAACTAGAACTCTAAACTCCCAGGACGAGGATGCTGTTTTTAACACTTCTTCTTTTCCTCCACGTGCGGTACAGAACAGCCAGCAGAACGTCAACAATCACTGCAGCACCAAAGAGAACGAATACGTGGATGCTCCTGTTAGTAAGTCATGCTTTCATCCTGTGCTGCACAAAAACACACACACACACTGCAAACAACGAGGGAAGAAAGAAAGAAAGAAAGAAAGAAAGAACGAAAGAAAGAAAGAAAGACTGAATGAGTGAATGAATGAAATATACATTGAGTAATAATAGAAAAGCAAATGAAAGAAATGGACAAAAAACAGAAAAGATGGATGGATGGATAGTTGGATGGATGGATAAAATAAGAAAGAAAGAAAGAAAAGAAAGGAAGAAAGAAAGAAAAGAAAGAAAGAAAGAAAGAGATCTATATCATGATAATAGGAAAAGCAAATGAAAGGAAAAAAACAGGAAAACTGGGTGGGTGGATACATGGATGGATGGATGAAATAAAGAAGAACGAAAGAAAAAAGAAAGAAAATAGAAAGTTTGAAAGGCAGAAATAGAAAAAAATAAAGGGTAGGTAGGTAGGTAGGTAAAAAGGAAGAAAGAAAGAAAGAAAGAAAGAAAGAAAGAAAGAAGGTAGATTGAATAATAACAGAAGAGCAAATAAAATAAATGAACATTAAAACAAAAGAGGGATTGATGGATGGATGAATGAATGGATGAAGGAAGATAGAAAGAAAATGAAAAAGCAAAAACATTGGATGGATAGTTTAAATGAAGAAGGAAGGAAACAAAATGTATGAAAGAAAGAAAGAAAGAAAGAAAGAGGGATGAAGGAAGGAAGAGTGGAGAGAGATATAGAGAACACAGGAAGAAGAATGAAATAATCAAAGAAACTGTGTTCTTATTAACTGAAAGTATAACCTCAAGTCTTGTCCTTCTTCTGGAATCTGCTTCTACTCTCCGCAGATCACGTTCTCTCTAACCTGTCTCATGGAGCCACTTTCACCAACGCAGTGAGTCGGAAACCGACCATCATCAGAGTTCCCAACAAACGTTAGTACCATTAGTACCTCACAATATTACCTAACCTGACTCCACACTCAACCATCACAAGAACATCAGCGCATTCAGCTTAGCATGGAAGCTGGAATAGGGAGATTTATAGTTAGCTAGTAGAAAAAAAAGAAGAAATGAGAAAGAAAATGTGTTACAATGTTAGCTAGCATTTAAGCTTACTTATGCTACTATGTTAGCTAACAGGCTTCTTTTTTTCAATCCTTATTGTAGCATTAGTGTAAATGAGCTGTAATAACGTAATGTCGTAACTATTAGTGTGTGACCTAACGTCTTACAATTTTAACTTGTTCTTCAGAGATACAGGAAGTGTCTGATTCTTTCCTTCCTACACTTCCTGATCAGAGAGCTTTAGCAGGCCCTCCACCCTCCATCAGAAGCAAGGTACCCCTTCCTCTCTCTGTATATACCGTATATAAAGCTCATCTTTCAATACGGCTCCTCCACTCTGTGTAGTGCACTATGTAGTGCTCTCTTCTCCTTTTCTAAGTACATGGCGTATTAAATACACACTATAGGAAGTGATTTGGGATTCCATGGACTAACCTGAAAGTTTCTTTGTTCTGATCGATTCAGGAATCGTTCAGTAGCATGTGTGAGCCAGCTCTGCCTCCACGGTGTGTATATTATTAACCAGCATACTTTTCCTTTCTAGATGTCACTAATTGTATATGTTGAGTAAATAAACATGTTTCTGATCTCCATGTGTATCAGCCCTGGTGGGGGTAACATGCTCCCCCATCGTCCCCCTTCTTTTAAACCTGCCCCAGGACGTCCTCCTCAGCCACGGAGAGAGAGCGTCCAGCGTAACTCCACACTACAGTCACAACGCTCCAACAACCTGAGGCGCAATCCTTCGAGGAAATCTCCTGTGCTTCCTCCGAGACCTAATCCTGGACATCGCCTCTACAACAAATACACAGTGAGGAACAACAATAATCACAACAATGAGTATAAATGAGGGGGAGTATACATGAGACTGCTTGACTGTTAGAAGGTGATGATTAATGTTCTATAACAGCAGTAGTGCTGCTACAAATCACAAGATTATGTTATTAAGCTCGTTTCTATAGTAACAGCTCATTCACAGGGACATGTACGCCGGATGCTCACATCATTTAAGTGTAACTCGTTTTCTGGACGGCCCACAACATTATACTTACAGCATCTAGCTAGAAGTGGATAAAAAGTATTAGTCGCTTTTTAAAGGTCCACTATGTAGGATTTTGAAGGAATCTATTAGCAGAAATGGAGTATATATTCCATAATCTACTTGGAATTAATAAATATGTTTTCATTAGTGTATATGTTGAGTACATAAATGTTTCTGATCGCCATGTGTATCAGCCCTCGTGGGGGTAACATGCTGCCTGTAACTATGAGTCGTGTTTTTGTAAGCTTAGAACAAGCCCTTTATATCTACATATCGAGTGGGTCCACCTCTACAGAGCTGCCATGTTGTGCCATGTTGTGTAGTGAATCTACATCTCACCACCACGTCGTTGATTATTTTCCTATAACAGCATGCGTCTAAGTGTCATGTAGTCGCTACATCGAACTCATTTGAAGTTAATTATTCTCCATGGTGTTATGTTTAGATGTTCCTCCCATTTAAGGTCTTTTTTTTTTAAAAATCACAGGTTAACCTCCTCATTCCGTCCCAATCTTTGTTTTCAGTAGTATGCTTTAAGTATGCACTAGTTCCCTATTACTCACTCCCTATTACTCACTCCTTCACTGCTTGTTTTGATTTTGTTTTTCCTCTGTATATTAACGCAGCTGGAAATCCCTCACGCCATCGCCGAGCAGGACTACAACGGCATGCACACCGGAGAGCTCTCTTTTCAGGTACGACCAGAAAAAAACTCATTAAAGGAACAACCGGGTGAAAAATGATATGTACACCATGTTATTCCATATCCCAGAGCCATGGAGGTCCAGGTCACCAAAAACATCATTTCTGTCAGTATACTGTTAATAATGTTAATAGGCGTGCTTCAAGCAATATCAGTACGTCTCATTCCTAAATACATGTCACGTAAATTAGCAGTTTTTATGCTACAACTCCATATTTAATCTACAGGAGGCGGAGCTAAAGGAAGGAACCCAAAAACAGTGATTCTGGTGTGTCCAAGAGGGCCGCCTCCATAACATTACCACATTTCTGTCTTGCAGTTTGTGGCAGATATTTACAAAATATCTGGTACCAAAAATGTCTCAGCTGATTAATTAAAGTACAATGCTATTGTAATCTGGAACTTCCTGTACTCTTGTAGTGTTTCAGCAGCGTTATGAGCAATGTGAACTCTTTTTCTTTTCGTCTGTAGAAAAACGAAGTGCTGGTTCTGCTAAACCAAACGGACAGCCATACGTTCGAGTGCCAAGTTGGAGATGCGAAAGGAACAGTGCAGACATCTTATATGAAGATCATCACACGGCTATCGAACTACTCTTTTCGTGGCGCCAATCCAGCGCCGCAGGTAATCGAGATCGTTCATCAGAACTGAATAAATAAATCACTGGATTAATATCAGGGTTTAATGATAACAGTTTTATTCTTACCTAGTGCACATCATACAATAAACGGTTATATAAAAATGTAATAAGAATTATCATTATAATAATAAGGATGAAAGTGATCAATATTATACAGTAGTTCCAGAATTATTGGCACCCTTCATATAAAGAACCATAAAAAAAACCCCGCAATTTAAAATGAAATAAAGCATAAACATATTGGGTTGGTCTATACTTGTATTTTAACACAATATTTAGATAGAAGAACATTTCTGGCACCTTTTCTGTTAATATTCGATGAAGCTTCGTCTGAGGAAAATACCAGCACTGACACCTTCAACAAGCTTGAAGAAGAACATTTCCTTTCAGCTCATTTATACAGTTATTTTATTTTGTTTGTGCTTGTGGATGCTGTCTTGAAGGCTAGAGAATGCTGATTTGAACTCATTTATCTCAAGGATGGATTTCTCAGACATGCCTTTTAAATATTATTTAGGAGCCACACATCCTTAAGAGAAAAATACTTACATGAACGACGTTTCTTCCCTTCGAGGGTGCAAAAACTTTTGTAGAGGATCGAAAACTCTTAGAACTCAGTCAAATCCATTTTGGACAAATTCAGAACAGATTTAACATGGCTTTTTAAAATGAATCTCGAGTGTTAATGAGAATAAAGAACGCTCTTTTCTCTGCAGATGAGCTCTTCACATCAGGCGTTGGCCAATTCAGTGGAAAACGGCACTCTGCAGGTTCAAGCACTTTATGACTTCATGCCAGGTGATTCTCCAATGCAATTTTTTAAAATTATAATTATATTTCATGGAGAAAGCATGGGCTTAATCCGGTTAAACCTCCGACGGAAAGAGAGAAACAGAAAGCTGCTCCACGGCTCCGTAGAGACGTCTCTCAGGACTGAATTGAGAATGTTCTTTGCTATGTTCTTCATTACTAAACACTGCAGTGTCTCATTTCTTGTCACTCAGAGAGTCCTGGAGAACTCGGGCTGAGGACCGGAGACATCATTAATAACGTAGAGCAGATAGACAGCGAGTGGTATTTGGGAACGTCCAAAGGCATGACAGGCTTCTTCCCCATCAACTACGTCAAAATTCTGGTAAGCATTGAGGAGGAAGAGCATGCTGGGAAATGCTTGGATGATACATCGGTAATGCTTAAGGATTTCTGTTTATTAACAGTCTAGACAGCCTGCAGCTGCACATATACCTGCGCCTGCGCCTGTGCCTGCACCTGTTACACCTCAGAAAGTCAGGTAAGAAGTCTGTATTTGTTACTGTGTGCTTATAAATTGGAAGACTGTCATCAGATATCCTTAGAAAATAAGTAAAAATGGCCTCTGCAGAACATGTTCATGTGACACTGGTGTGTGTGTGTGTGTGTGTGTGTGTGTGAAGCGGCCCACGCTGTGTGGCAAGGTTTGACTTCGAGGGTGAGCACAGCGATGAGCTCTCATTTACCGAAGGCCAAGTGATCTGCCTCACGGAGTACATGGGAGAGGACTGGGCTCGCGGCGAGATCAGCGGCCATGTTGGAATTTTCCCCCTTAACTTTGTGGAAGTGATGGAGGATCTTCCACCTTCACCTGCAAAGAACCGGACCAGGGTTCCTCTGCCTGGTACGAACACTTTTTATCCAGTTCTATATGAGTTTTATTATTTATACCACTGCGCTGCTCAATCCTGGATTCTGGTTAGAAGGTGGTGATAAATTTTTTAAAGCAGCTCCAAATCACAGATTTATATTAATGCACATCATCTTATACGTTATGGTTTCTATAGTAACAGCTCATTCAGAAGGACTTGTATAACATACACTTCACATAATCTAAAAAAAAAGTCTAACATATAATTTAATGTATAATTGTTGACATATTTTTTTATCTTTACCGTTAATGGATGGAGTCTCCAGTGTTAGCGCTTTGTAATTGTCAAAAAGTGTTTTACTCCTTACTTATACTTTACTATATTACTGTTTTACATAAACATGACTCATTCTAAATGAATTTCTAATAGATCTAAATGACTTTTTTAGGGATGGCTTCCTCAAACAGCATGCAAGCTGCTGCTTCAACACATAATCAGGTGTGTATTATTATTGTTGTTGTTGTTGTTGTTGTTGGTGGTGGTGGTGGTCCTAACTAATGTATTTAACACTCACACCTGTTATACATATTTGTGGTGTGTGTGTGTGTGTGTGTGTGTGTGTGTGTGTACGTGTGTGTGTACAGGGGTCTGGAGTGGAGCGGGTCAAGGCTCTGTACGACTTCACGGCACAGTCGGATGGTGACCTGTCGTTCCTGAAAGGTGACGTGATTGAAGTGATAGAACACATCGATGAGGAATGGAGTTATGGAAGACTGAATGGCAGAGAGGGGTTATTACCTATGTCCTTTACACAGACGCATACAGGTACACACTAAACAACACACACACACACACACACCACAACTTCACAACATTATGTTCCTGCCATCTGCTGGTGTACAGGAGGAAGTGCAGTCTGGGAGAAAATATGGAGGGATAGCTGATGAAGATGGACAGACAGATGGAGAGCCAGACAGACAGATGCTGTAGACAAACAGACAGATGGAGAGCCAGACAGACAGATTCTGTAGACAGACAGACAGATGGAGAGCAAGACAGACAGATGCTGAAGACAGACAGACAGACTGATGGAGAGCCAGACAGACAGATGCTGAAGACAGACAGACAGATGGAGATCAAGACAGACAGATGCTGTAGACAGACAGACAGATGGAGAGCAAGACAGACAGATGCTGAAGACAGACAGATGCTGAAGACAGACAGACAGATGGAGAGCAAGACAGACAGATACTGAAGACAGACAGACAGATGGAGAGCAAGACAGACAGATGCTGTAGACAGACAGACAGACTGATGGATAGAAAAACTGAAACTGTAAATAGAGGGAGACAGACAGATTGACAGACACTAGATAGATGGAGAGACAGACAGACAAATGGATAGATAGACAGGCTCACAGACAGTGTAAATAGATGGAGAGAAACAGACAGATGAGAAGAGGAAAGAAGAAGAGAGACAGACAGATGGACAGACAGAAACTGTAAATAGATGGTGAGACAGACAACCATATGGATGGATAAACAATTTAGATAGATGGAGAGAGAGACAGAAAGACAAATGGATGTATAAACACTTTAGATAGGCAGAGAGACAAACAAAGGCAGATGGACAGCTAGACATTCTAGATAGATTTGGAGTCAGACAGAGGAATGGATGAATGAACATTTTAGATAGATGGAGAGAGACAGAAAGATGGATGGATGGATAAATACTTTACATAGACAGAGAGACAGACAGATGAATGCATAAACACCGTAGATAGATGGAGAGACTGACTGACAGATGGACAGACAGGCACTGTAGGTAAATGGCAAGACGGACAGAGAAACAGATGGACAGATAAACACTTTAGACAGATGGAAAGACAGATTCTGTAGATGGAGAGAGAAACAGACAGATAGATACTGGACATAGATCTGTAGACAGGCAGAAAATGTAGGAAGATGGATGGATGGACAGACAGGCAGGTGATAAACAGAAATGAAAGGAATAGTGCAGGTCTAACAGACTGTAGACGTATCTGAAAATTTGTCTGAAAATAAATGTCCACTTTGATCATTAGCCATGAATCTGAACTCTAAGATTAACCCCAGTCCAGTTCAGTTCCAGTGAGTCTTCCAGTCTACCAGTCTCTCAGTCCTGATCCACATCATCAGCATCTCCTCATTAGCTGGAGGTGATGAAGATCAGATTTCAGCTCAACTTTAACCTCAATTTAATCTCATTATGGTTATTCCAATCCAGAGAGACGCACGGAAACTCCGAGAGCTCGCTCACACACTTACACTCACATGATTAACCACTTAAAGAGATCCACATTACATTCAGATTATTCAGATGAAGTGGAAACTCATGTACTGACCCTGCTTTGTTTTCTGTTAAGGTGCTTACTGACAGCATTAGCCGGTGGAGTGGACATCGGAATGAAAAGCATAAGCAGCGTATAAAGATGAATTTTATTTGAAATTAATATGAGCATGAATTTATGATCCTTCTGTTGGTGAAACTGAACTGTGTAGTGTGGGTGTGACCTTTAGTAATATGGTTTTTTTTCTTTTCATTGTTTCAGTTTACAGAAAAAAATCAAACAAACAAAAGAACAGCATATTAGGGCATCTGGATCATTTACTGAATGTTGTGATTTTTTTTTTTTTTTTTTAGATGTGCAAATTTGGTTACCAGTTGGAAAATAAGTCATCGAATGCGTTTGTCTTTACAGTATTCACACCTGGACTTCGGTCCAACATGCAGTATAACGCTGTTGTATAATGTATATTCCACCATCATGCCTCCTCAAGCAAAAACATACACAGTGCTTGTAAGTCATTAATGAATAAATGCAACTTTATATTGCACATCCTCCTTTTCATTTACAAAAAGAAGGGAACATGTTAAAAAGTGAAACATTCTTGTTACATCTTGTTGAACTGCCCTAATATAGTCTAGAGAAAGAAAAGTGATAATGGGATTCTTTATTAAACTGGATATTAATGCATTTTTGTGAAAATCTACAGAAAAAATATATTCAGTATTCACAAAAAACCAGAAAATAAATTCAGAAACATTTGCATATCCTACTCATGCTCCTGAAAGGGTGAAAATTTACTCACAAGACTAACAGAAACCTCAAGTGATCGGCATCAACTCTTATGATTTACAATTCGTTGCTACATTTGTATACATAAATGATGGTCAATTTCAAGTCGCTAAATAAGCCCAAAGTACATGCACAGATTTCCCGGTTCTGTGAACACAGCAGCTGGTCAATTTTCAAAAGCTTTCATGGTTTGGTTTCCTCTGTTCGCAGAGAACCTCTTGACTAACAGTAAATCAACAGCATTTTTCTCATAATTTCCCTCCACATTTTTGTGACTTCCCTGGACACACTCCTAAATCTTGCCTATAGTTGTAGAATAAAAGTACTTAAACTTGACAGGAACTCAATCTTTTTGGTAGTTCAGTAGCCACTTTGCACTTTACGCTCAGTGAACTCGGACTTTTATGGAGTGTTGAAAGTGACAGCAAATGCAGCTCGGCTGTAACGTCAGCATTTAGGACTTTTAACTTTTGTAAATCCAGTGTAAAGTTTTCCTTGAAACAATACAAAATAAAAACAAACAGCAAGGGAAAAAAAAGGAAGGGAAAGAAAATGACAGCAGAAGCAAGACAGGAATAAGAGTCAAGACTGAGCAAGGAAAGACAAAAAAAGAAAAGAAAAAAGGAAAGAATAAACAGAATAATGGCGACTTAACAAATGCAGTGCGCATTTAAATCGGAGCTGCTGATTGGTCAGCTGCAAAGCCCCCTGTGACATCATAGTCATCATTTTGTCCACTTGCAGGGAAAATCTCAAACTTTCCACCTATATGTTTCACATGTATTTACAGATTAATTGATTCACACAAATGAATAACGCAACAGCCTCATTGATTTTCCAAACTTTATTGGCCATGTCTATGCACATGAGAGTTTTACACAGACTCTTGGACGGGGGGCTCGTATCCGTCCGCTCTCTCCACCTTCGCCCCAGCTTCACCCTCCGCTGGTTTAGCAGTGCTGCTGCTTCCACCTTCACCGTGCAGCTCCATCAGCTTCCCCACTGAAACACACACACGAAGTAAAATATCCATGAAGTGGAACACAGCATGATATGGAAATCTGGCAGAAAGAACTCGGTGGCCAAACTGAAGGCAGAATAATTTATCTGCTAATTAAACTCACGCTCAAACTTGGGCTTCTTGAGCATCTTGACCTTCCTGACGTAGACGTCGTGCAGTGGGTAGATGGACTGGCAGGCTTTCTCAATGTCCTTCCCAATGCTGTCAGGGATCCTGAAAACACACACACACACACACACACTAGTTACACAAACTCTCCAACACGGAATACCACAGACTGATCGATCATGGCAATCCTGTATTTATTACATAAAACCATTTACTGTAGCCAGAAAGACGGACGTTCAACATCAGCCGAGTTCTAATCGGACGAGAAGACACTAGCGAATTAATTCGACGTGGACACTGAACGAAGCGCAGATTTTATAGGAAAAGAAAACATGAATGCTTACAGTTTGTTCACCACCTCCTTGAGGTCGTTGGTCTGAACTTCACGGGTCATGATCTCCATCATCTTCTTGCGGATCTGGCGGACCTGCTGGTGCTGGGCGTACGACGTCTTGCGGATCTGATTGGAGCGTTTCTTGGTGAAGCCCACGCAGAACAGGCGCAGCAGGTAACCGTCCGTGGTCTTCACGTCCACATGGGCCTCGATCATCGTCTGCACAGGAACAGATACTTAGCCTTCTTATTCTCATTCTTGCATTTTTTGTTCTGCGTTTTACTTTGCGCCACGGCACCTTTTAGAAAAAGCCGCAACATTTCCAAAAGTATAATGATAATATCCACCCCCGGCCCGTACCTGCCACTTCTTGACCATGGAGCACATCTTGTCGCGGGTCAGGTCCATGCCGTGGAAGTTGGTCAGGCAGTTCTTGCCCTGGACATCCTCGGTGATGAGCTTGAACTTGCGGAAGGCCACCTCGTCGTTCTGCAGGTCAGCGAGGCTCACCTCGAACACGCGACCCTTCAGACCGTCAGAGGCGATCCCTAAAACAAAGACCAGCACATCGGTCACTCAGCAGCCAGGAGCTTCCTCTCTACAGAGGATTAGTGGAATTGTGGGAATGTCAGATGACCTCATAAAAAGGAATAATAACAGCTCTTCATCTGGGACCAAAACTTAGTCATCATTCATTCCCAATATCCATGATCAGGATATGGCAGACCTTCTCAAATAAAACTCTTACAATAAGTAACACGTAATCATATCACAGTACTGACATTAAAATCTAGTTTATAAAGTGCTAACACATTAATACATTTCTAAAAAAAGTGCTTGTTGCTGGGCCTCCCAGCAATTTAAAATATCTCAACATCAGACGCATCATCTAAAACCCCAATCAGACAGGATTAAACGTACATGGGCTAATTTCCTGTTCCGGTTTATTTTCAATCCGCATTGGATGGCTGTTTTTCTCCGTCGTTCTTTAAGGAAATTACAGTTTTTCACAAATCTCAGTTCATCCGATCCTTTTAGACCAGATGCACAGCCATGATTTTCAGCTAATTGCTTATTCAGGCCCATGGCCTGCATGCAAATGACCCCTTTCCTAGATATTATACACTTCCTGAACCACAAAACAAATGGATGAATGTTGTACACATTTAAAAAATAAATAAATAAAATAATTTAGTGTCTCTACGATACCATGTGATCACAATCATGTTATATAAACATCCCACTCAGTAGAAAATAAAACCAGTGCAAAAACAAGCCTCACTCCCTCTGCAGTCACTTTAAGAGACCATATATATATATATGAAATCATTCCGGCATCACTCACTGGTTCCCTGAGTCCTGGTGACCAGAGTCTTGCCCAGGTTGCGGATGTTAAACATGGCTGGGGCTTTAACATCGTACCAGTCCTTCTTGGAGAAAGGATCCACGCTGGAAAAGAAAGGACACACAATTTAAAGTTTACTTGTTTCCCCAAACATACACTCTCTTTCCCAGTAACAAAAGCACTGGATGGAGAACAACTCCAGCTTTTTCATGATGCTTGTTATCGCACTGCCTAATCTGATCAAATGCACAACATGCACATATCTGGACATTACACGTTTCACTTAGTTAAAATAATATAGGTGGGAATTTTTGTACATAATACACCTGAGTGGAAAATAGAGAACACTAAACTCATCTTATTTTTTGACTCAGTGCATTAAATTAACAAACAATAATAAAAAAAAAATCACTAAAAAAGTGAACAAACATTCTGATAAACATCTCAGAAGCAAAATCAAGCCCTTTTTAATACTTTTCAATCACGATTTTCACACATTTATACAAAATGAAGCAACAATTAAAGTGATTACTCATTAAAATGACTGACACCAAATAATAGCATGCAGTATTTATCATGACACCACCAGAACAAGTCCTATTTCTCTTCTTACACACTGTTCCTCTTAATCTTTTGACAGTTTACAGTTTATTTGCTTTAACAGAGCCTACACTGAAGCTTATTCTGCAGCCTAATGGATACCAGTGAGGTTTGTAGGAGCCCCAGTTAGCATTTTAAACATGCTAACATGTCTTACAGCTAATATGGTTAACCTTATGACTTCCAATGACACTTTATTAACTAACAAATGTTACAATTCGCACCTGAACAACGACCTATTCCTATAAACAACTTAAAAAAAAAAGGAGAAAAATACCTAAACAAGCTGCTAGGTAGGTAGCCAGCTAAGTCGTGAGCTGTGGTAAAGCCGGGCCCCGCTAACACAATCCGCCGATTATCGAACTCATCCGTACGCTTTATATTACAAAAACTTATTCACCATCTTTATTAAAGTGTCCTAAACAGCCCAAGAGGTGAATTTTTTCACTTACATCTTCTTCTTGGCCCCTTTTTTGCCGCCTTTGGTCAGCCTCTTATTCTTGCCGACTGCCATGTTGGAACGCAGGGAGTAAAAGAGGAGGAAATTAGGTGTTCTCGCGAGAAATAAAGCGAGCGCGAGAAAATGGGGAAATCTCGCGAGAGTTCGTGATGCGTTGAGGAGAGGCGCCATTCAGTGGTCTGTTTTGGGAAACGACAGCAAATAAGCTTGAAAATAATTAATGCTGAATTAATAATTAATTTGAACTTCGGTTATTTTCTTGGTTCTCTTGATGATAACAACAACAACAGCAACAACAACAACAACAATAATAACAATAACAACAACAATAATAATGATAATAATAATAATAATAATAATAATAATAATAATAATAATATTGTGTCTATATCATGGATCTTCAATTTCTTTACAGTCATGATCCTATAAAAAAATTCACAGGTCCTTGTGTGAACTCATATTTCTCATATTTACTTTATTATAGTGATATTTGGCATTTACATACCATCATGTTTATTTATTTGTTTGTTTGTTTGTTTGTTTGTTTATTAATGTCACTGGAGCATTTAATTCAGGAATTTAGAGTACCTAATGAGCTCTTTCCCTATATTAATTAAAAATTAAAAATTACATCCAAGTTGTCATTATTTACACTACTTTATTCACAATTTAATTAACTGTTTAAGTTAATTAGCTTCAGATAAAACCTATCTAATCCAAATGACTAGTGAATTCAGCTTATAACTATTATGACTGCATTTTAAACATTAAAATTATAAAACTCAAATTATAAAATTATAATTTTTAAAAAATGAACTATTAAAATTATAACTAGTTAACCGCAGCAAACAAAAAAGTTTAAATAATTATTAAACTATTTAAAAACTAATGCTTTAAAAACCACAGAGCTGCATTTTTTTTATACTATAACAACTGATTATTTGCCACAGTTGCATCACACCCCGTATCTGCCCCTATCTGTACACCACCCACAAATTTGTTTATGTAAAGGCACAGAAGTGGCGACTGAACAGGTCGGTCTAGGAATCTGTGTGTGTATGTGTGTGTATGTGTGTGTGTGTGTGTGAGAGAGAGAGAGAGAGAGAGAGAGAGAGAGAGCGCAGCTCTTTCTTTCTCTATAAATAGTGCTGCTGTTCATCTCTAATCAAGCTGAAGGCAAAACAGCAGACTGATAGTTAGGTCACTAGTGCAAGGTTACTTCTTATTATCTTTACTAAATTAAAATCTGCTTACAGACTTACTACACCTGCAGGGGGCGTTGTTTTAGTGAAAACCATTCTTCTGTGTCTACAACAGCAAATATTACAATTATTATAGTGTGGATCATGATGTCATGATGGGGTTAATCTCATTCACTGCTCCAGGATTTCTTCAACCTGTTCTCCAGTTTTTCCGGCTCTAACACACCTAAACTCATTAACACGCCCTTCATGTGCAATAACCAGGTGTGTTGAAGTAATAAGCATGTTAAAATTTGCAGCACAGACAGAAAAGCCAGGCAAACACTCAAATAAATTGTGGTATTTTCTTTTATATTTAAATATTGGACAAAAAGGAACAACACATAAAAAATGCACATGGTTTCACAATGATTATATGGTTGAGACATTTTTTTTAAGTTGGCAGGAAAATTCAAACTTGTTTCCTTCATCTGTATCAAATATTTTCGGGATGTGAAAACCCTAATCACTCAGGAATACACTTTCAAAGGTTTTCATCAAGCAGTTGATGAACACAAAGATGATTCACTTTGTGCCTCGGGTTTGTCTCTTAAAAAAAAGGTTCTATCTTTTTTTTAGCAGCTAGAACTGTGAAACTATCCAAAGAACCATTTTTTCTTACATTATGAAACCAAGTTCAAGTGTGTTGTAACAAATTTACAAAAGTTTTGTAACTTGTTGTAACAATCAACAAGTTTTTCGTCCCAGTTTGCCCCTCTAGGGGAACTGTTATAGGTTATGTAGAATCCTACAAAAAAAAAGTTGTTACCTTAAATACCTAACAATCTGTTTCTAAGAGTACAAATGATGCCATCAAAGAACCACCGAGAAACCCCTTTTTTGTAGAACAGATTACGCCTACAACTCTAAAGTGTGTTCGGTTTGTCCTTCTAGGAGGTTCTACGTAGAATCCTACAAAAGCGAGTTCTACTTTGAGATAAGGTTCTAAGTGGAAGGAAAGAGCTCTTAAAATAAATACCTCTTCATAAAGAACCATCGAGGAACTCTTGAAGACTTCTTTTTACAACATGCTTAGAAAGGACTTTACATATAGAACTGCTTAAGCCTTTTTTTGTATGCCATTCTAGAACCTATGGTACTGTGGTAAAGTTTAACATGACATAGAATAACATAACATAGTATAGAACATATACCATAATAAACATTACAGTTAAACATGTAATAAACTCTGATTACATGGAGTATCAAAGTATAATCATGACTGCTTTACAGATTAGAGTTTCATAATCATTACTACCATAAATTTTGACGGTGGAGCGGCTGGCCGCTTTATGTCCCGGGGCGCCCTCATGTCTGTGTTACCTGCTGGCTCTCCCTTTTAGTTATGCTGTCATAGCTAGCCCTGCCGGAGTTCCT
>JAQMYM010000013.1:9719873-9743304 GCA_030014255.1 Parauchenoglanis ngamensis
TGTCTCTCTCTCTCTCTCTCTCTCTCTCTCTCTCTCTGACTGTCTGCTTCTCTGTTTGTCTCTGTTTCTCTCTGTCTCTCTCTCTCTCTGTCTGTCTGCCTCTCTGTTTGTCTCTGTCTCTCTCTCTCTGTGTCCCTCTCTCTCTCCATTCCCTCCCTCTGTTTTAATTTAATTAACATTTAATAAAAAAATAAAATAAAACAATATGAGAGGGGATGGTTCAAAA
Organism: Parauchenoglanis ngamensis; assembly: GCA_030014255.1. NCBI lineage: Eukaryota > Metazoa > Chordata > Actinopteri > Siluriformes > Auchenoglanididae > Parauchenoglanis > Parauchenoglanis ngamensis. The sequence continues at coordinate 9,720,100 of JAQMYM010000013.1, forward strand.
TCTTTTCACTGATAAAGTTGATTAAGATGATGATAAAGATGATAAGATGATAATGACTTAACTGCATTATTCCTTTTTATCAAAATAATTTAGACTAAACACAGTGATTCATGATGTGATCTTATGATCTCATCTCCCACAACTGCACGTGTAAATATTAGACTGTACACGTAGACATGTGGAAATTCCGTGTTTGTCCTTTCCTATGAGCTTGCACGTGGGTCGCAGTAAAAAGCAGGAAGTCTGAGTGACTTCTCTCATCACACACTTCGTATCTCAGGAAGCAGAACGTCTCCGAGACATACCACAGGGAAACATTATACACCAGGAAGTCCTCTTAGCACAACCTATATTCAGTGTTAACCACATTAGCTGAGATTTTTATAGCTGGCTCTCGAAGCTTGTCGTGACTCAGTCCTAAAGCTGTGGGGTTTGCAAAACCTCAGAGAAGCGAAATATCATGTTACATATCATAAATGATTTATGTTTAGCTAATATATCTTGCTGACGTTATTGCCTAACTGATACTCGACTACAGCTTGTAACTTGGAATTTCGGATCTCCTACTAGGAAAATAAACAAAACCTCAACGCCAGCATGTCATCATGCCAACAGTAAATAAAATTTCACTTCATTACTTCAAATGAGCTGCCACTAACAAAACACAAACGTGGAGACGTCCATTTTTATCCCACTTTGTAGCTCAAATGCGGCGTAATTCCGAGTTAACTTGAACACATCATAAGCACTAAATATCCAAATGTTCTTCATGAACTGGATTCATGACTCGATTTTAAAAAACTGCAACATTTATTAGCTTGTTCTTTATCAACTTAAGTATTTCTTTTGTTAAGTTACATGTATATAATAGATTTACTTTTGTTTAATTTTCTTAATAGCCCACAATAATTATTTACATAATTTTTATGAAGGTTGGAGTAAAATTTAATAGCCTATTAACTAAAAAATAACTTTTTCTTAAAAATTAAAAAAGCTTATACATAAAACTCCCTCCATTTGCTTCTCTTTTCTTTAGCGGTCAGCAGTCTGTGAAAAGGTCGTTCTGATTTCTTGCTGAATCTGTTTGTAAATGAGCACAAAATCTCTTTCCCATTTTAGATCTGGTTTTTGTGTGTGTTTTCGAGGCACTACAGCAGTTACTTCCTCCTACGGTGACCACACGTGTAATTCATGCTATAGTACGTTATTGCGCCCTCTGCTGTCTAAACACAATTATAGCTAGGAAAAGGTCAGTGAATCGTGATGAATGAATCGCGGTTGATTTTTATTTCCATCGATTCGAATCATAAAATTGCATTGCGATTTATCGATGCACGATATATCGTCACATGCCTAATCTGGAGGATAAAAAGCAGCGTCCACGGCACTGCACGTCAGAGCCGAAACATCTGGATCTGCCTGGCATCTGAGTCAAACAGTAATTTTTTGGCGATTTCATTCGCAGTTACGTTAAACAGACTGACATTACTGTTTAAAATACATTTTTATTTGTATAGCGCTTTTAACAACAGACATTGTCACAAAGCTTTCTGCTTTCGGCGTGATTGTTGTTATGATCTGCATCTCTAATCATAAACCCTCACAGTACATTCAAAATATTTACTAATCTAGAAAACTAGCGATCAAAACATTTAAAAAATTCTAACACTGACTGAAAAACGTAAGTATTAGTAGCCAATAACAGTCTAGTATAGTATATAAGTGTGTGATTTGAGACATAATGTTAGTTTGTGTATTCAGTTGTGTACACAGAGTCACATGGTGCTTTAGTGCCTCCACTATTTATGTTGGTATTGCACCATGCCACCGACCGCAGGATATTGCTGTGTTGCATGTGATGTCACATCCGCCTCCATATATACGCAAGACATGAAGTGGTGGTCAGCCAAGCTCACTGTTCACAAAGCACGATACTAGCAACATCGCAAAGATGCCTACAAAGCAGGATTAGCTCAAAGTTAGCCAAGCGTTAACGTTACGGAGAGAAGGTTTGGCTGTAGCAGCTAGATTTAATTTTGTAGCAAAATTTGGTGTTTTTTCGTACATTTAATCAAATTAAATAATACTAACGTAATATAAAAAAGATCTACAATAAAGGACCATGTGTGAAAGCTAAATATATTCTCTTGCAGTGTTGCTGTTATTTATTTTCCGTCTCGTGTTAATGTGTAAGTGTTCAAGAATAGGGGTTAAGTGTGATATTAACTCCACTCCACTCTACACTTCTGTACATTAATAAATCATTAAGTGTAAGAGAAGAAGTTAAGCTCCAACTGACTCTGACCCTCTGCTTTTCTTGTAAATCTTCCTAATGAGAGCCACTTCCTGTTTGCTGCAGCCCACTTCCTATGCAGCACTGTTTAGATAAAGATAATGACCGGATAACGAGCGGCGTTAAGTCTGGGTGTGACTCTATACACAGAACTGGATTCTTTTACATTTCGATTATTCTTCTAAACTGATCTTAAATTTGTTGTGATTGATGCGATTTATAATGTTTATTTGTATTTTCACGTCTATAAGATCTATTTTGTGCCCTGTAGGGGGTGCTGTGACTTATCACCTGTGAGTGCCTTACTCCACAATTCCCTCTAGAAGTTTAGATTGTAACAGGAAGATGCATCATTTGTAGTAAAAGGGGGGTTGGGGTGTGTTTTAGGGGCGATATCATGCTAGTATCAGGCTACAAGTGAAACCATGGCAACCGGCGCCGCCTTACATTTTTTTTAAAGATGTTGCCTAAGCAATAAAAATGATGTAATTTAGCTTTTCTGCTTTTGTATTGATGGTTGACTTTTTCCCCACACTTTTTTCCGCTTCTGTCACCGTCTGTTTATCCTCTCTGCTCTCTCTGACCTTCCGTCTTTCCAGCTTTTTAGAGCAGCAAACTTGGATTTGTACAAATATGGATTTGTATTTAGATATTTACTTAGTTACTTTTATTCCTTTGCTTCTTTATTTATTTACGCACTCCTGTTTATTTTATTTTTTATGCATATATAAAAATATGTATATTTATTTACTTGTTAACTTATTTTTTTTTCATGTGTCTGTGTTTACATTTTGTTTATTTACTTTATTTATTACAGTCTAAAATTTTTGTATTTAAATTTCTCTGTCTCTGTGTCCCTATGTCTGTCTGTGTCTCTCTGTATGTTTCTCTCTCTCTGTTCCTGTCTCACTGTCTCCCTCTATGTCTCTCTGTGGCTCTCTCTTTCTCTGTGTGTCTCTCTGTGCCATTCTCTGTGTGTCTCTCTCTTTGTCTCTGTCCCTCTCTGTCTCTCTATGTCTCTTTCTGTGTCTCTCTGTCTCCCTCTGTCTCTCTCTGTGTCTCTCTGTCTCTGTCTCCCTGTATCTCTCTGTGTCCCTCTCTGTGTCCCTCTCTGTGTCCCTCTCTGTGTCCCTCTCTGTGTCCCTCTCTGTGTCCCTCTCTGTCTCCCTGTGTCTCTCTCTCTCTGTCTTTCTGTCTCTCTGTGTCTCTCTCTCTGTCTTTCTGTCTCTCTGTGTCTCTGTCTCTCTCTGTGTGTCCGTGCAGTTGGTCGGTGGTCAGTTTGACCTGGAGATGAACTTCATCATCCAGGAGACGGACAGCATCACGTGTATGGTGGACCTGTTGGATAGGTGTGAGGTCACGTGTCAGGCCGAGGTGTGGAGCATGTTCACCGCCGTGCTGAAGAAGAGTGTGAGGAACCTGCAGGCCTGCACCGATGTCGGCCTGATCACACTCGTCCTGCAGAGGATAGACAGAACGGACAGCATGATCGCAGGTAACACTCTGCTCTGGACTCAGAGTGACGGAGTCGTGGTCTGTTTCTGCAGCTGAGAGGCGTGACCAATATTTTCAAGTACTGTTTGAATATTTATAAGTTATGGGTTATATAGTGGTCACAGCATCTTTCTGGCTATACTGTGTAATATTTCTCTCTGTCTGAGGGTCTGTGTGTCTTTCTGTCTGTCTCTCAGACCTGCTGGTGGACATGTTAGGCGTTTTGGCGAGTTACAGCATCACAGTGAAAGAGCTGAAGCTCTATTTCAGTAAACTGCAGGGAGAGAAAGGACAATGGGTACGCATCTCTGTTATATTTATCTTTATTATATTTTATTTTGTTTTATTCATTGACTTCTAATAAAATATATAAATAAAACAAGATAAGTAATTATTTCCTGTGTACCTACACTATTACAGTTATCTGCAAAGAATGACTTTATGCATTGTTCTTCACAACATTTTATCTTCCTTTTCCTTGTTGTGCTTAATTTTCCTCCTCCTCATCCTCTTTTGCTTTTCCTCTTCACCTTTGTCTTTCATCCTCTCTCCCTCTCTCTCTCTCTCTCTCTCTCTCCCTCTCCTTCGTTTGCCTTCCTCTTCTTCCTCATTCTCTTTCTCTTCTCCCTCTCTTCTGCCTCTACCCTTTCCTCATCCTCATTTCCTCTCCCTCATTTCTTTCTCTTCCTCGACTTCCTCATTTCCAATTTTCTCTTCTTTTTCTTATGTTTTCTCTTCCTCCTACTTTTTTCTTTTCCTCACTCTTGTTCCTCTTCCGCATCTTCCTCATTCTCATTTTGCCCTCTCTCTCTTGTTCCTCTTCCTCATTTCTATTTTTCTCTTTTCCTTTTCTCACATTTCCTCTTCCTCTTCCCTCTTCCTCCAGCCTCCTCATGCCGTAAAGCTGCTCTTGGTGTTGAAGTCCATGGCTCATTGCTCCGGCCCTGACGCGTTCTTCACTTTTCCTGGAAAGAGTGCAGCGGTGAGTGCATCACAAAACCCATGACCTTTAAACTTTTACCTTTAAGCTGGACCTGTCTCTGTGTTTAAGTGTCTCTGTGTCTCTCTCTGTCTGTCTCTCTCTATGTCTCTGTGTCCGACTGTCTCTGTGTCTCTCCCTGTTGCTCTCTCTCTGTGTATCTCTGTGTTCCACTTTCTCGGTCTCTCTATATCTCTCTGTCTCTCTCACTCTCTCTCTCTCTCTCTCTCTCTCTCTCCATGTCTCTGTGTCCGACTGTCTCTGTGTCTCTCCCTGTTGCTCTCTCTCTGTGTATCTCTGTGTCCCACTTTCTCTGTCTCTCGCTGTCTCGCTGTCTCTCTGTCTCTCTCTCTCTCTCTCTCTCTCTCTCTCTCTCTCTCTATGTCTCTGTGTCCTGCTGTCTCTGTTCCTCTCTCTATGTCCCTGTGTCCGACTCTCTCTGTGTCTGTCTCTGTGTGTCTCTCTTTGTGTCTCACTGTCCCTGTGTCCCTCTCTGTCTTTCTGTCTCTCTATGTTTGTTTGTGTCTCTGTGTCTCTCTCTCTCTATGTGTTTCTCTTTGTGTGTCTCTCTGGTCTTGTGTCTCTGTGTCTCTCGGTGTCTCTTTTTGCCACAGCGTCGCTTTCTGTGTCTCTGAGTATCTAAATCTGTATTATAAAGTAATTGTCATTGGTACAGGATTCAGCAAAATCACAAATTTTCACAAATTTTCTGTGTATGTGTGTGTATGTGTGTGTATGTGTGTGTATGTGTGTGTGTGTGTGTGTGTGTGTTTATAACAGGCCATAGCACTTCCACCGATTGCTAAATGGCCGTACCAGAACGGCTTCACCTTCCACACCTGGCTGCGTCTGGATCCAATCAGTAACATCAACGTGGATAAAGATAAGCCCTACCTGTACTGGTGAGTCTCTCTCTCATGCTTTCTCTCTCTCTCTCTCACACATACACACGCGCGCACACACACGCGCGCACACACACACGCGCACACGCACACACACGTACAGCATGCCATTTTAACACTATAAGTAGATTGTTGTGTCCTAAACTCTATTGTTTATTAGAAGACTTTTTATTGTAGAATTGTAAAAATAGTGCAATAAGAACCTGAACAATTAAAGTTAAAATATTTTTGCCACTTGTGACATCATCTGTCTTTTTCTCCTAGTTTTCGGACGAGCAAAGGTATGGGTTATTCGTCCCATTTTGTTGGTGGATGTCTTATTGTTACTGCATTAAAAGCTAAAGGGAAAGGGTTCCAGCACTGCGTCAAGTTCGACTTCAAACCCCAGAAGGTAAAGTGTTTCAGCACATTCAGTAAGGAATAATACACTCAGGGGAGAGGGTGATTTTATAGGAAAATAATCACAGACAACCTGATATGAAGCGGAGTTGCCGTTACCACCCCAAAGTTGATTATTTTCCCATAATATGACGTCCCAAGGTGTTTTATATTTCTTACACCATAGCAATTTGCCTAAGATTACAATATTAAATTTTTTAAGGAATGAAATATTTGGTGTGTGTGTGTGTTGCAGTGGTACATGGTGACCATTGTGCATATCTATCATCGCTGGAAGAACAGTGAAATTAGCTGCTATGTGAACGGAGAGCTGGCGTCTTTTGGAGAGATCACGTGGTTCGTCAACACCAGTGATGTAAGAATCAAATCAAAAACACATGAAAGACATACTTAAAGATTTCAAGCTGTTTCCCTACCCTTGTGTTTTGGACCATGTCTAACCTTTATTATTCCTCTCTCTCTCTCTCTCTCTCGCTCTCTCTCTCTCTCGCTCTCTCTCTCTCTCGCTCTCTCTCTCTCTCTCTTTTTCTATTAACAGACATTTGATAAATGTTTTCTGGGCTCGGCGGAGACGGCGGATGCTAACCGTGCATTTTGTGGTCAGATGGGGGCAGTGTATCTTTTCAATGATGCCCTCAACGCCGCTCAGATCTTTGCCATCTATCAACTAGGCCCCTCCTACAAGGTAGCACGCGCGCACACACACACACACACACACACACACACACACACACACACACACACACACACACACACACACAAAGTATCAGACCAAATCCTATGTATCTGTGTATGACTGTTTTCAATACCTTATTTGTCTCTCTCTCTCTGTGTCTCTGTCTTGCTACATTTGTCCAACAATCTGTCTCTCCCTCTTTCTTTTCTGTCCTTTTCTCCATCAATCCCTCATCATTTCTCCCTTCCTCTGTCTCTCTCCATCTCTCTGTCTTTGCATCTCTTTATCTCTCCATCTTTCTCGCCATCTCTTTATCTGTCCATCTCTCTTTATCTCTCCATCTCTTTCTCTCTCTCCATCACTTTCTCTCTTTCTCTATATCTCTTTATCTCTCCATCACTCCATATCACTAACTCTTTCTCTCTATCTCTTTATCTCTCCATCTCTTTCTCTCTCTCCATCACTTTCTCTCTTTCTCTCTATCTCTTTATCGCTCCATCTCTCTCTGATTCTCTGTCTGTCTCATTCTCTCATCTTCTCTCCTTCCTTTCCTCTCTCTTTCTCCCTCTTTCTATCTCTCAGGGTGTGTTTAAGTATAAAGCAGAAAGTGACCTGCTGTTTGCGGATCATCATAAATCTCTGCTGTACGACGGCAAACTGAGCAACAGCATCGCCTTCACCTACAACCCCCGAGCTACAGACGCCCAGCTGTGCCTCGAGTCCTCACCCAGAGACAATACGTCCATCTTCATACACTCTCCTCATGCCCTGATGCTGCAGGTACACACACACACACAGACACACACACACACACACACACTCACACACACACACAGTTTCTTTCTTCCTCTCATCCCAGCCATTCTGAGCTCTCTGATAAGTAATGTTAATGAGTGTTAAAAATACAAGGAGCACACAGAAGAGTTTTACTGTAACTCATTTATCTCTCCTTCTCTCTTTCTCTCTCTCTCTGTCTCTCTTTCTTCCTTTGTAGGATGTGAAGGCTGTGGTCACTCACTCGGTTCAGAGTGCTGTTCACTCCATCGGAGGAGTGCAGGTTCTTTTCCCTCTTTTCACTCAACTGGACTTTGTGCAGCCGAACAGCGAAGAACCTGACAGCTCTGTCTCGTAAATAGACACACACACACATCTCTCAGTACTCTGTCTCTGAGAACCTTTAATACTCTGAACACAAACACACAATAATAATAATAATAATCTGTAATGCACTGGACACTGTATGGAACATTCCCACTGTGTTGTGCTCCAGCTGCACGCTGCTGTCCTTCCTGTTGGAGTTGTTGAAGTTGTCCGTAGCAATGCAGGAGCAGATCCTCACCTATAAGGGCTTCCTCGTCATCGGATACTCTCTGGAGAAGGTCAGTCAGTACCATTTTCTCACATACTAATATGGAACTAATATGGAGTGTAGATCTTGGAGTGAGATGGGGTGTGTATAACGCTCTCATGGTTATTTAACACGTCCTTTATGACCAGGGATTTGTAACGTTACCAGCTTACCAGCTGCCTGATTCAGATCAAAGCTCAAAATTAATAACAAATACTACTACTACTACTGCTATTGCTGCTGCTTCTGTTGTGACTAGTACTCCTGTTACTACTATTATTACTACTATTACTACTACTACTGCTATTACTGCTGCTTCTGTTGTAACTAGTACTGTTTGTTACTACCTTTATTCTTGCTCTTATTACTGCTATTTGTACTACTATTGCTAATGCTATTACTAATATTACTACTACTATTACGCTCTGGATAAGGGTGTCTGCCAAATGCCATAAATGTACTATTGCTATTTTTATTCCTGCTACTATTACTACTGCTTTTACTACTATTATTACTACTATTAGTACTGCTATTACTGCTATTAGTGTTACTATTACTACTGCTATTACTGTTATTACTGCTACTGCTGCTATTACTACTACTGCTATTGCTACTTTTATTTCTGCTACTATTACTAGTATTACTGCATTATTGCTGTTATTACTACTAGTCTTTCTGTTGCTAATAACACTGTTATTACTACGATTACTACTACTGCTATTAGTACTGCTATTAATACGATTACTACTACTGATATTGCTGTTATTAGTATGATTTTTCATACTATTCCTAGTACTATGCATACTACAGACACAACTATTTATTAGTGTTTTTTACTCACAGCATGGGTAAGATGCATGTTTTACAGGAGTGTGCCACTTTCATTTCATTCAGGAGTGTGTTTTCATTCACCCATTACTATCAGAGTTGCATTTTAGTGTACATTTCTGTATTATTGCATTGTTTATTTCAGGTCACGTCATCCCTCATGCTAGCGTTATGCTGAACTTATTCTAACATCTAGCTAGCACTCATGTTAAGCAACATGATTTTGACTTTATGCTAAAATTAGGTTCGCCAGATGTTTACACTAATGTTATGCAAGTAAATAATGCAAATAAGCCAAATAATATTAATAGCCAAAGTAACGAGGTCTCTTCAACTGTCTGTGTGTGTGTGTGTGTGTGTGTGTGTGTGTGTGTGTGCGTGCGTGTGCGTGTGTGTGTGTGTGTGTGTGTGTGTGTGTGTGTGTGTGTGAGTGTGTGTGAGTGACTACGGCATGAATCATGGGCTCACACTCCATCACAGCAGCAGTATAGTATGAGCGCGTACGGAGCTGTGCTGCGGATGTAGGAGGAAAACAGGATCTGTTTACTGAAGCGCGTGAATGAAACAGAGGTAAGCCTTGCCTTCCTGCTCTCTCTTCCCATCTTACTGTCGGAAAGAACTGATCGATTTGTGGCGAACTCGCTTTCCGAAGTTAGACGATTTAGAAAAAGTGGAGCTCGACATAGCTAGAAAATCGCCATATTTAGCAGCTTGAAGTCACGAAATGTGCCAGAGCTTTTAATAAGCAGCTCACCGTTATTATTCATTATAGGAGCGTCCTGTAGAGCATTTTGAGCTAGAAATAGTAGGTTGTGCTGTGTGTGTGTGTGTGTGTGTGTGTGTGTGTACCCAGAATATCATCACAATTACTTTGACCTAGTATCATGTGGACAGAAACAGCAGAATGTTCCATGGAAGGAGAATCATCTGCTGCGGCTCTTTAGGTTTCTCTCAGCCTCCTTTTAAACACTGGTCAGATTTCACGTGTTCAGTGGCTTTCTCAGGATTTGTATTCGTGTAGATCTTGTCTCGTCAGGATCTTTAATCTGTAAGAAATGACAGCTCGGTCTTTATCATCTGCGCAGTGTCTTGCTGATTATGAGTGACTGTGTAGATGTTCAGTGTGTGCTGTGCTTGATGCGGATCAGTAAGCTCCACAGTCTTCACATCCAGGTCACGTGATCACTGCCTCCATGCTGCTTTCCAGCTGTTTGACTCCCACATTAGGAAGCTGTCCAGTGGTGTAACACTCTAGATCAGGGAAATTTACCTAAAATCCTTGTGAAGGTCCAGTTGTATGAAGTCCCTTATTTTTAGAAAGACCAGACGACAATGCTTAAACTTTAATGATTAGTTTGTTAATATAATTGAGAAATTAAATTTTTTGTTTGTAATATTATGTGTCATAGTGCTGCTTCTCATTACCACTTTTGACTAGCGCCATGGACTCCGAACAGATGAGACATTCATTTTGAATTTGACACAGGGACAAACTGATACATCTCTGTCCAGTTGTTTTTACATAAAAGCATTTGGCAGGCATCGTCGTCCAGAGCCGCTTACAGAAGTGAAAAAACATTACACTTTACATTTATATTTATACTTATAACTGAGCAGTTAAGGGTTAAGAGCCATGCTTCCATTCAATAGTTCAGTGCCTTAACCACTGAGCTACCAATGTCTCTACACTATGAGTTTGTGATCGACTTTGTTTTTAAGTAAGCCATTTCATTGGTTCTCTTATCAGACGAGAGACCGGAAGTTAAATGAACCTAATGTATATAGCACTGCTGCTAGTCTCTGGTCCAATAAATTGCTTTCAGCTAAAGTTCCCAGCACCGGTTCTGACATCCTGTGCTGCATAATTTATTGTTTTGCCTGCTCCCAACACACCTGATTCAACCAACTTCCTTGTGCCTGGATCAGACTACAAGAGTTCAGCCCAATTTTGACACACTTTTTTCGTGGTCAATAAATTTCCAGCATCGGGCCCAAATTTGAATGTCAGGACCAACGAACAGGTCTTTTAGTGTGACATAATCAAAGGTCAGCGATGTGGCATTTGGGACACCCCACGACACCCCGACAAAAAGTCTAATGTCAGAATTTTTACATTTTCTTGCCTAGTCTGATAACTCCTATGACATCATTGCTGTCAACCCTCTAGTTTTTTCCAGGTTTCTGCCATATTTTAGCCTTCTTTCCTGCACTTTTTTGGTCAGGTACCTTACAAAATGTTAGATAAACATCTCGTAAAAGAAAACTACACCATATCAATGATTACACACATTTGTTTTTTAAATCTGTTTAACCCCATAATTGTACTATGTAGAACATAATAAATAGGTGTTTGTCGGTCCGAAAGGGTTCCAGATAGAACTCACACCCTCTCTCACCCACCCATTGGTAATACATTTTTAAGTGCTGAAATGTATCCCCCTTTGTGTTTTCATTTATGTAATTCAGGGGGTGTTCACAGCATTTCACCTTCAACCGGGTATCTGACTGACCACCTAATTGTAGTCACTTAGTTAATGTAGGAGTTAATCCAATCCTTTTTGATATTTTAAAGCAAGTGATTGCCTAGGGATGATTTCAGAGTTCACTGTGTGCAACCTTGTCTAAACATAACGGGTACGGCTGGTGGCCGAGGTCAGGGTCAAACTTGTAGTGTTGCCAATCTTCTGACCAAGACATGGCAAGAATTTATGGCACTATGATTGCCTTTGGTGACATGGTGACCATCATGAAAGACAAAAATATTGTGTAGTCTGATCCCGGCATTACTTTAAGTGGGTGTGTTAGAGTAGGAAATTCATTATGTGTGAAGGACAGGGGTTGCTGCAGGACCAGGGACATGATCCTGTGATGCATGTGATAGGGAACCACAACATAAGATATACTAAAAAAATTTACAGAATGTAAAGTTGCTGATCTATGGCCAGTTATTCAGCTGTTGATCAGCTGTGCTACAGGATTTTTTTATGTGCTCAGTTTCATCCAGTCAAATACACTACCCCTCCCAATCTGACTTGTCTGGGAGACATTGCGCCATTCACGTAACAGAAACTTGCTCAGAAACTTACTCCTACTGATGTATCACTCTCCTTTTTTAAATAAGGAAAACCTGTCATATGAACTGGGAGCAATAAATGGGAGAACTGGTTAAAGAAAATGTTACAGAGTAAAAGGTTACATTGTTATTTCAAAATGTAGTGAAAGAGTAGGAAGTCACTGAGGCACACTTTGCTCAGCATGTTTTCTCAAATAATCACCAGACTCATGGATTTCCATTATTTTCACATATGATTGAGTTGTATGTAATGAATGAATAGGAATAATAAACTTCAGGTATATTCTCTCTAATTTCAAATATGAAAATTTGGTTTGTGGGGACATGAAATGGGAAGGCATACAAATGTCTGCAGTGACAAATGTGAAAATCTCATCTCACCACCTGAAAGATAACCACCTTTTAACTTACAAGTGGAATGTAGTAACACCATCTAAATGTAATAAGGTTACATATTTACATATTTACAGATTTAGTTACATATAATTTACACAAGAATGCAGAGTGCAGTCAGAGCAGTTAAGACATAGCATGATTGGTCATCATTATTTATTCAGTGCCTATCTGCAGTGATGAAGAAGTTTGACTTTGTGGTCAATTTTAGAATGTGCAAAGGAACCGGAGACAGTAGAGGTAATTTCTGTCCTGAAGGCAGACAAGAAGAAAAACCAGGAGAACAAAGCAGGTCCGGGTCTTCAATGCACATTTGCAGAGGAAATGAACCCTTATAATTTGTTTCGGTTCTACCCCTAGATCACACCAACATTGACAGGCAATGCTATCCAGTACAGATCAATTTATGTGTAAGTGACAAGAAGGTTTTTAATTCAAACCACAGCACTGCCAAAGAGCCCAGTTTGACCCCCTACCTTTACAACTGATCCTGACACCACAAAACACAGTATATACCCAAATCTCACCCACTCTTCAGTGATAACTTCATTTGCTGTAAACTTAAAGACCCCGATGCTCAAAATGAACATCCTTTCAACTAATTCAGTACTGTTTATGAATCTGTATATAATTGTGGAAGAGTAACAACTTATAATTTCACTCTCTGATGTCATCCAGATGAGGATAGGTTCCCTTTTGAGTCTGGTTCCTCTAAAGGTTTCTTCCTTGTGTCATTTCAGAGAGGTATTTATTGCTAGTCGCACCAATGGGTTGCTTGATAGGGTTCTAGGTCTAAATATAATTGTACATAGGGATTTCTGTAAGGCTGCTTTGTGACAACGTCTAAATGTATTTAATCGAATTGAACATATCCAAACTACAGTCAAAATAGTGGCTATGATAAGCATCACAAGTGATCACCATCAACAATATTACCACCGTGGGAGAGTAGATGGATGTCTTCTAAAAATGAACCTTCCTAACTGGCTATGGAAACTTTTGGCTTTCGGAAACAAATCAAAGGATTTAGTTTCCACTCGGCAGTAAGAATGGGATTCTCCAGTGTCTTTTTGTAGCATCATTTTGAGTTAATGTTTATTCTTTAGTGCATTCATTAGATGCCTCATACTCTACCAGTACTATAGCATGTCAAAATAATATATCACCTGTGCTTCTTCAAGTGGAGTAGTCACTATTTAGAATGATATTATGTTGTAATTTGTTGTAACTTGTTGTAACTATGTTGAAACCATTGGCACAAACAGGCTTAGACAAAGGTAAATGTGTGTTAATTTTGTTAAGTAAATGTCTGACTGCAGTTTATAAGCGTAATCTAACTGATTTAAAACTTTAGTTAAAATGTTAGAAAGGTTTTCTCTTTTTCAGCATTTGATTATTAGTATTTGCACAGCTTTATATAAATCTAATACAAAGCTTTTTACTCAGACACTTTTTATTTATCTTTAAGCATGTACTGTACAAACCAGTTTCAGAAGCTTTTATCTCTGATGAGCACATAGCATCTGAAAAAGTTCACTCAGTTGTTTATTTTAAATATGAAAGCAATAGACTCTATGGTTGCTTGTCAGAGATTCGTTTAAGCATGTCTATCAGAATATTATTCTAAATTTTTTCTTGTATGATTCATGTAACCAACTATTTGCCTAAAATCAATGACTGAGTGCTTAGGAAAGAAATCTGTTAAGCAAGTTATTTACAAAGAAAAATGCAAGCAATAAGTTAAATGTGGCGGGAATAAAATAAAAAAATTATTTTAAATGCCATTCAATTTCACATGCAAAAAAAACTTAATGTACACTAAAAACTGGAGCAGAATTTACACAGAAAGTGTGGAAGGTCCACTATGTAGGATTCAACCACCTGAATGCCCCTCCCTTACCCTTCCCTTTCCAAGCATATACTTATGTATACTTACTTACATTACTTATATTCACAGTCCCTTGCTTTTTCTGTGCTAAATAATAAGTATGATCCTTCATTTTTCAAAATTTGGATTCTCAAATACGTTAGCCAGCACTAGCAAACACAGATTCCTTTTCTTTCTTTCTTTCTTTCTTTCTTTCTTTCTTTCTTTCTTTCTTTTTCCTTCCTTCCTTCTTCTTTATCATTCTTCTGGTGCTTCCTTCCAGATTCATGCTGCCATTTGCAAAATTGTGAAATATGGAAGGCACTTTCTAGAGGTTTGTTCATTCTGGGCTACTGACAACAACATGGTGACTAGAAGAGGACCCACACCTTATGTAGATATAAACGGCTCGTTCTAAGCTTACGAAAACACAATAATTCGTAGTTACCGGTAATTATACACTAATGCAAACATACTTGTGAATATTCTATTCCATTTCTGCCAGTAGATCCCCTTACATCCTACGTAGTGGACCTTTAAATAAGTACATAGTGACTGTCCAAGAAATAGACATCTCACCACCCATCAATATCACTGTGCAAAAATGCAATAAATATTTTATAAAGGGTAGGCCTCTAACACCCAAACATATCGTATAACTGTTACTGTAAAACAGGGGGAATGGGTACTTTCAACTTTGGGCCAGCTGAATTGCCAGTATGCATCACTTAAAAACATGACAGAAGTCTTAATACTTCATAACATTATTCATGACATTATTATGCATTCGTTCATTCCTTTATCTTCAAACTGTTTTATCCTGGTCAGGGTTGTGGTGAATATGGAGCCTATCCCAGGAGCACTGGGTGCAAGACAGGAACACAACCTGAATGGGACACCAGTCCATCGCAGGGCACCATGCACACATGTTCAATGTAGTGTAGTCAGTCCACCTACTGGCACGCTCTTTGGAGGTAGGAGGAACCCGGTTTGAACATGAAGGCAGCAATGCTGCTCAGCACATTACCACCCACATTATGTAGAAAATAAAAGTGCAGGGTTTCAATGTATCATTATTGCCTTGCAAACAGAGAGTAAAACAACAGGGCGTGTAGGCTTATAAAAAAAAGTAATACAAAAAGAGCTGATTGTTGAAATATAATGAGTCAGTAAAACAGATGTGCATTGTGTAGGATTCAGTGACTCAGGATTCATGACTATTTACTTTATCTGAAATGCTTTTCTGACTGTGTGGTTTTGAGAGAGAAATGGCTGATGTTTGTTGTTTGAGATTGTGCTATCAAGACAAGGCAGTAAGTCACAGGGGAAGGATGACACATTTCCATGATGCTCTTAATCCAATCCACCAGCAAGTGAAGAAAAAAAAGCAAGGAACATTAATTCCAAGCTCCAAGATATCTTCGGCTGATTTCCTGACTAGAGCAATAGCACTGTCTTTGTGGGTGTATTAGGTTCTCACATACAAGTACATCCGGCTTCTTTCAGAAATGCTTCCTGGATACTTCCAAATTGACTGATATCTTTATAGACTTTGTCACAAACACAGCATGACTGGAAAAGATTTGATCGGACTAATGTAGGCTACCACCCAAGAGTGCATTTGCACTCACACCTTCACAAGTGTCGGCTTCACCATGCAGGACATATTTATTTTATTATTAATAATGCACAGAATAGCATTTTTTTATCAAGTGGTTGTATTTCAAGGGAGGAACACATAAGGATCACATGAGATATGGAGTCAAAAAAGAGAAATGACACAACTTTGTTGTTATGGTAACATGTTTCCTTTTTCAGCATTGTTCACTCCTTAAAAAGGAAGCACTCAGCACTGTATGGATGTCCTTACATCCTGTAAAAATGAAAGCATGTGAGCAAGCAGTACCTCTTGAAAAGATAGTACACCTTGAGCAAAAACTGGATCATTCTTTGTCACTGGGGTGGTGCCCTCAGTACAGCTTTTGTACCTTTAGTATGTATCTGTGTACCATATGTATCAATTAAATTGAAATTTTTCTTTATTATTAGCAAATAATTCTCTATCTAATCTCAAACAGTCTTACAGTCAAACAGTCACTGAGCAAAATGTGAATGCTTGCTACTATGTGCATTTAAGTCTCAGTCCAGCAGATAATTCCTTTTGTTCAGTTACTAATTAACTTTGCATAATAAAGGTGGTTCCTAACTTCTTTTTAATTCGGAGCAATTGGAAACACATGCCAGACTTGATTAAATGCATGACTTTGCTATTGCTGTTGTTCTGTGTTTGAATAAAGCTTTGTCAGGCAACACCGAAACCCCCTGTGTCAGAACCAGAACCAGCACCCAAACACATGATTAGAACCAGGACGTTGCTGGTTTTCACTGTAAAGAGGAACTGTCTGTAAAGAGGCTGCAGTAACACTTTGCGTGGGCATCACCAAGCACTTACTGGCAGCAACAGAGAGGCAGGCTGAACAAAAGTACCAACTGGCATGTGTCCATTTTTCCATAAGGGAACAAAAATGCTATTTACACAAGCTTAGTGAAAATGATGTTTTAAGATTAGAGCGAAGAGCATGCTCGTGTACTTATTATTTATGATGTCAAACAAGAAATTTGTATTGTGTTAATATTTGCAAGTGATTTTTTTTTTTGCTCATATTGCATAAATTGAATTTAGAAGAATAATCAAGCACCCTTGTTTTTATTATGTTAAATATATTATGTGCACTGTGCTGTTGCTTATATTATGTGCGTCTTTTTCTTACCCCTGTTTCTTTAGGCCTTAGGGAGATACTGATAGACTTCTTTTGCCTATCATTTTTATGAAGAAGTGTTCTAGGTTTTGTGTAAGGATCACCTAAGGTTTACTTATAGGCACCACTGACAGACCAAGAATTGCATTGCAGATGAATTCTTAGAAGGATCCTGCGATAGACTGGTGACCTGCCCAGGGCGTACTCTACATCTCACTTGAAGTCAGCTGGGACTGGCCCACAACCCTGATGGATAAGCAGCAGAAATAATGGATGGATGAAATTCCAGGAGTAAATTGGTGCAGTGGGCAGCGTTGCTACCTCAGTCCCCGGTTCGATCCTGAGCTCGGGTTACTGTCATTTGTCTAGCGTTAAGCATCTTTTCTGCCTGGGTTTCCACTAGGTACTCTGGTTTTCTCTAAAAACCTTCTAGTAGCTGGATTGGCTACTCAAAAGTGCCCCACCCCCTTATGAATGTATATTTGCAGAATGCCCTCCTATGGACTGGCATCCCATCAAGAGTGTATTCCTACCTCATGCCCAGTGTTCTGGAATGCTCCCATGATGCTCAAGATACACTGTGATCCTGATCAGGATATACATTTTAGTTAATGAATAAATCAATGAATCAATTTGGTGCTTTTTGAAGCTTTGGTGTATTATTCATTGTTGGATTAATCTGAAGAGAAAATGGAAGGGGTGGTGACCCAGGGTCAACTCATATTTAATTATAAACATAGTTGGCATTCACTCTGACATAAGTACCTCATTGTCCAGAGTTAATCCACTAGTGGTAAAATGCTTGTATAGTCCATGGCAGGCTGGGCTTTTGTGCTCACTGTTTACCTGGTTCCCATTACTCAGCATCATACATTCAAAATGAGCAGCCTTCACTTGTTTACATGATGTTCAGTATATGTATATATATATATGTGTGTGTGTGTGTGTGTGTGCTCTATGCTGTTGCCTTGTTGCTTACATGACATGCTTTTTGGTCAACCTCTATTAGGTCTTATACCAATAGACACCTTCATCTTTTCCTTTCAAAGAGAAAGTGTGATAAAGTTTGCTGTGGTGCCTTATAAGGCAAAATGCACTATCCTTTTAGGTGATGTTTACTTGAGGGGAAATTTTAATGGAGTATTTGGATCAATTGTACCACTGTAGAAGACTGTTAGTTATGTTTATTTATTCAAAAAGCGCATGCCCACAAAAAGAACAGTGTTGCTGCTTTACTGCTCTGGGGTTCTGGGATTGATCCTAAGCCAGGTTACTGTCTGTGTGGAGTTCGCCTTGTGTCCATATAGGTTTCCTCTGGGTTCACCGGTTCCCCCCTTCTCATATAAACATGCCAGGAGGAGGATTAGCTATGATTAATTGAATGAGTGTGTGAAAGTGTGTGTGTGTGGGCCTTGCAATGGACTAACATCGCAGTCAGAGTGTATTCTCACCTCACACCCAGTGCTTGGTTTTGTTCAAGATCCACCACGACCCTGACCAGGGTATAGCAGTTACTGAGTATACTGAATAAATGAATGTATACAAAAGTGTTGTATATTAGGGTTAAATTTATTTGAACTAAGAGTAGGAGTGTCACATATAGCAAATAGCATCATAACCACAATGTACAAGAAAACCAAAATATAACAAGAGTAAACCTCATACAATGCAGTAAATTACAGGATGCAAGAAAAATAAGTGGGAACTGTAAACACTCGGTAACTATGTGACTTAATCTGGACTTATGATCCAAGGAGAATATTTAAAGACATCAACTGTGGGAGTAGAGCAAATATAAAAAGGTCAATTATTGCCCCTTTATGGAAGTAACTAAAAAGGCACACTTTGGGACAGTGGAGCAAACAAACACAGCTTATTTTTGTCAAGAAGGAGACTTATAACAAATGAAGCAAAAAGAGATTTTCCCTCTTTCATGTGCTAGTCAGAAGTCTAGCATCTGTTCTGTCAGCTCAAAAAGCTATCTGCATTAGAGTTGAGCTTCAGTGTGGAACGCTGTGCTATAATGTGCTAAAATGGCTCAGTGTTTCCAAGCTTATGAAATTTCCTGCATGACCACATCTTTCTCAAAATAGCAGGATCATTTTACTCCAAAACTCTCATATGGTAATATTGTCAGTTTGCTCAGAGCCATTACAATGCCTGTGAAGATACAATACATACATTTGTTTTGTACCAGATTCCATTAATTCTAACTTCCCATCCTAACAGGGCTGAGTATTGGTAACTGCTCATGAGTCAATGTTGGGACAGGAACAAAAACTGTAGTCATGAGGTGATGCTCTGTCACATGAGACTGTGAGTTTTTCTTAAGCCTTTAAGGCAGTGATACAGGTTTTGATACTGATATTCTGTTAGAAATATTTATATTCTTGTTTAGTGTAAATAAAATTTTAAACCCTCCACATTTTTCTGTTGCTAACAGGAAGGATAGATGAATAATACAGATGTCTGCTGAACAGGAGTCTAGTGTATTGCATTCTGGGTAAATGCCTGAGCATGATGGAAATAAATGACTAAGAACTTGAGTTAAAGAGATGTTGTGAAATGAACCATAGAATTAACTCCCATGTACCCCATCCACTAATGTTCTGTGAGACAGCCATGTTTTCTGCATACACAATACTTTTTTTATCATCAGTTTACCAGATTAAGGGTATCTCTTATATATAAACTATATGTACAAAGGTTTGTGGACAACTGACCATAACATCTCATTCCAGATTTAGTCACCCCTTGCTGTTATATAATTCTCCCTGTGCAGGACACTATGTTACACCATACAAATACAGCATACACAGCTCTCTCTCTCTCTCTCTCTCTCTCTCTCTCTCTCTCTCTCTCTCTCTCTCTCTCTCTACAGTATATGAATATGTATGAATCATGTAACAAGTATGGTAATTACAAACTTCCAAATTCCTCATAATCTGGTAATTTTCTAATCATTCGGACATAACCTTGTGTGATGGCAGGTTATAAACATAAAAAAGGCAGTGGCTTTGAAGAGTGTGTTGTCAGGTTTCATGTCTATGCATGTACATCAGACCTTCACTATCATTTTCCTGGTTCTGTATGTATAATAAATAGCAAAGTGTAATTTGGCTTTCAATCTGCACACCAGTAGAATATTAATGCGACACCCTGGTAATTTTGTATTTGTTTTGGAAACATTTTAATATCTTACAGGCACACATGTCTTCGAAGCAGGTCCTTTAAAGAAACAGATTTCAAATGAAGCAGAGGTTTTGTTTCCGTTTCTTGCCCCCACCAAATCTGGAGCTGCTTTTCTTTAATAGGTGCATTTTTACAGACCTACCTCCTGAGACATAGTTAATAAAACAGTATTGTTACTGTATACAAGGGATAAGGATAAACAAAACAATTAGCTATTATCCTGACTTAATTGAGTAATATTAGTTCTCTTATTCAACAGCTATAATGAAAGGTTGTTTTTCAAACCTTCAGAGAGTAACACACCTTGACTGACATTCATCCTTTATCTGAACATAAAGGCCAGGATATGGGAACAGTTGCCCTGTATGGGGACAGTTATGAGTTTGCTCGCACATCTCCACTGACTCCACCACCAACTCGCTATCACTTTATAGTAAAATCTCTCCCCTTGTTCAAGGCGGGACACTCAGCAATGACAGTGACTGACAAACAAACAATTTAATCATGTGACCCAGAAGCATTACAATGGGATATTTTTAGATCAAAGCATGGTCCATTTTCTGTTGGTGAAAACATTACTGGTTACATAACCAACATAACAGGTTATGTAAAATGTGAAATCAGCCAGTGTGGGTTGTCTTTGGGAAGGTATGCTAGTGTCCATTTCAGGATAATAACATTAGGTACAGGTAGACCAATGCCTTTACTTCCTGCTTTTCCATAATTCCACTTGGAGTTTGTTGGGATAAGGAACATTCTGTTGATTAATATGGATATCTATAGCCACTCATTGTGTGCAATGAGGTATTGATGTTATGGTGTTGACTGTCGGAAGTCTCTCCTGCTGGGCTCATATGGCATATGGCTTCCTTTTACCATATGGCACATTTTTGCAGGTAATTCATGTGTAGTATCATGAATTGTTTTTGCTTTAGCAAATATTCAGGGTAAATGTATTAACCAGGTAAATTATCATACTCCTCTTCATATAAAAGGTTATTAACAGCCACACATTAACCTCACATCCCTGACTAGGATAAAGTGTTAAAAAGAGTAAGTGTGTAGCTCCACATAGACATGCCATTGCCATGAAAGTGCCTTGATAATAATAAATACTTTCAATTCTTCACAAAAGAAATCAGAGCTAGGTACAACTTGTCCAGAACAAATCAAGTAGAGACAAGTAGAGGAGAAAGTTTATCTGCATGAGTAGAAAGCAAGGCAGAAAGATATGGGGAAGAGATTACTGGAACCTGTAAACTGGGTGGTGCAAACTGACATCGGCTACATCTCATGTGTCAGGTTCTATCATATGCTTACATTGCAAACATACTACCTTCTATACAGTACTGTACATACAAGCAGTTACTAGTGTGTAAGCAGAGATTGCCAAGAGGTTCATTCTTTCTTTGGAGACCCTTTGATCTAGCTCAGATCTGGTGGTGTTTACTTAACTGCATTGTTGCAGTTTTGGAATGTTCTGCTTTAACGTCGATCAAGCTGTACTTTAAAGGGCCAGCTCACCCTTCCTAGAATCCAGCTCCTTGTTTTTGTTTACATACAAGCCATTGTGTTTAAGAGCATGTGACTGCTACTCTGTTAGTCCTTTGTGCAGCAAAACCTCTACATATTCACTGTTAGTGATCCCATCGAAACACATCACAAACTTTTTCTTCATCCACATGTCATACATGGAAGCTTTGAACAAAATATACCAATTCCAGTCCGTTACAATGGAATAACCATACGAAAAACGTAATGTATCAGTCGAAAGAAATTAAAATATGGATACTTTGACACAATATCTTCAACGTCACATTACAATTTAAGGTCTATGGCCTAAGATGGCGATGAATTTTTGTGGATTGTTTTTTGCAACAATGGAATATCGATGCTCTAGAAAATGGTGAATTGATGCAGAGGCTTCTGGAAAGGTTGAGCTGGCCCCTTTAAATCATATTGTATTTGAACTCATGTCATTCTAATATGCAAACAGCAGTATGCATGTAGCTGTATCTAAACAAAATTATACCTAACGCCAAGCCCTAAGCATGAAGCAGAGCAAAAGAAAAAATATTAGCATGACCCTGTCATTGCATGTTAGGATATACATTTGCGTGGATGCAGCCTCCAAATCAATTCATGTTAGTTCAGAAACAACAGACTTAGTCTTAAAGTCTTTGGTCTTTCCCAGCATTTAAAACAACTAACACTGAATTTGCAATATGCAAATTCAATAAGTAGTGTGAAATGCTTTCCCTCTGTTTCTATTGGGTAACTGCTTGTCTTCTGCAGCTGACAGTACACCCTGCAGAGATTTGCAGGAGGAGTTGCTGAGCCACACTATCACTGGGCAAATGTGCACAGCTGTCACTTCCTCCAAATGCACCACACTTAAGTTTTGTTTCAAACCTGGATGGAAAGTCAGTCACTTAGTTTGGGCATGCAGCAGCTGATGAAAATTGGCTACATCTATTTACATCCAGTATATGAACAGATATTAGCAAAACTTACCTTTTATTTAGTATCTTGTCTGCGAACATGCTGAGGTAGTCTCTGTCACTGAACTGGGACTAAATCTGGAATGAGGTGTTCCATCAGGACATATGGGTCAGGTGTCTACATACTTTTGGCCATACATTGTAGGTTTAGCAGTGGTTTGTAGCTTTTAGTTAGGTGGAACTCTGAGCCAGTCACAATTAAATTCTAATGAAATTAGATATATTTATGTAGGTTTGTAGCAGAATTTAGTCCAAAGTGTATTTCATAATGGGCCTATATTTAATTTGGGGGTCAGAACTCAAAAGTCTGTGATGCCCCTGACTCAGATGCCATGTAATAAAATCTTCTACCAGAGCAAATTTCTGCATGCACAGTGATAAGCACCGTCTGCATGTCACTTTGTAATGGTCAATATATACACTATATAGCAATAATAGTTGGTTTATTATTTTTTCCTATATAATACCTGTATCTCAATATTATTAACTGTTTTGTTAGCT